>JARWKJ010000017.1:207500-235000 GCA_029959095.1 Rhinichthys osculus
AGACAATAGAGTCATTATTCAGCTCAAGTTTTGTTCTCGTTTGTGTCAGTGCAGTCAGATCAATAACCAGCAAGCAATTTTGCGTTTAAAAGACGTCTAATATATGTCCAAACACAGCCCTGATGTCTATCGGGTCTATAGTTAACCTACTCATAGCCGGACAATATCGGGTCTATAGTTAACCTAATCATAGCCGGACTATATCGGGTCTATAGTTAATCTACTCATAGCTGGACTATATCGGGTCTATAGTTAACTTACTCATAGCCGGACAATATCGGGTCTATAGTTAACCTAATCATAGCCGGACTCTATCGGGTCTACAGTTAACCTACTCATAGCCGGACTATATCGGGTCTATAGTTAATCTACTCATAGCTGGACTATATCGGGTCTATAGTTAACTTACTCATAGCCGGACAATATCGGGTCTATAGTTAACCTAATCATAGCCGGACTCTATCGGGTCTACAGTTAACCTACTCATAGCCGGACTATATCGGGTCTATAGTTAATCTACTCATAGCTGGACTATATCGGGTCTATAGTTAACCTACTCATAGCCGGACTATATCGGGTCTATAGTTAATCTACTCATAGCTGGACTATATCGGGTCTATAGTTAATCTACTCATAGCCGGACTATATCGGGTCTATAGTTAACCTACTCATAGCCGGACTATATCGGGTCTATAGTTAATCTACTCATAGCTGGACTATATCGGGTCTATAGTTAATCTACTCATAGCCGGACTATATCGGGTCTATAGTTAATCTACTCATAGCTGGACTATATCGGGTCTATAGTTAACCTACTCATAGCCGGACTATATCGGGTCTATAGTTAACCTACTCATAGCCGGACTATATCGGGTCTATAGTTAATCTACTCATAGCTGGACTATATCGGGTCTATAGTTAATCTACTCATAGCCGGACTATATCGGGTCTATAGTTAACCTACTCATAGCCGGACTATATCGGGTCTATAGTTAATCTACTCATAGCTGGACTATATCGGGTCTATAGTTAATCTACTCATAGCCGGACTATATCGGGTCTATAGTTAATCTACTCATAGCTGGACTATATCGGGTCTATAGTTAACCTACTCATAGCCGGACTATATCGGGTCTATAGTTAACCTACTCATAGCCGGACTATATCGGGTCTATAGTTAATCTACTCATAGCTGGACTATATCGGGTCTATAGTTAATCTACTCATAGCTGGACAATATCGGGTCTATAGTTAATCTACTCATAGCTGGACTATATCGGGTCTATAGTTAACTTACTCATAGCCGGACAATATCGGGTCTATAGTTAACCTAATCATAGCCGGACTCTATCGGGTCTACAGTTAACCTACTCATAGCCGGACTATATCGGGTCTATAGTTAATCTACTCATAGCTGGACTATATCGGGTCTATAGTTAACCTACTCATAGCCGGACTATATCGGGTCTATAGTTAATCTACTCATAGCTGGACTATATCGGGTCTATAGTTAATCTACTCATAGCCGGACTATACCGGGTCTATAGTTAACCTACTCATAGCCGGACTATATCGGGTCTATAGTTAATCTACTCATAGCTGGACTATATCGGGTCTATAGTTAATCTACTCATAGCCGGACTATATCGGGTCTATAGTTAATCTACTCATAGCTGGACTATATCGGGTCTATAGTTAACCTACTCATAGCCGGACTATATCGGGTCTATAGTTAACCTACTCATAGCCGGACTATATCGGGTCTATAGTTAATCTACTCATAGCTGGACTATATCGGGTCTATAGTTAACCTACTCATAGCTGGACTATATCGGGTCTATAGTTAATCTACTCATAGCTGGACTATATCGGGTCTATAGTTAACCTACTCATAGCCGGACTATATCGGGTCTATAGTTAATCTACTCATAGCTGGACTATATCGGGTCTACAGTTAACCTACTCATAGCCGGACTATATCGGGTCTATAGTTAACCTACTCATAGCCGGACTATATCGGGTCTATAGTTAATCTACTCATAGCTGGACTATATCGGGTCTATAGTTAATCTACTCATAGCTGGACTATATCGGGTCTATAGTTAACTTACTCATAGCCGGACAATATCGGGTCTATAGTTAACCTAATCATAGCCGGACTCTATCGGGTCTACAGTTAACCTACTCATAGCCGGACTATATCGGGTCTATAGTTAATCTACTCATAGCTGGACTATATCGGGTCTATAGTTAACTTACTCATAGCCGGACAATATCGGGTCTATAGTTAACCTAATCATAGCCGGACTCTATCGGGTCTACAGTTAACCTACTCATAGCCGGACTATATCGGGTCTATAGTTAACCTACTCATAGCTGGACTATATCGGGTCTATAGTTAACCTAATCATAGCCGGACTCTATCGGGTCTACAGTTAACCTACTCATAGCCGGACTATATCGGGTCTATAGTTAATCTACTCATAGCTGGACTATATCGGGTCTATAGTTAACCTACTCATAGCCGGACTATATCGGGTCTATAGTTAATCTACTCATAGCTGGACTATATCGGGTCTATAGTTAATCTACTCATAGCCGGACTATATCGGGTCTATAGTTAACCTACTCATAGCCGGACTATATCGGGTCTATAGTTAATCTACTCATAGCTGGACTATATCGGGTCTATAGTTAATCTACTCATAGCCGGACTATATCGGGTCTATAGTTAATCTACTCATAGCTGGACTATATCGGGTCTATAGTTAACCTACTCATAGCCGGACTATATCGGGTCTATAGTTAACCTACTCATAGCCGGACTATATCGGGTCTATAGTTAATCTACTCATAGCTGGACTATATCGGGTCTATAGTTAACCTACTCATAGCTGGACTATATCGGGTCTATAGTTAATCTACTCATAGCTGGACAATATCGGGTCTATAGTTAATCTACTCATAGCTGGACTATATCGGGTCTATAGTTAACTTACTCATAGCCGGACAATATCGGGTCTATAGTTAACCTAATCATAGCCGGACTCTATCGGGTCTACAGTTAACCTACTCATAGCCGGACTATATCGGGTCTATAGTTAATCTACTCATAGCTGGACTATATCGGGTCTATAGTTAACCTACTCATAGCCGGACTATATCGGGTCTATAGTTAATCTACTCATAGCTGGACTATATCGGGTCTATAGTTAATCTACTCATAGCCGGACTATACCGGGTCTATAGTTAACCTACTCATAGCCGGACTATATCGGGTCTATAGTTAATCTACTCATAGCTGGACTATATCGGGTCTATAGTTAATCTACTCATAGCCGGACTATATCGGGTCTATAGTTAATCTACTCATAGCTGGACTATATCGGGTCTATAGTTAACCTACTCATAGCCGGACTATATCGGGTCTATAGTTAACCTACTCATAGCCGGACTATATCGGGTCTATAGTTAATCTACTCATAGCTGGACTATATCGGGTCTATAGTTAACCTACTCATAGCTGGACTATATCGGGTCTATAGTTAATCTACTCATAGCTGGACTATATCGGGTCTATAGTTAACCTACTCATAGCCGGACTATATCGGGTCTATAGTTAATCTACTCATAGCTGGACTATATCGGGTCTACAGTTAACCTACTCATAGCCGGACTATATCGGGTCTATAGTTAACCTACTCATAGCCGGACTATATCGGGTCTATAGTTAATCTACTCATAGCTGGACTATATCGGGTCTATAGTTAATCTACTCATAGCTGGACTATATCGGGTCTATAGTTAACTTACTCATAGCCGGACAATATCGGGTCTATAGTTAACCTAATCATAGCCGGACTCTATCGGGTCTACAGTTAACCTACTCATAGCCGGACTATATCGGGTCTATAGTTAATCTACTCATAGCTGGACTATATCGGGTCTATAGTTAACTTACTCATAGCCGGACAATATCGGGTCTATAGTTAACCTAATCATAGCCGGACTCTATCGGGTCTACAGTTAACCTACTCATAGCCGGACTATATCGGGTCTATAGTTAATCTACTCATAGCTGGACTATATCGGGTCTATAGTTAACCTACTCATAGCCGGACTATATCGGGTCTATAGTTAATCTACTCATAGCTGGACTATATCGGGTCTATAGTTAATCTACTCATAGCCGGACTATATCGGGTCTATAGTTAACCTACTCATAGCCGGACTATATCGAATCTATAGTTAATCTACTCATAGCTGGACTATATCGGGTCTATAGTTAACCTACTCATAGCCGGACTATATCGGGTCTATAGTTAATCTACTCATAGCTGGACTATATCGGGTCTATAGTTAATCTACTCATAGCCGGACTATATCGGGTCTATAGTTAATCTACTCATAGCTGGACTATATCGGGTCTATAGTTAACCTACTCATAGCCGGACTATATCGGGTCTATAGTTAACCTACTCATAGCCGGACTATATCGGGTCTATAGTTAATCTACTCATAGCTGGACTATATCGGGTCTATAGTTAACCTACTCATAGCTGGACTATATCGGGTCTATAGTTAATCTACTCATAGCTGGACTATATCGGGTCTATAGTTAACCTACTCATAGCCGGACTATATCGGGTCTATAGTTAATCTACTCATAGCTGGACTATATCGGGTCTACAGTTAACCTACTCATAGCCGGACTATATCGGGTCTATAGTTAACCTACTCATAGCCGGACTATATCGGGTCTATAGTTAATCTACTCATAGCTGGACTATATCGGGTCTATAGTTAATCTACTCATAGCTGGACTATATCGGGTCTATAGTTAACTTACTCATAGCCGGACAATATCGGGTCTATAGTTAACCTAATCATAGCCGGACTATATCGGGTCTACAGTTAACCTACTCATAGCCGGACTATATCGGGTCTATAGTTAATCTACTCATAGCTGGACTATATCGGGTCTATAGTTAACTTACTCATAGCCGGACAATATCGGGTCTATAGTTAACCTAATCATAGCCGGACTATATCGGGTCTACAGTTAACCTACTCATAGCCGGACTATATCGGGTCTATAGTTAATCTACTCATAGCTGGACAATATTGGGTCTATAGTTAATCTACTCATAGCTGGACTATATCGGGTCTATAGTTAATCTACTCATAGCTGGACTATATCGGGTCTATAGTTAACCTACTCATAGCCGGACTATATCGGGTCTATAGTTAATCTACTCATAGCTGGACAATATCGGGTCTATAGTTAACCTACTCATAGCCGGACTATATCGGGTCTATAGTTAATCTACTCATAGCTGGACAATATCAGGTCTACAGTTAATCTACTCATAGCCGGACTATATCGGGTCTATAGTTAATCTACTCATAGCTGGACTATATCGGGTCTATAGTTAACTTACTCATAGCCGGACAATATCGGGTCTACAGTTAATCTACTCATAGCCGGACTATATCGGGTCTATAGTTAATCTACTCATAGCTGGACAATATCGGGTCTATAGTTAATCTACTTATAGCCGGACTATATCGGGTCTATAGTTAATCTACTCATTGCTGGACTATATCGGGTCTATAGTTAATCTACTCATAGCTGGACTATATCGGGTCTATAGTTAATCTACTCATAGCTGGACTATATCGGGTCTATAGTTAATCTACTCATTGCTGGACTATATCGGGTCTATAGTTAACCTACTCATAGCTGGACTATATCGGGTCTATAGTTAATCTACTCATAGCTGGACTATATCGGGTCTATAGTTAATCTACTCATAGCCGGACTATATCGGGTCTATAGTTAATCTACTCATTGCTGGACTATATCGGGTCTATAGTTAACCTACTCATAGCCGGACTATATCGGGTCTATAGTTAATCTACTCATAGCTGGACTATATCGGGTCTACAGTTAACCTACTCATAGCCGGACTATATCGGGTCTATAGTTAACCTACTCATAGCCGGACTATATCGGGTCTATAGTTAATCTACTCATAGCTGGACTATATCGGGTCTATAGTTAATCTACTCATAGCTGGACTATATCGGGTCTATAGTTAACTTACTCATAGCCGGACAATATCGGGTCTATAGTTAACCTAATCATAGCCGGACTATATCGGGTCTACAGTTAACCTACTCATAGCCGGACTATATCGGGTCTATAGTTAATCTACTCATAGCTGGACTATATCGGGTCTATAGTTAACTTACTCATAGCCGGACAATATCGGGTCTATAGTTAACCTAATCATAGCCGGACTATATCGGGTCTACAGTTAACCTACTCATAGCCGGACTATATCGGGTCTATAGTTAATCTACTCATAGCTGGACAATATTGGGTCTATAGTTAATCTACTCATAGCTGGACTATATCGGGTCTATAGTTAATCTACTCATAGCTGGACTATATCGGGTCTATAGTTAACCTACTCATAGCCGGACTATATCGGGTCTATAGTTAATCTACTCATAGCTGGACAATATCGGGTCTATAGTTAACCTACTCATAGCCGGACTATATCGGGTCTATAGTTAATCTACTCATAGCTGGACAATATCAGGTCTACAGTTAATCTACTCATAGCCGGACTATATCGGGTCTATAGTTAATCTACTCATAGCTGGACTATATCGGGTCTATAGTTAACTTACTCATAGCCGGACAATATCGGGTCTACAGTTAATCTACTCATAGCCGGACTATATCGGGTCTATAGTTAATCTACTCATAGCTGGACAATATCGGGTCTATAGTTAATCTACTTATAGCCGGACTATATCGGGTCTATAGTTAATCTACTCATTGCTGGACTATATCGGGTCTATAGTTAATCTACTCATAGCTGGACTATATCGGGTCTACAGTTAACCTACTCATAGCCGGACTATATCGGGTCTATAGTTAACCTACTCATAGCCGGACTATATCGGGTCTATAGTTAATCTACTCATAGCTGGACTATATCGGGTCTATAGTTAATCTACTCATAGCTGGACTATATCGGGTCTATAGTTAACTTACTCATAGCCGGACAATATCGGGTCTATAGTTAACCTAATCATAGCCGGACTATATCGGGTCTACAGTTAACCTACTCATAGCCGGACTATATCGGGTCTATAGTTAATCTACTCATAGCTGGACTATATCGGGTCTATAGTTAACTTACTCATAGCCGGACAATATCGGGTCTATAGTTAACCTAATCATAGCCGGACTATATCGGGTCTACAGTTAACCTACTCATAGCCGGACTATATCGGGTCTATAGTTAATCTACTCATAGCTGGACAATATTGGGTCTATAGTTAATCTACTCATAGCTGGACTATATCGGGTCTATAGTTAATCTACTCATAGCTGGACTATATCGGGTCTATAGTTAACCTACTCATAGCCGGACTATATCGGGTCTATAGTTAATCTACTCATAGCTGGACAATATCGGGTCTATAGTTAACCTACTCATAGCCGGACTATATCGGGTCTATAGTTAATCTACTCATAGCTGGACAATATCAGGTCTACAGTTAATCTACTCATAGCCGGACTATATCGGGTCTATAGTTAATCTACTCATAGCTGGACTATATCGGGTCTATAGTTAACTTACTCATAGCCGGACAATATCGGGTCTACAGTTAATCTACTCATAGCCGGACTATATCGGGTCTATAGTTAATCTACTCATAGCTGGACAATATCGGGTCTATAGTTAATCTACTTATAGCCGGACTATATCGGGTCTATAGTTAATCTACTCATTGCTGGACTATATCGGGTCTATAGTTAATCTACTCATAGCTGGACTATATCGGGTCTATAGTTAATCTACTCATAGCTGGACTATATCGGGTCTATAGTTAATCTACTCATTGCTGGACTATATCGGGTCTATAGTTAACCTACTCATAGCTGGACTATATCGGGTCTATAGTTAATCTACTCATAGCTGGACTATATCGGGTCTATAGTTAATCTACTCATAGCCGGACTATATCGGGTCTATAGTTAATCTACTCATTGCTGGACTATATCGGGTCTATAGTTAACCTACTCATAGCTGGACTATATCGGGTCTATAGTTAATCTACTCATAGCTGGACTATATCGGGTCTATAGTTAATCTACTCATAGCTGGACTATATCGGGTCTATAGTTAACCTACTCATAGCTGGACTATATCGGGTCTATAGTTAATCTACTCATTGCTGGACTATATCGGGTCTATAGTTAACCTACTCATAGCTGGACTATATCGGGTCTATAGTTAACCTAATCATAGCCGGACTATATCGGGTCTATAGTTAATCTACTCATTGCTGGACTATATCGGGTCTATAGTTAACCTACTCATAGCTGGACTATATCGGGTCTATAGTTAATCTACTCATAGCTGGACTATATCGGGTCTACAGTTAATCTACTCATAGCTGGACTATATCGGGTCTACAGTTAATCTACTCATAGCTGGACTATATCGGGTCTATAGTTAATCTACTCATAGCTGGACTATATCGGGTCTACAGTTAATCTACTCATAGCTGGACTATATCGGGTCTATAGTTAATCTACTCATAGCTGGACTATATCGGGTCTGCTGGTGCGCTGTTTCGAACGTGAGTACTTTTGAAGAACTTCGAGATTTGATTCTGTTGGAGCAGTTTAGAAACATCGTTACTGACAACATTGCTACGTATATCAATAAAAATAAGCCCAGTACTGTTGCTGAAGCCGCTGTACTGGCGGATGAATTTATCTTGACTCATAGGAGTGGATCGGTTGATGGGGGTGCCGGCGGTAGTGTTGGCTATAGAGAGAATTTGTCTCAGCAACGCTCGCGAAGATTTGAGGTTGTGCCTCCGACTCAAAGGTCGGTTAATTCCGTGCGAGGGAAGAGTAATGATAATATTTGCCATTATTGCTTTAATAGTGGTCACTGGAAAAATGAGTGTCCAGGGTTGGCAAGCAAACTGAGATCACGAGGTAAAAAGATGAATTTTGCTCCCACCTTATTGGTAGAGACAGTATCTAGTCCTGTAAATCCACCATCAGTATTGTCTGATTGTATAATGGGATCAAAAACTGTAAAGAACGATTCTCGTGTAAAATATGCTCCATTTATTACTGACGGTTTTGTGTCTTTAACTGATGGTATTGACAAAGTACCAATTCGAATTTTGAGAGATACTGGGTCATCAGAATCATTCATTTTAGACTCGATCCTACCTTTTTCTGACGCCTCAAGTGCGGAGAAGAACGTATTGATAAGGGGGATAGGGCTGCAGACGTTATCTGTTCCTATGCACAGAGTTTATTTGAAATCTGAATTGGTGGAGGGAGAGGTAACCATTGGAGTGCGTCCGTCGTTACCTGTTGATGGCGTTTCGGTAATTTTGGGGAATAATTTGGCAGGGGGGCGAGTGTGGAAGGATGTTGTTCCTCCACCTGTAGTTTTGTTTACTCCATTGAAAGGGCAATCTGATGAATTGGGGTGCGATTTCCCTGAGGTGTTTGTGTCTTGTGCCGTAACACGTTCAATAAGTCGTACTTTATCATCCGATTGTGCTGAAGTGCAAAAAGTTGAGGTACCTGGGTTAGCTGTTTTTTCTTCTATTACTCGGAGTGAGTTAGTGGTCGCACAGGGAAAGGATCCTATTTTACAACCTTTGTTTGCTGTTGTGGTGCCCCCTGAGGAGGTGGAGAGTATAGCAAACGGTTATTTTGTTCAGGAGGAGTTGCTATTGAGGAAGTGGAGTCATCAAAATGAGGATTCAGGCAGCGAGGCATTAATTCAGGTGGTGGTGCCGGATCCATTTAAGGAGGTGGTATTGAGGGCTGCCCATGGTGATGTTGCAGGCCATTTGGGAGTAAACAAGACTTATCCCCGAATTTTGAGGCAATTTTATTGGCCTCGTCTTAAAAAAGATGTAGCAACATTTATTAAAACCTGCCACACCTGCCAGATGGTTGGTAAACCTAATCAGTGGTTAAAACCGGTGCCGTTGTGTTCAATACCGGTAGTAAGTCAACCTTTTGAACACATAATGATTGGCTGTGTTGGGCCATTGCCACCGTCGAAATCAGGTAGTTTGTATTTGTTGACGGTTATGTGTCAAACAACCCGTTATCCCGCGGCCTATCCCTTGCGCAAGATCACTACTAAAGCTGTGGTTAAAGCCTTGGCGCATTTCATTTCTATTTTTGGAATACCTAGGATTGTTCAGAGCGATCGAGGGACCAATTTTATGTCTGGAATGTTTGCAGAAGTTCTGAAACAGCTTGGGGTGAAGCACAACCAGTCTAGCGCATATCATCCGCAGAGTCAAGGCGCATTGGAGCGTTTTCATCAGTCTCTGAAGTCGCTATTGCGGGCGTACTGTGTTGAATTGAACCGGGACTGGGAGGATGGGCTGCCTTGGCTGATGCTAGCGGCTCGGGAGGTGACACAAGAGAGTTTGGGGTTTAGTCCAAACGAATTGGTGTTTGGTCATACGGTGCGGGGACCACTTGCAGTTTTGTAAGATGAGTTAAAGGGCAAGGAACCGCCTAGAAAGTTGTCCGACTATGTGAGCGGGTTCCGGAGGCGGCTGTTTCTTGCAGGACAGAAAGCGCGAGAACGTCCTGGGAAGGCGCAAATAAAAATGAAAAGATTGTTTGATCGCCATACTGAATGCCGTGTTTTTAGTCCAGGCGATCAAGTATTAGTGTTGTTACCTTACCCAGGATCTACGTTTTGTGCAAAATTTTCTGGTCCTTATACCGTATTGCGGAGGGTGTCAGAACAGGATTATATCATTGCTACTCCTGATCGTAAGAAATCAAATCAACTTTGTCATGCTAATCTGCTTAAACCATATTTCTCCCGTAGCCCTGAGGGAAACATAAGCCCTGTTTAATTTGCCGTCACCGTCTTTGAGGAGTCTCCTTCAACTGGGGAGGATGTGAGGGCACCAGGGAATAGTGAGTTGTTACCTCGTCTACGAAATTCTGAAGCACTTAGGAATTTGGAGAGTGTGTTAAGTCATCTGTCGAGTGGGCATAGATCCGAATTAATGTGTTTAGTGGCTGAATTTCCTAGGTTGTTTGGAGATGTGCCGTCGCGCACTCATCTGATAGATCATGATGTGGACGTGGGTGATGCGCTACCAATACGACAGCGTTTTTATCGGGTTCCTCTTGAGAAACGAAAAGAATTGGATTCTGAGGTTCAGTATATGCTGGATAATGGCATAGCCCAACATTCATTTTCTAGTTGGGCATCGCCCTGCTTGTTGGTGAAAAAAACAGATGGTACACAAAGATTCTGTACTGATTATCGAAAGTTGAATAAGATAACTAAGCCCGATGCATTTCCTCTTCCTCGTATGGAGGATTGTGTGGACCAAGTTGGTGCATCTAAGTTTGTGAGTAAGCTGGACCTCCTGAAGGGGTACTGGCAGGTGCCGTTAACTGCACGTGCCCGAGAGGTAACTGCTTTTATTACACCCTCAGGGTTATACTCATATTCTGTTATGAGTTTTGGGTTGAGAAATGCGCCGGCAACCTTCCAGAGGTTAATGAATCGGGTGATTCTGGGTTTGGAGGGTTGCGCGGTTTACCTGGATGATGTTATTATTTTTAGTGAAACGTGGAGGCAGCACCTTCAGCATTTACGGGCATTGTTTGATCGTCTGGTTGGGGCATGCCTTACAGTCAATTTATCGAAATGTGAATTTGCCCAGGCCACAGTGAAGTACTTGGGAAAAGAGGTGGGACAGGGTAAGGTACGTCCACTTCAAGCTAAAATTTTTAGCTGTTGAGGGTTTCCCTCAGGAAAGGAGCTGATGCGGATTTTGGGACTTGTGGGCTATTATCGTAGCTTTTGCCCTAATTTTTCCACCGTGGTTTCCCCCTTGACCAATATGTTGAAAGGTTCCACAAAATTTGAATGGACCTTTAATTGTCAGAGAGCGTTTGATAATGTGAAATTGTTGCTGAAAACAGCCCCAGTCCTCGCTGCACCTAAGTTCGATCAGCCTTTTAAACTGCAGGTTGATGCGAGTCATGTAGGAGCTGGGGCAGTTTTGTTGCAGTCAGATCAAGATGGAATGGATCACCCCGTCTGCTTCTTTTCGCGGAAATTTAATGTACATCTGAGAAATTATTCAGTGATCGAGAAGGAAGCTTTGGCTATGATCTGGGCCCTACAGCATTTTGACATCTATGTGGGGGGAGGCGCAGAGGTGCTGGTTTACTCGGATCATAATCCTTTGACATTTCTGCATTCATTGCAAAGTCCAAATCAGCGTTTGATGCGGTGGGTTTTATTTCTGCAACCATATAATTTGAAGGTTCAGCACATTAGAGGGGTTGATAATGTCATGGCTGATGCGTTGTCGCGTACGTTTGACGTGGCTATGTAACTGTTGACTACGATGCTGTTGACTTTTCCTTTTCTCCCTGCTTACTATTTATCACCTTAAAATTGCTTCCAGGATCCGGATTGCTGGGGATGAAGATGTGGGGTAGGTGAGATTGGAGGGGTTAGTGGGTCGAAATTTATTTTCCTAAATTATAGGTTAGAAGTTTTGAGAAATATCTTCAATGTCTTATGTGTTTTGACTTATGGGTTATTTTTTTTATGGATTTGGGATTTCTCAAGGGGGGGTGTGTGACGTCTCAGCCTAGGCTGTACGTATGTACGTATGTGCGTGTGTGTGGTTGTGTGTGTTTGCTTTTAGGTGCCGTCTGGAGGGGGCGGGGCCAACACACCTGATACTTGTTAGATGCAGTATGAAACGCGGTGGGGACTGCTTGTGAGGACGGCTTTTCGGCATTGGCTTTGGGGATGGATTCTGTTGTTCTGTGCTTCGCTAAGCGTCCTGGCCGACCTTGACACATGTCCGTCATTTATATTATGTTTATGTCTGTTTTCCCTTGTGATAATAAATGTTTTGCTAGCAATTGACGCGTCCGGTCTCCTTTTTGTTGCAGCCTTAGAGCCGCCTGTAACACACTCATAGCTGGACTATATCGGGTCTACAGTTAATCCACTCATAGCCGGACTATATCGGGTCTATAGTTAACCTACTCATAGCCGGACTATATCGGGTCTACAGTTAATCCACTCATAGCTGGACTATATCGGGTCTATAGTTAATCTACTCATAGCCGGACTATATTGGGTCTATAGTTAATCTACTCATAGCCGGACTATATCGGGTCTATAGTTAACCTACTCATAGCTGGACTATATCGGGTCTATAGTTAATCTACTCATAGCTGGACTATATCGGGTCTACAGTTAATCCACTCATAGCTGGACTATATCGGGTCTATAGTTAATCTACTCATAGCCAGACTATATTGGGTCTATAGTTAATCTACTCATAGCCGGACTATAACAGGTCTATAGTTAATCTACTCATAGCCGGACTATATCGGGTCTATAGTTAATCTACTCATAGCTGGACTATAACAGGTCTATAGTTAACCTACTCATAGCTGGACTATATCGGGTCTATAGTTAACTTATTCAAGCCGGACTATATCGGGTCTATAGTTAACCGGTGAAATGACGGCTATTGTTTGCTGGGTATTATTACTGGATATTAAGTGTTGTTTAAACCCCTCAACAGGAAGGGAGTGATGTTGTGAATAATAATAGCACTTCAGTTGTTATTGGAATCTGCCCTTGCTTTTCATTGAATGATAATTTTCCTCTGTAGCTTCGAGTTCATTCCTGAAAATATAATCCAGTATAAGAGCTTCTGCAGTGTCAATAAACCCAGACAACAAAAATATGTTCTAAAAATCATGTGCTATAAAAGTTATGAAAACGTTATTTCTCAATATTCTCTGAATTAAAAAAAAAATCATGTTAGGGTTAATGTTAAATGTTTTGGAAAACGTTAAGGGAACATTCCATGGCATCATTCTTCAAACATCATGGGAACATTACTTTTGAACGTACTGAAACAAGTAACAATATTTAAAAAAACGTTAGACAAACGCCCAGCTAAAATGTTTCAGAAACTCCCCATGAACAATGTATTAATAATGTTTTTGTGCTAACATTTAGAGAACATTATTAAAGACCAGATAACTTTGAAAGAACATTCTGTT
Organism: Rhinichthys osculus; assembly: GCA_029959095.1. Lineage (NCBI taxonomy): Eukaryota > Metazoa > Chordata > Actinopteri > Cypriniformes > Leuciscidae > Rhinichthys > Rhinichthys osculus. The sequence goes on from JARWKJ010000017.1 coordinate 221,656, forward strand.
ACTGGAAGAATGTTTGTTCATAACTTTGAGAACATGGACAGAATGTTCCCTGTTCTCCGAGACGAGCTTCAACACGAACACGAGCAGCTTTACTTCAGTTCATCAATAACCAGAGGAGTCATCATGAGAACTCGAGCAGTTGAAGAAAAAAAAAAAAGAAAAAAACACATGTGGCTAAATGTTTTTTTATTTACTTGTTAAGACAAAAAAGTCATTTCCAGATAAGATTCAGGTCCATTTTAAATAAAAGCTCCAGTTTTTGCAAATGCAGAGACTATAGACATCAATTACTGACAGCAAGATTCATAAAAATAAACTCTTCCATGCAAACGTTAATCTGGAAAGCGAATAAAAAAGCATGTGGAAATTGCAGGCCTGTGATTATCAACACACACACACACACACACACACACACACACACACACACACACACACACACACACACCGATCGATGGAGAGCAAGTGCTGCGTTTCAGAGCGTTTCAGGACAGCGCTTTCAGAGTGACAAAGGGAAAGACAAATAGTTTCTTCTCATAAATTACAGACTTCCAACAAACAGCTCTCGTCCCGTAACAGCACAAAGAGCGATTACACAGGTCACAGACACACAGGAATGCTGGGAGAATGGCTTCTCCTCCAACAAAGAGCGGATTGACGCGGGGCTCATTCAGCAGCGCTAGCCAGCGTTAAACTAGGCCACGATTAAGCAACTTCAATCACCACCGAGATCCTCTTCTCTTCCCACTGTCCTTTGCCAATCTTAAAAAGTGTTGGATCAAGTTTTAAACATCATTTATGTGGAAATTTGGCCGTGAGTTCCATCGTCGTTCTCGCCGTCTCAGTTGTTTTCCTGTGAAACGGTTGTTTCCTGTAAAAAAACACATAAAAGCGGTCAAACAAAAGCACAAGCTTCTAATTAACAGATCAAGACTTAAAACTTATAAGCGAGTGAACGACAAGCTCATTGGCGCTTTGCTATCTTATCTTATCACAGGGCTGATGTTGAAACTATTTTGTCCAGACAGCGATTTGGTCAAAGTAAAGTTATGCAAGCTGTGAATGCAGATAAGTTTGGCAGAAGTGGAGCACATGTGGAAGACATTACCCTGCGGGAACAGACGTTACGTCACGGAGCGTTCAGGGCTTTACACACTCCGACTGAAGACACACAACACCACTCCTAATACACTGATAACAGCTTATCTTCAGATAAATACATATTAACTTTCCAGCCAGAGACTCTTTCAAAGGGTTCCAGTTCATTCAGATTCACCTGATTGATCTTATCGGATCGTTCGAGGCTTGTTTCTTAAAAGGTCATGAAACCCCAAAACACCTTTTTTGAGATGTGATCTAATATTTTCAGGCTGCACATCAATGAAAACATTAAAAGGACTCATAAACTGTACCAATAAGTGGAATTTTTTTTATTTTCGCGTTTTTATGAGCAATTTCGTTCTTCCGGGTTAAAAAGCAAAGTCAAAGCACCGTCAGGGAATGTGAGGTAGAAGCGAGCCTTCGGAGCGTGTGATTGGCTGAATGTGAGGTAGAAGCGAGGCTTCAGAGTGTGTGATTGGCTGAATGTGAGGTAGAAGCGTGCCTTCGGAGCGTGTGATTGGCTGAATGTGAGGTAGAAGCGAGCCTTCGGAGTGTGTGATTGGCTGAATGTGAGGTAGAAGCGAGGCTTCGGAGCGTGTGATTGGCTGAATGTGAGGTAGAAGCGAGGCTTCGGAGCGTGTGATTGGCTGAATGTGAGGTTGAAGCGAGGCTTCGGAGCGTGTGATTGGCTGAATGTGAGGTAGAAGCGAGCCTTCGGAGTGTGTGATTGGCTGAATGTGAGGTAGAAGCGAGCCTTCGGAGCGTGTGATTGGCTGAATGTGAGGTAGAAGCGAGGCTTCGGAGCGTGTGATTGGCTGAATGTGAGGTTGAAGCGAGGCTTCGGAGCGTGTGATTGGCTGAATGTGAGGTAGAAGCGAGGCTTCGGAGCGTGTGATTGGCTGAATGTGAGGTAGAAGGGAGCCTTCGGAGTGTGTGATTGGCTGAATGTGAGGTAGAAGCGAGGCTTCGGAGCGTGTGATTGGCTGAATGTGAGGTAGAAGCGAGGCTTCAGAGTGTGTGATTGGCTGAATGTGAGGTAGAAGCGAGCCTTCGAAGTGTGTGATTGGCTGAATGTGAGGTAGAAGCGAGGCTTCGGAGCGTGTGATTGGCTGAATGTGAGGTAGAAGCGAGGCTTCAGAGTGTGTGATTGGCTGAATGTGAGGTAGAAGCGAGGCTTCGGAGCGTGTGATTGGCTGAATGTGAGGTTGAAGCGAGGCTTCGGAGCGTGTGATTGGCTGAATGTGAGGTAGAAGCGAGCCTTCGGAGTGTGTGATTGGCTGAATGTGAGGTAGAAGCGAGCCTTCGGAGCGTGTGATTGGCTGAATGTGAGGTAGAAGCGAGCCTTCGAAGTGTGTGATTGGCTGAATGTGAGGTAGAAGCGAGGCTTCGGAGCGTGTGATTGGCTGAATGTGAGGTAGAAGCGAGGCTTCAGAGTGTGTGATTGGCTGAATGTGAGGTAGAAGCGTGCCTTCGAAGTGTGTGATTGGCTGAATGTGAGGTAGAAGCGAGGCTTCAGAGTGTGTGATTGGCTGAATGTGAGGTAGAAGCGAGCCTTCGAAGTGTGTGATTGGCTGAATGTGAGGTAGAAGCGAGGCTTCGGAGTGTGTGATTGGCTGAATGTGAGGTAGAAGTGTGCCTTCGGAGCATGTGATTGGCTGAATGTGAGGTAGAAGCGAGCCGGAGCGTGTGATTGGCTGAATGTGAGTTAGAAGCGAGGCTTCGGAGTGTGTGATTGGCTGAATGTGAGGTAGAAGCGAGCCTTCGGAGCGTGTGATTGGCTAAATGTGAGGTAGAAGCGAGCCGGAGCGTGTGAATGGCTGAATGTGAGGTAGAAGCGAGCCTTCGGAGCGTGTGATTGGCTGAATGTGAGGTAGAAGCGAGCCTTCGGAGCGTGTGATTGGCTGAATGTGAGGTAGAAGCGAGGCTTCGGAGCGTGTGATTGGCTGAATGTGAGGTAGAAGCGAGCCTTCGGAGCGTGTGATTGGCTGAATGTGAGGTAGAAGCGAGGCTTCAGAGTGTGTGATTGGCTGAATGTGAGGTAGAAGCGTGCCTTCGGAGCGTGTGATTGGCTGAATGTGAGGTAGAAGCGAGCCTTCGGAGTGTGTGATTGGCTGAATGTGAGGTAGAAGCGAGGCTTCGGAGCGTGTGATTGGCTGAATGTGAGGTAGAAGCGAGGCTTCGGAGCGTGTGATTGGCTGAATGTGAGGTAGAAGCGAGGCTTCGGAGTGTGTGATTGGCTGAATGTGAGGTAGAAGCGAGCCTTCGGAGTGTGTGATTGGCTGAATTTGAGGTAGAAGCGAGCCTTCGGAGCGTGTGATTGGCTGAATGTGAGGTAGAAGCGAGGCTTCGGAGCGTGTGATTGGCTGAATGTGAGGTTGAAGCGAGGCTTCGGAGCGTGTGATTGGCTGAATGTGAGGTAGAAGCGAGGCTTCGGAGCGTGTGATTGACTGAATGTGAGGTAGAAGCGAGGCTTCGGAGCGTGTGATTGGCTGAATGTGAGGTAGAAGCGAGCCTTCGAAGTGTCTGATTGGCTGAATGTGAGGTAGAAGCGAGGCTTCGGAGCATGTGATTGGCTGAATGTGAGGTAGAAGCGAGGCTTCGGAGCGTGTGATTGGCTGAATGTGAGGTAGAAGCGAGCCTTCGAAGTGTCTGATTGGCTGAATGTGAGGTAGAAGCGAGGCTTCGGAGCATGTGATTGGCTGAATGTGAGGTAGAAGCGAGGCTTCGGAGCGTGTGATTGGCTGAATGTGAGGTAGAAGCGAGGCTTCAGAGTGTGTGATTGGCTGAATGTGAGGTAGAAGCGAGCCTTCGAAGTGTCTGATTGGCTGAATGTGAGGTAGAAGCGAGGCTTCGGAGCGTGTGATTGGCTGAATGTGAGGTAGAAGCGAGCCGGAGCGTGTGAATGGCTGAATGTGAGGTAGAAGCAAGCCTTCGGAGCGTGTGCTTGGCTGAATGTGAGGTAGAAGCGAGGCTTCGGAGCGTGTGATTGGCTGAATGTGAGGTAGAAGCGTGCCTTCGAAGTGTGTGATTGGCTGAATGTGAGGTAGAAGCGAGCCTTCGAAGTGTGTGATTGGCTGAATGTGAGGTAGAAGCGAGGCTTCGGAGTGTGTGATTGGCTGAATGTGAGGTAGAAGCGAGCCTTCGGAGCGTGTGATTGGCTGAATGTGAGGTAGAAGCGAGGCTTCGGAGTGTGTGATTGGCTGAATGTGAGGTAGAAGTGTGCCTTCGGAGCGTGTGATTGGCTGAATGTGAGGTAGAAGCGAGCCTTCGGAGCGTGTGATTGGCTGAATGTGAGGTAGAAGCGAGCCGGAGCGTGTGAATGGCTGAATGTGAGGAAGAAGCGAGCCTTCGGAGTGTGTGATTGGCTGAATGTGAGGTAGAAGTGTGCCTTCGGAGCGTGTGATTGGCTGAATGTGAGGTAGAAGTGAGCGTTCGGAGCGTGTGATTGGCTGAATGTGAGGTAGAAGCGAGCCGGAGCGTGTGATTGGCTGAATGTGAGGTAGAAGCGAGCCGGAGCGTGTGATTGGCTGAATGTGAGGTAGAAGCGAGCTGGAGCGTGTGATTGGCTGAATGTGAGGTAGAAGCGAGCCAGAGCGTGTGATTGGCTGAATGTGAGGTAAAAGCGAGCCGGAGCGTGTGATTGGCTGAATGTGAGGTAGAAGCGTGCCTTCGGAGCGTGTGATTGGCTGAATGTGAGGTAGAAGCGAGGCTTCGGAGCGTGTGATTGGCTGAATGTGAGGTAGAAGCGAGCCTTCGGAGCGTGTGATTGGCTGAATGTGAGGTAGAAGCGAGCCTTCAGAGTGTGTGATTGGCTGAATGTGAGGTAGAAGCGAGGCTTCGGAGCATGTGATTGGCTGAATGTGAGGTAGAAGCGAGGCTTCGGAGCGTGTGATTGGCTGAATGTGAGGTAGAAGCGAGGCTTCAGAGTGTGTGATTGGCTGAATGTGAGGTAGAAGCGAGCCTTCGAAGTGTCTGATTGGCTGAATGTGAGGTAGAAGCGAGGCTTCGGAGCGTGTGATTGGCTGAATGTGAGGTAGAAGCGAGCCGGAGCGTGTGAATGGCTGAATGTGAGGTAGAAGCAAGCCTTCGGAGCGTGTGCTTGGCTGAATGTGAGGTAGAAGCGAGGCTTCGGAGCGTGTGATTGGCTGAATGTGAGGTAGAAGCGAGGCTTCGGAGCGTGTGATTGGCTGAATGTGAGGTAGAAGCGAGGCTTCGGAGTGTGTGATTGGCTGAATGTGAGGTAGAAGCGAGCCTTCGGAGCGTGTGATTGGCTGAATGTGAGGTAGAAGTGAGCGTTCGGAGCGTGTGATTGGCTGAATGTGAGATAGAAGCGAGGCTTCGGAGCGTGTGATTGGCTGAATGTGAGGTAGAAGTGAGCGTTCGGAGCGTGTGATTGGCTGAATGTGAGGTAGAAGCGAGGCTTCGGAGTGTGTGATTGGCTGAATGTGAGGTAGAAGTGTGCCTTCGGAGCGTGTGATTGGCTGAATGTGAGGTAGAAGCGAGCCTTCGGAGCGTGTGATTGGCTGAATGTGAGGTAGAAGCGAGCCGGAGCGTGTGAATGGCTGAATGTGAGGAAGAAGCGAGCCTTCGGAGTGTGTGATTGGCTGAATGTGAGGTAGAAGTGTGCCTTCGGAGCGTGTGATTGGCTGAATGTGAGGTAGAAGTGAGCGTTCGGAGCGTGTGATTGGCTGAATGTGAGATAGAAGCGAGGCTTCGGAGCGTGTGATTGGCTGAATGTGAGGTAGAAGCGAGGCTTCGGAGCGTGTGATTGGCTGAATGTGAGGTAGAAGTGTGCCTTTGGAGCGTGTGATTGGCTGAATGTGAGGTAGAAGCGAGCCTTCGGAGCGTGTGATTGGCTGAATGTGAGGTAGAAGCGAGGCTTCGGAGCGTGTGATTGGCTGAATGTGAGGTAGGAGCGTGCCGGAGCGTGTGATTGGCTGCGGCACCATTCTACGTCAGCTGACCCCTCGAGCGACTCTCTGCGTTTATTCATGAGAAAGAGCTCGATCTATCCAATCACTGCGCTGTATTACGCATGAGATCATCGCATTACAGGAGAATTCAAACAACATGCAGGGCGTGAGAGCGATAAGTTTAACAACGCTTGCAACGTGGATCATATCGTTCATATACGGACCGGAGTGAGCGCGTTTCAAGCTTTTATGGACATATTTCATATACTCTAGTTCTCTAAACATGAACAAGCACCGTGTATGCACACATTTTTAATCATGTCTTCAAATGAAATATAAGTGCAAATAAGGACACTGATACAGCTGTACGTCTGATCATGAACGCGATGACACGATGGATTATTCTGATACACAGAACGCAATGATGTAGACCTGAAAAATCAAAGAACAATGGACAAAAAAGCAACTATGCCTGTATTCTTTCTGTTAAACTGACGCGTCGTTTGTTCAGAGACTGCAGTGCTCGTATTTTCAGTGCCCTGAAAATATAATTTTTAGACCTTTTAAATGTTCTTCCGCGTTTCTCCCTCGTTTTAGCAGTTTGTTATATAGGGGTAGATTTTTAACCCTCAACTTTTTTTTTTCTCTCTGAGGTCATATTTTAAAATTCATGTGTCTGTATAATAAGTCTTGCAGGTCTGTGTTTTATTGGTTGTTGTCTCCCCTTTCCCACCCTCTACACTCCCACTTTTCCACAGCTTTACACGCACATTTCTAGAGACTTTTTTCAAGTCTGAGGTGTGAACGACCAGGATAAAACAGGGGGGTTTCATGACACTTTAAAGTCACCATGAAATAAAAACTAACAGTGTTTTTTTATGGAATATTACAGTGTTTATCATAAATGATTTATGGGTGCACATCATTGTTGTTTTAATAATCTTGAATCAGAATCAGTTCCTCTTCAGCATCTCTTCTCTTCTCTGATGATGTGGGCGGGGCAACCTGTCACTCACATGAGATCAGCCAATAGCAAACCACAACCATCCAACCATCCAATCAATTCCCCACGAACACAATCAAGCCCCGCCCACGTGTTCTTGTTCCTGAAGCGTTTCACTCGGATATATGACACAATAGAGGAGAAAAGACTTTAGTTTCATGATGACTTTAAAGCAAACACACATTCGACTGATGAAACGAGGATGAAGGACTCTCGCACACTTACATGCGGTGTCCTCTCCCCGTATCGGCTCCAGAAGGTCATCCTGACGCCGTTGCGGTGTCCGGTGCGCTGGTCGAAGGTCTGGCAGGTCTGGAACGGGGGACTATAGAGGTGAAGACTGACCGCGCTCTCAGTGTGACTCACGTTCTCCACGCGGTGAAGCCCGATGGAGTCTGCAACAGGGAAGCGTTTCAGGTCATCAAGCTCAAAACTCAAATTGTCTGATCTGTTGCAAAGAAGCATTGTTGATGAATATAATCTATTAATAAGAAATTAACACTTTTGGTCAGGGAAAAGATCAGTGATTTATTCAACTTTATGCTACTGGAAACTATTATCACCTGATCATCTTTGTTTCTGGTTTCCTTTGCAACAAATTATGTGCTTTCTTAAACACTGTTACAAAGACCACAAACTCATATAAAAAACCAAGAGTAAAACTGACCAACGAAAGGGAACACCGATCACCATAATGGTGACCACACATTTTCAATAAAACAGCAATATCTAAACCTCTGTTAATTCTCAAAAAGAACCTCTGCAGATGAAAGGCAGAAATAAAGTTAAACTGGTTATTAATAAGTAAAGCTGGTAATGCTGTTCTTTTATCTCCAGTTGATTTCATCTAAGGCTGTGGCTAAAGTCAGTTGTAGTTCTTGTGTTTGTCATGTCTTGTTTCATGTCTCAGTCATGTGGTTCCCTGTTTTAGTCATGTGATCCTGTCATGTGTTCTCTTTTACGTGTCATGTTCTTAGTGGTTCATTGTATCATCGTGCACAGGTGTCCCTTGTCTTAGTCCTTGTATGTTTGAGCCCTCATGTTTGCATTGTTACTTTGCCAAGTATTGTTACGTGTAACCACTGTTGGGAAGCGACACATCCATGTTCACCTTTCTGTTTTGAGTTCCTCGCCATGCCTTTGTTTTACATTTGATCTTGTTTTGAGTATTAATAAACTGCACTTGGGTTCAACAACTTGCCATCAGTTCACTAAATGTTACAATGTTTCTCTTTTTTCTGTTTTTGTTGTTTCTCTTTCCTTCAGTTTATTGTTAACAGCAGGTGTTCATCATTTATGCTCAATTATGCTTTAACACTCTTTAGAGTGGGACCATATGTGCTCAGAGCAGAGTTTATTTAACTCTGGGATTTTGCTATGCACAGATCCTTTATGTTTAAGAGTGTAATGTTATTTTCTCACCGTTGATGTAAGCGCACTGGTTCTCCAGCAGGACCCGCTGGGATTTCTGCACCATCCCGGCCGGAAGCTTGCGATCCGGCCACTCGAACAGCGTCTCCTTCAGCTGACCCTGCAGGAGCTTCATAAAGCAGTGTGCGTCTGTGTGATCGTGGATACTGCTGTGGGGGAGCAAACACAGCAAACTCAGTGTGTGTGTGTGTGTGTGTGTGTGTGAGCGTCTGTGTGAGCGTCTGTGTGATTGTGGATACTGCTGTGGGGGAGCAAACACAGCAAACTCAGTGTGTGTGAGTGTGTGAGCGTCTGTGTGTGAGTGGATACGGATGTGGGGGAGCAAACACAGCAAACTCAGTGTGTGTGTGTGTGTGTGTGAGCGTCTGTGTGATCGTGGATACTGCTGTGAGGAAGCAAACACAGCAAACTCAAGAGTGTGTGTGAGAGAGAGTGTGTGTGTGTGTGTGTGTGTGTGTGTGAGAGAGAGAGAGAGAGAGAGATAGAGAGAGAGTGTATGTGTGTGAGAGTGTGTGTGTGTGTGTGTGTGTGTGTGATAGAGAGAGAGAGTGTATGTGTGTGAGAGTGTGTGTGTGAGTATGCTGCTGCAGTGAAGCCAAACAGCAAACTCAGAGTGTATGTAAGTGTGTGTGTGTGTATGTCAGAGACAGAGAGAGAGAGAGAGAGAGAGAGAGAGAGAGAGAGAGAGAGACTGTGTATGGTGTGTGTGTGTGTGAGTGACCGCATTCTTCCATCTTAAAAATATATCTAAATTACGTCATATGTTCTCAGTGATGAATGTGGAACAGTTAGTTCATGCGTTCGTGACATCAAGGCTAGATTACTGTAATGCTCTACTGGGTGGTTGCCCTGCACGCTTAATAAACAAACTACAGCTAGTTCAAAACGCAGCAGCTCGAGTTCTTACCAGAACCAGGAAATATGACCATATTAGCCCGGTTCTGTCAACACAGCATTGGCTGCCTATTAAACATCGTATCATTTTTAAAATATTGCTGATTACCTACAAAGCACTAAATGGTTTAGCTCCCAGTACTTGAGCGAGCTCTTAACGCATTATAGTCCTTCACGTCTATTGCGATCTCAAAGTTCCGGCCAGTTGATAGTACCTAGAATATCTAAATCGACTGCAGGCGATAGATCCTTTTCCTATTTAGCACCAAAACTCTGGAACAGTCTTCCTACCACTGTTTTGTGCAGATGAGCAGCCGGATCGCATTAAGAGTTTTCTGTTAGAACAGAGTCGTGTTAGCGGCCCCTAAGTTAATATCTAATGATTGTTGCAACGGAAGTGAATCAATCAAAACTAACTTTATCTGGACAATAACTTTATTCTAGAGCTGCTGTAAAGCCTAAACAATCTGTGTTACTGTAATCTCCTGTTATCACTGTAAAGCTGCTGTGAAACATCTGTGTTGTTAAAAGCGCAATATAAATGAAGGTGACTTGACTTGACTGGTATACACATAGAACATTATACATTCCTATTATTCAAATTAGTTAAATGATTATTAGTCTGCATAAACTAGGTCAGCCAGAACCATGAACACTTCCTACAACACCCGATGTACTCGTTACATCATAAGAAGAATGGCATCTATGCTAATGTTACTCTTAGTTTATTCTGAGGTTTACTGTAGTCAGCCGGATCCGGGCCGTATCCAGATCAGATGGAGGACCTGCGCCTAGACACGACCACAACGCATGACGTAGTCAGCCGGATCCAGGCCGTATCCAGATCAGATGGAGGACCTGCGCCTAGACACGCCCACAACACATGATGTAGTCAGCCGGATCCGGGCCGTATCCAGACTAGATGGTGGACCTGCGCCTAGACACGACCACAACGCATGACGTAGTCAGCCGGATCCGGGCCGTATCCAGATCAGATGGTGGACCTGCGCCTAGACACGACCACAACACATGATGTAGTCAGCCGGATCCGGGCCGTATCCAGATCAGATGGAGGACCTGCGCCTAGACACGACCACAACGCATGACGTAGTCAGCCGGATCCGGGCCGTATCCAGATAAGATGGAGGACCTGCGCCTAGACACGACCACAACACATGATGTAGTCAGCCGGATCCGGGCCGTATCCAGATCAGATGGAGGACCTGCGCCTAGACACGCCCACAACGCATGATGTAGTCAGCCGGATCCGGGCCGTATCCAGATCAGATGGAGGACCTGCGCCTAGACACGACCACAACGCATGACGTAGTCAGCCGGATCCGGGCCGTATCCAGATCAGATGGAGGACCTGCGCCTAGACACGCCCACAACGCATGATGTAGTCAGCCGGATCCGGGCCGTATCCAGATCAGATGGAGGACCTGCGCCTAGACACGCCCACAACGCATGATGTAGTCAGCCGGATCCGCCCCGTATCCAGATCAGATGGAGGACCTGCGCCTAGACACGACCACAACGCATGATGTAGTTAGCCGGATCCGGGCCGTATCCAGATCAGATGGAGGACCTGCGCCTAGACACGACCACAACGCATGACGTAGTCAGCCGGATCCGGGCCGTATCCAGATCAGATGGAGGACCTGCGCCTAGACACGCCCACAACGCATGATGTAGTCAGCCGGATCCGCCCCGTATCCAGATCAGATGGAGGACCTGCGCCTAGACACGACCACAACGCATGATGTAGTTAGCCGGATCCGGGCCGTATCCAGATCAGATGGTGGACCTGCGCCTAGACACGACCACAACGCATGATGTAGTTAGCCGGATCCGGGCCGTATCCAGATCAGATGGTGGACCTGCACCTAGACACGACCACAACGCATGATGTAGTCAGCCGGATCCGGGCCGTATCCAGATCAGATGGAGGACCTGCGCCTAGACACGACCACAACGCATGATGTAGTCAGCCAGATCCGGGCCGTATCCAGATCAGATGGAGGACCTGCGCCTAGACACGACCACAACGCATGATGTAGTCAGCCGGATCCGGGCCGTATCCAGATCAGATGGAGGACCTGCGCCTAGACACGACCACAACGCATGATGTAGTCAGCCGGATCCGGGCCGTATCCAGATCAGATGGAGGACCTGCGCCTAGACACGACCACAACGCATGACGTAGTCAGCCGGATCCGGGCCGTATCCAGATCAGATGGAGGACCTGCGCCTAGACACGACCACAACGCATGATGTAGTTAGCCAGATCCGGGCCGTATCCAGATCAGATGGTGGACCTGCGCCTAGACACGACCACAACGCATGATGTAGTCAGCCGGATCCGGGCCGTATCCAGATCAGATGGAGGACCTGCACCTAGACACGACCACAACGCATGATGTAGTTAGCCGGATCCGGGCCGTATCCAGATCAGATGGAGGACCTGCGCCAAGACACGACCACAACGCATGATGTAGTTAGCCGGATCCGGGCCGTATCCAGATCAGATGGTGGACCTGCGCCTAGACACGACCACAACGCATGATGTAGTTAGCCGGATCCGGGCCGTATCCAGATCAGATGGTGGACCTGCGCCTAGACACGACCACAACGCATGATGTAGTTAGCCGGATCCGGGCCGGATCCAGATCAGATGGAGGACCTGCACCTAGACACGACCACAACGCATGATGTAGTCAGCCGGATCCGGGCCGTATCCAGATCAGATGGTGGACCTGCGCCTAGACACGACCACGACGCATGATGTAGTTAGCCGGATCCGGGCCGTATCCAGATCAGATGGTGGACCTGCACCTAGACACGACCACAACGCATGATGTAGTCAGCCGGATCCGGGCCGTATCCAGATCAGATGGTGGACCTGCGCCTAGACACGACCACAACGCATGATGTAGTTAGCCGGATCCGGGCCATATCCAGATCAGATGGTGGACCTGCGCCTAGACACGACCACAACGCATGATGTAGTCAGCCGGATCCGGGCCGTATCCAGATCAGATGGTGGACCTGTGCCTAGACACGACCACAACACATGATGTAGTCAGCCGGATCCGGGCCGTATCCAGATCAGATGGAGGACCTGCGCCTAGACACGACCACAACGCATGACGTAGTCAGCCGGATCCGGGCCGTATCCAGATCAGATGGAGGACCTGCACCTGGACACAACCACGACGCATGATGTAGTCAGCCGGATCCGGGCCGTATCCAGATCAGATGGAGGACCTGCGCCTAGACACGACCACAACACATGATGTAGTCAGCCGGATCCGGGCCGTATCCAGATCAGATGGAGGACCTGCACCTGGACACAACCACGACGCATGATGTAGTCAGCCGGATCCGGGCCGTATCCAGATCAGATGGAGGACCTGCGCCTAGACACGACCACAACGCATGACGTAGTCAGCCGGATCCGGGCCGTATCCAGATCAGATGGAGGACCTGCACCTGGACACAACCACAACACATGACGTAGTCAGCCGGATCCGGGCCGTATCCAGATCAGATGGAGGACCTGCACCTGGACACAACCACAACACATGATGTAGTCAGCCGGATCCGGGCCGTATCCAGATCAGATGGAGGACCTGCGCCTAGACACGACCACAACGCATGACGTAGTCAGCCGGATCCGGGCCGTATCCAGATCAGATGGAGGACCTGCGCCTAGACACGACCACAACGCATGATGTAGTCAGCCGGATCCGGGCCGTATCCAGATCAGATGGAGGACCTGCGCCTAGACACGCCCACAACACATGATGTAGTCAGCCGGATCCGGGCCGTATCCAGATCAGATGGAGGACCTGTGCCTAGACACGACCACAACACATGATGTAGTCAGCCGGATCCGGGCCGTATCCAGATCAGATGGAGGACCTGCACCTGGACACAACCACGACGCATGATGTAGTCAGCCGGATCCGGGCCGTATCCAGATCAGATGGAGGACCTGCGCCTA
>JARWKJ010000017.1:240000-327500 GCA_029959095.1 Rhinichthys osculus
ATCGAGCAATAGAATCATCATTCGAGACCCAATAATTCTCTAAACAAAATAAGAACATTTTTTGTGTGATAATTGGAGTAAAAGTCGACTAATTAAAGTCCAATTCTCTGTTTGTGTTTACATCTGAGGCTTAGAGGCAGACTGAGAAGTTTACAGCATAAAATTAACATTATATCTTTACGTTTATTTCATTGGCATTTTTCAGTTGTGTTTTATATATATATATATATATATATATATATATATATATATATAAACCTGGTAATAGTACGCCTAAATGTGTAATATTATCAGAGTATAGCAAAAGAACTGCCTAAACATTATTTAGTAATAAATGACAAGTAGGCTAATATCGTTAATAACAATAATAACAACAATAATAATAATAATTACCTGTACTGGTCGAATTTGGCGAATTTCATCCACTCCTGAGGGTTACTCTCATACGCTTCCATGATGCTCTGCACTTCCTCCACATTCACAGAGTCACTTTCAAAAATCTTGTGCAGAGTTTTAATCAGATCATCCAGGGTTTCTGGCTTGATTACCTCGGTCTGCTCCATCTTAGCGGTTCTTCTGCGGTTCGAGTCTCGCGGAGGGAGTTTTATATCGAGGTGTACTGGACTGAACCACTGCGAGCGAGAGGGGGGAGCGCGGACCGAACCTGAGGCTCTCCTGCACTGACCGCGTGTGCGCATGCGCGCTCGGCCGTGCAGGACACACACACACACACACACACACACACACACACACTGCTCAGCAAACCAACCTGGCAGAGCAAATACATATATTGTTGTTTCTTTACCGATCTTTACCAAAGGAACACCCCTTTTACAATTTGGATCGACACGCTTTTTTATTCATTACAATACAGTAACTTCATATTTACCGGTAGTTTGTAGGCTACCTTCACACATACAGTAAAAAGATAAATCGTCATAGCAGTGAATACATTTTTTGATGGATAAATGGTAGATTTTTCCACGTGCCAATATTGTGCAGAAATAATAATGCATAATCTTTTGAGATGTTATAGAATGTTTAATAGAAAGGAACACCAGCAGATGAACTGACGGAAAATAAGTAAGTAAATAAATAATGAGGGAATATTTAATTATTTGTTTGTTTTAAAACTAGCCTACTGAATGCTGTTCTGTGTTGTAAAGTGTCCTCGATGGTTTGGTTGTATTAGTGTGTGTGTGTGTGCGTGTGTGTGTGTGTGTGTGTGTGTGTGTGTGTGTGTGTGTGTGATGTTGCGCCACCTCGCGGCCGATCAGGAGAAATCAGCTTTATTTACAGTTTTTTATTCGCTTTGGTACTTTTTTCACAAAGTGTACATTTTCAAAACTCAGATCATCAAAAGTGCTCCTTTTTCAATCATTTTAGCATATTTTTAGTTGTGTTAGTACAGCAAAGTCACAAAGTATCCTTAGTTTTCATAACTCAAAATAAGTGTTTCATCTAATATAAATGTTTCATTCACAGTAACTGCCTTTCCTAATACCATTACTATCAAACGTTTCATTTGCTTCTCTTTTGGATCAGTTTAATACGTTTGTTTATTATTTAACCCATCCGGGGGCTGTTCCATAAATGAAGCTTAGAAAAGCGGGGATTAAACTCCAAAACCGGACTTGAATGAGCCTAACAAATAAGTTGGGGCTAAAGTGGTTCCATAAAAGGTAATTGAAGTTCACGCAATCTCACCAATTTGATCCAGGTTTATCTAGTCTAGATAATTGCGTGTGCACGCGTTTCTGAAGCAGCCCTAGAGGTCGATCGTGGATCAAATCGATCCACCATCATACAGCGTATATTTTGTGCTGTTTTATGCGTTTGTGACATGTTTTTTTTTCCCTCAGTGCAAAAATTACATTTTACAGTTATATTCTCCATCTGTAAATGTTAGAAAGTCGTGCAAATGTATCCATTTTGCTGCTAATCTTCATATTGAACGAGCGCTGCTGCGCGCATGCGCGCCAAATAGGAGCGCAATAATTCTGACTAAAATATACATTTTGCTTGGAAAATTAATATGCGATATTTTATAACACTAGAAATATCTTCTAATTATAATAATTTCTCTTTAGGATGTTGGATAAGTTGCAGTGAACTTCTAGCTCATCACACTCATATATTTTATACTTCTAATAAAAAAAAAGAAATTGAACAGAAGTAGCCTAATTCAGGGAAGATTTTTTTAAAGAAACTAAATATATAAAGATACAAAATATAGTTTTGGGTATAGGACCTATGCTACTTTATAAAGATGATATATACTTATTTAGAATGCTGAGAATTGCAGCTTTTAATGCAATAATTTTTTTGAGAAAGCAAGAATCCCCAGTTTTAAATGAGTGGTTAGATTTAGTTTCTAAAGTACATTATGGAGAGGATAACATTAAATTAAGAACAAATGTATACATTTTGAAAAGATATGTGCAACTCTAAAATCAAAGAATATTCCACAAAATAAAGGAATATATATTGGCCTACATTTACTACATTTTTATGTAACCTTCCCTTTTATTTCTTATTTTATTTATTTACTTATTTAATATTGAATATTTGATATTTAAATAATATTACTTGAATAACTATTAGGAATTATGTGTCATTCATTATAAGAGTTTGATATATGTGAATGTTATATTTTTATTAATATTTATTTATTGTTTTATTTATATGTATGTGTTGGTATTATCACAAAAGAAAAAAAAAGTAGAAGGAAAAATAAGGAATATTTATTGGGGGAAAATATGATGTCTTTAAAGGAACTGTCCATTTGTATAATTGTGTTAAATGTGTTTGAATTGAAAGACATAATAAAGTACATAATATATATATATTTATATAAGAGACAGTGTAGAGAAAGAATTCTCTGATAACCGAGGCATTCCTTAATTAAAATGTCTTTATTACAAAAATGACATATCCTAAACGGACAACTTTAAAACGCCTTATATATGTGTCTATATTGTAGCCTTATTTAAGTTGATTTTCTGTATACTGTGTATTTATAAAGTCCAATAATGGTATTAGAGACTGTCAGTGGTAATATCATTGTGTTCTTGTCGGTCAGTGTTGAGGATCTGTGTAACGACTGAGGCTTAGCCTGACAGTTATGCCCTGGACCAGGCTAGTTTCCCAGCATAAGTTGCCAGGGTAACTGAGTTTGAACTTTTTTAAGTTTGATTTATGAAACCGAATCTACCAAAAATAAGCTTGACTAACCGAAATAAGCCTGGCTTATACTCTAATCTTGGTTTATGGAACAGCCCCCAGATCTTACAGTTTTTCTCATCGCTTTCGTTCAATTCTCCAATGAGACTTTTCCCCTCAGTTTCTTGTTCACATCAGATTTGGATTTCGTATTGATTAACAAAACTCCAGTACAACTGTCTATTAGCACAACATCTAAACACACACGGCTTGCTGATCAAGACTGAAGTGGATTCCCAGTGAAACTCTTCATAACCCTTCATAACCCTTCATAGCGCTTCATAACTCTTCATAACTCTTCATAACCCTTCATAACTCTTCATAACTCTTCATAACCCTTCATAACCCTTCATAGCGCTTCATAACTCTTCATAACTCTTCATAACCCTTCATAACACACACACACACACACACACACACTCCTCACACACACTCTTTACACACACTCCTCACACACACACAAGTAGTTTTAACCCTACGGCTTGTGTCAAAATGATTGATGGCCTATTTGATTGACAGGTTGACCTTCCGGTATAGGGGTCAGGGATTAACCTTTGCCCATCGATCATGTAGTTTTGACACTTAGTTTAGTGTGAGGATGTGTGTCACGAAGGGTCATATAGGATGTGTCACGCGACCCCGCCGGGGACAGTGAGGAAAAAGAGACTTTCTAATAATGTTGTATTTCTCACACAAAAGTTGAAAAACAGTCTGTTCTATATAAAATTATATAAAATAAAATATATACTATTTCACACTAAGTAAATGTGAAAAAAACATTCTGCTCTTTAAAATAAATATCTTACTGAATTATCTCAAAACAAAAAATAAAAAACACCTTACATGTTTAGATATTAGAAGAAAACATTCAGCTTATGAATGGTGACAAAAACTGCAATGAGTTTAAAGTTGAAAAGATCCCAAAGTGTTTCTCTCTCACAAGCGTTTGACCGTCTCTGAGTCAGAGGTGAGGGGGAGAGTGTGTGTGTGTGTGTGTGTGTGTGTGTGACACATGATACCCTCCCATTCCAGAGCAGACGAGAATTGGTGGGACAGTGAAAGTGTCATATATTTTATTTTAATTTATATACTTTTAAATGTCACGGCCGGCTCTAAGCCGCGACAAATGAGGGAGGCAACGAGAACAAAACCCAGTCAAAGAGATTTTATTGACAAAGAATAAGCTACGTAATTAACGCAAAACACAATAAACACATTCCAACAATACAGGCCTGTAAACATAACTTCCCAAACTAAAACTAATACATAAAGCAAACAAATAAAACAACAACCCAAACTAACAGAAAACCAGAGGGTAACCGAAGCCACCTCAAGTCAGAGAACCATTACCTTTTATAACCCTCTGCAGGTGTTTCACATTAATGACCTCAGTAGGACGGCCTAGAGGCACGTCACACACCCCCCCTTAAAAAATAAACCCACATACAAACAAAACAAAACACCCTTCCAACAGGGTACATCCCAACCTCCTAACTAACATCACAAACTTCCTAAAGCCTATCTAGTCTTCAGTGGCTTGCCGAGCTCGGGGCGACTTTAAACACTGAACTCAGCATCCTCAACAATCCCATAACCAGGACTGCCGAAGAACACTGAAGCGTACCCCCACTCAGGATTACCACCCAAAACAAAAAACACCCCCCCCATCCTAACTAAACTGGGATGTACACACACAAAACAAAAATAAACAAAACAATGTTCCTAGACTACAGAACTCCCGAATAACAACGATGTCACAGCATCTTCCGGGATCCACTCATCTCCTCCCACCATAATACTCATCGACCTCGGCACCTAAGAGACAAGCTGGGAACACTTTACAATACGGGTGCACTAATATGCATTAATTCATGTTTAGCTAATGCACAGATAATCATGAGTTAATGTATAACTCATGAAGAACTAAACCATTAATTAATTATTACTGCATCAGCAACTAATAAAGAGTCTATATGATTAATAGATTATGTAATACATGAATTGCTATTAATTCAATGTGTCATTGTGTATTAATTCCTTAATAACATATTTTATTAACTAATAGTGTAAATTAATGTGTTAATTACCACAATTAGTCAAAGCTATGCACTTCAACTTCCAGTTGTCTGCTTTAATTAATCATTAGTTGATTTATGATTTGCAAAGGTATCATTATGTTATGACTTTACTTGTTGAGGCACATCATTATTAACTAGTCATTTAGTAATTGTAGTAATTTACACATGAATTTGCACTAACAATAACGTAATTAATCATGTATTAATGCATATTAGTGTACCTGTATTATCTGGAAGTTGAAATACAAGGCTTTGGCTCATTCTGGTAATTAACATATTAATTAACACTATTAGTTAAAAAAATGAGTTATTAGGGAATTAATCCACAATTACATATTTAATTAATAACAATGCATGAACTATGAACTAATACATTAACCATACAGACTCTTAATTAGTTCCTAATGTGGTAATCATTAATGAATAGCTTAGATAATCATTAGTTAAACATTAATTCAGGATTATCTGTGCATTAGTTAAGCATGAATTAATGCTTATTAGTGCACTCGTATTGTAAAGTGTTACCGACAAGCTTGAGAGAGAGAAACAGAAAAACAGAAAACATCGTGGCAACACATCATACTCGTGACAGAGCATCCGCAATCACGTTTTCTGTACCCTTGATGTGTCTTATATCAAGATGATACCCTTGTAGGAAGATACACCATCTCATGAGTCGCTGGTTTGGGTTCTGCAAAGAATGAAGGAATGTTAGAGGATTGTGATCTGTAAAAACCACCAATGGCCCTCCCCCTGAACCCACATAAACCTCAAAATGGATAAGTGACCAAATTAGAGCTAATGCTTCTTTCTCAATAACAGAATAGTTAAGTTGATAATCATTAAACTTTTTAGAGAAGTACCCCACCGCACAGTCTACCCCATCTTCTGAGGTCTGCAGTAAAACAGCTCCAGCTCCCACATTACTAGCGTCAACTTGCAATTTAAAAGGTTTATCCAGTCTAGGTGCAACCAAAGTTGGAGACACAGTGAGAAGAGACTTAACATCCTCAAATGCTCTCTGACACACAGAGGTCCACTCAAATTTGATTCTATCTCGAAGCAGGTTGGTAAGAGGAGCTGCCACAGTAGATCAATAACTCAGTGTATGATCAATAACTCAGTGTATGATCAATAACTCAGTGTATGATCAATAACTCAGTGTATGATCAATAACTCAGTGTATGATCAATAACTCAGTGTATGATCAATAACTCAGTGTATGTTTAATAACTCAGTGTATGATCAATAACTCAGTGTATGATCAATAACTCAGTGTATGATCAATGTCAGCATTATCAGGAGGTGCTTCTCTTCTCTGTATTGTCCATCTTCATCGTCCTTCACTCCTACTAAAGGAGCAATGCTCTGCATGAAGCACTGACGGATGAAGACATGGGCTATGTTAACACTCTTCCTTATTTTCATGTCTCCTGCACCTTAAGAAATCTGTTAAATGACGTAATAACTTTATTCAGGAAATTCCTAATAAACTTTACTAAAGCAAGATGCATTTTTTTAAGAATGTAGAAAAATAGATGCTTTATTCAAACACTTTAATAACTTTTTAATCTATCTAATAACAGTGAGTAACAACACCAATCTAACGCAAATAAGCATGCAAAACAAAGGAACAGAGAAATAAGGCCCACCCCTACACCAAGCCCCCAGTGGATTACAGCAAATCGGGTAAAGCGGCTGAAATGCCCATTGGGGTTTGAGAACGCTCCACTGATCGAGAAACACCCGCTAGTGTTCTGCAGAGATACGCCTGAATCATCTTGTGCTCATCAACTACTAATCACCGTTAGTTCAATGTCACTGTCTCCACCCGTGTGTGCTGTCGGCTTTCATCAACATTTCACTGCTGATCCAGCACACTTTAAACATTGAAATGTCAATCTCAACCAAAATTATGCTTTAGATCAAAACTCAACATTGTATCTGGGTTTCCATTACTCAGAATGGAAAAACCGACCTGGACTTTTCTAATGAACTGAATGTTTTTTATAATCGTTTTAATATCCATGATTTTAGTGAGGAGATGTCTGTTTTTAAAAATGTTGATTTAAATCCTGTGAATAATATTGTGCCCATTGATAAATTCATGGTCTTGAAACTCTTTTGTGGTGTAAAAGACCACGTTCCTCCTGCAGATATGGACAGATAAAGACACTGAGAGCTGATGATCAATAACTGTCAAGTGCATCTGTCCAGCATACAGTTTTTTTAAGATCACTTTGTTACTATTTTCAGAACCTTGATGTCATTTTTCACAACTCTAGACACAAAACCATTTTCTCAATTGCTTGGATACAATACACATAAAACTTAGATCATTTGTTCATTCAACACAAATCACATGTACAATATGACACAACTTAACATCAAAGTTCTACTATTTCAAAAGGCAATTCACACATTACATTTCAAATGAGTGTCTATTCATTTCCTTACACTGATCTAACTATCCACTGATACAACTGCTCAAAATGATAAGTAATGTTGCATTACTCTTAATGCATATGGAAGCAGACAAACAATCTTCCATGTTTACAGTAAATCATGAAAGTTTTGAGATAGTGAGATTCATTGTCACCAATTAGCGTGGAGCATGAACCAATTAGACTACAATATCCATGGATGTAGCCTATAAATATTGTATATTTTTGCTTTGATTCCAATAAACCTATGTTGTGATCGTACTGTAGTGTTTTGCTTCAATATATTACACACTTTGTTCAATGATTCCACTGTGTCTGTATTCTCTCTACGACTGCAGTGCTTTTACAGAGATGTGTTTACTGTACATATATACCATAATGAAACCTGGATAACCTATTTTGTTCTACAATATTTAATGATTGTACAAACAATGACACAGTGAAACTATCGGTTGCGTGTGTGTGGGTGATCTATAGTTATGTTTCAATGGTATTTCACAGTAAATTTGTTTTTTGAACCAATGATTGTGCAAGTGCAAGATTTCTTTAAAGATGTGAATGCACAATGCAATGTTTTGAACATTAGACAGCCTGTGTTACAAGTGATAACCGGTTTGAGTTTTGTGTCTAGAGTTTTGAAAAATGGTATCAAGGTTCTGAAAATAGTAGCAAAGTGATTGTAAAAAACGGTAACTACTTTAATGAATCTGTTTGAGATTGAATTAATGCTGGATGTTTTGCTATAATTACAGACATGCATCTGAGGAATATTTCTAATTTTTCTCAGTTATTTTGCTTTATTTCCAGATTCACTCATAGACTCGTTCTTGTGCACTAGAGCTCGTTCACACATGCGCACTCTTCAGAAACTACACTTTAAATCTCTTGACAAACTAAAAGACAAACTAAACCCATAATTAGGATCGGTGCGTCCGGCACAATCCCCTGTAGCCGCTGCACAGATCTGGTCATGGCTTGAGTGGCCGTCAACGTTAGCCTTCCGGTGAATATAGACAAGAGTCTCAAATAATTGGGGGAATTCCCTTGGAAGATTAAAAGGACGTAAAGATACAGAGAGGATGGGACTCAGGTGAGGAGTGTGTAAGAGCTCGCTTACACATGCGCACTCTTCAGAAACTACGCTTTAAATCTCTTGACAAACTAAAAGACGTAAATGACTGTGGCGAGCAGGACGAGGGCCGTGAGAGAGCGGCTGATTACTGATGAGTAGGGATGGGAATTGATAAGAATTTAACGATTCCGATTCCATTATCGATAGCACATGGCACCCCTGTCAATATGAGACGCTCCTCGTAGTGGTCTAACCCTAACCCTACCCCAGACCTAACAGTCTCACAGTTCGGTTCGATTACGATTATCATGTCATCGATTCAGTTCAGTTCGATATCTCGATGCATTACATGCACTGCATCCTCAATTTTACTTCAAAAGTGATGTGCGCGTGTTCACCTGTTCGTGAAGTCGCAGTGACAGAAACAGTGACATTCCAGTTTAAGTTTCATGGGACTAAAGTCTGTTCATGATGTGTGGCCAAATGTTTCTGCATATTGGAGGTCCCCCCCTTTGACGAAATGGAAATTTTACAGGTGTTGCAACAAGTGACCATATTGTTATGAGGCGACGTCATACTCTCATTGAGTATGTGCGCGAGTTTGAGTTTGTGTGTGTGCTCGCGTCTCATATGAGTATGTGCGTGGAGAGTTTGTGTGTGTGCTCGCGTCTCATATGAGTATGTGCGTGGAGAGTTTGTGTGTGTGCTCGTGTCTCATATGAGTATGTGTGTGGAGAGTTTGTTTGTGTGCTCGCGTCTCATATGAGTATGTGCGTGGAGAGTTTGTGTGTGTGCTCGGGTCTCATATGAGTATGTGCGTGGAGAGTTTGTGTGTGTGCGCGCGTCTCATATGAGTATGTGCGTGGAGAGTTTGTGTGTGCGCGCGTCTCATATGAGTATGTGCGTGGAGAGTTTGTGTGTGCGCGCGCGTCTCATATGAGTATGTGTGTGGAGTTTGTGTGTGCTCGCGTCTCATATGAGTATGTGCGTGGAGAGTTTGTGTGTGTGCGCGCGCGTCTCATATGAGTATGTGCGTGGAGAGTTTGTGTGTGTGTGCGCGCGCCTCATATGAGTATGTGCGTGGAGAGTTTGTGTGTGCGCGCGTCTCATATGAGTATGTGCGTGGAGAGTTTGTGTGTGTGCGCGCGTCTCATATGAGTATGTGCGTGGAGAGTTTGTGTGTGTACGCGCTGGCGTCTCATATGAGTATGTGCGTGGAGAGTTTGTGTGTGTGTGCGCGCGCGTCTCATATGAGTATGTGCGTGGAGAGTTTGTGTGTGTGCGCGCGCGTCTCATATGAGTATGTGCGTGGAGAGTTTGTGTGTGTGCGCGCGTCTCATATGAGTATGTGTGTGGAGAGTTTGTGTGTGTGCGCGCGTCTCATATGAGTATGTGCGTGGAGAGTTTGTGTGTGTGTGCGCGTCTCATATGAGTATGTGCGTGGAGAGTTTGTGTGTGTGTGCGCGCGTCTCATATGAGTATGTGCGTGGAGAGTTTGTGTGTGTGTGCGCGCGTCTCATATGAGTATGTGTGTGGAGAGTTTGTGTGTGCGCGCGCGTCTCATATGAGTATGTGCGTGGAGAGTTTGTGTGTGCGCGCGCGTCTCATATGAGTATGTGCGTGGAGAGTTTGTGTGTGTGTGCGCGCGTCTCATATGAGTATGTGCGTGGAGAGTTTGTGTGTGTGTGCGCGCGTCTCATATGAGTATGTGCGTGGAGAGTTTGTGTGTGTGCGCGCGTCTCATATGAGTATGTGCGTGGAGAGTTTGTGTGTGTGCGCGCGTCTCATATGAGTATGTGCGTGGAGAGTTTGTGTGTGTGCGCGCGTCTCATATGAGTATGTGCGTGGAGAGTTTGTGTGTGTGCGCGCGTCTCATATGAGTATGTGCTGGAGAGTTTGTGTGTGTGTGCGCGCGCCTCATATGAGTATGTGCGTGGAGAGTTTGTGTGTGTGTGCGCGCGTCTCATATGAGTATGTGCGTGGAGAGTTTGTGTGTGTGCGCGCGCGTCTCATATGAGTATGTGCTGGAGAGTTTGTGTGTGTGCGCGCGTCTCATATGAGTATGTGCTGGAGAGTTTGTGTGTGTGTGCGCGCGCCTCATATGAGTATGTGCGTGGAGAGTTTGTGTGTGTGTGCGCGCGTCTCATATGAGTATGTGCGTGGAGAGTTTGTGTGTGTGCGCGCGCCTCATATGAGTATGTGCGTGGAGAGTTTGTGTGTGCGCGCGCGTCTCATATGAGTATGTGCGTGGAGAGTTTGTGTGTGTGTGCGCGCGTCTCATATGAGTATGTGCGTGGAGAGTTTGTGTGTGTGTGCGCGCGTCTCATATGAGTATGTGCGTGGAGAGTTTGTGTGTGTGTGCGCGCGTCTCATATGAGTATGTGCGTGGAGAGTTTGTGTGTGTGTGCGCGCGTCTCATATGAGTATGTGCGTGGAGAGTTTGTGTGTGTGTGCGCGCGTCTCATATGAGTATGTGCGTGGAGAGTTTGTGTGTGCGCGCGCGTCTCATATGAGTATGTGCGTGGAGAGTTTGTGTGTGTACGCGCTGGCGTCTCATATGAGTATGTGCGTGGAGAGTTTGTGTGTGTGTGCGCGCGTCTCATATGAGTATGTGCGTGGAGAGTTTGTGTGTGTGCGCGCGCGTCTCATATGAGTATGTGCGTGGAGAGTTTGTGTGTGTGTGCGCGCGTCTCATATGAGTATGTGCGTGGAGAGTTTGTGTGTGTGTGCACGTCTCATATGAGTATGTGCGTGGAGAGTTTGTGTGTGTGTGCGCGCGTCTCATATGAGTATGTGCGTGGAGAGTTTGTGTGTGTACGCGCTGGCGTCTCATATGAGTATGTGCGTGGAGAGTTTGTGTGTGTGTGCGCGCGTCTCATATGAGTATGTGCGTGGAGAGTTTGTGTGTGTGCGCGCGCGTCTCATATGAGTATGTGCGTGGAGAGTTTGTGTGTGTGTGCGCGCGTCTCATATGAGTATGTGCGTGGAGAGTTTGTGTGTGTGTGCACGTCTCATATGAGTATGTGCGTGGAGAGTTTGTGTGTGTGCGCGCGTCTCATATGAGTATGTGCGTGGAGAGTTTGTGTGTGTGTGCGCGCGTCTCATATGAGTATGTGCGTGGAGAGTTTGTGTGTGTACGCGCTGGCATCTCATATGAGTATGTGCGTGGAGAGTTTGTGTGTGTGTGCACGTCTCATATGAGTATGTGCGTGGAGAGATTGTGTGTGTGCGCGCGCGTCTCATATGAGTATGTGCGTGGAGAGTTTGTGTGTGTGCGCGCGTCTCATATGAGTATGTGCGTGGAGAGTTTGTGTGTGTGCGCGCGCGTCTCATATGAGTATGTGCGTGGAGAGTTTGTGTGTGTGCGCGCGTCTCATATGAGTATGTGCGTGGAGAGTTTGTGTGTGTGCGCGCGCGTCTCATATGAGTATGTGCGTGGAGAGTTTGTGTGTGTGCGCGCCCGTCTCATATGAGTATGTGCGTGGAGAGTTTGTGTGTGTGCGCGCGTCTCATATGAGTATGTGCGTGGAGAGTTTGTGTGTGTGCGCGCGCGTCTCATATGAGTATGTGCGTGGAGAGTTTGTGTGTGTGCGCGCCCGTCTCATATGAGTATGTGCGTGGAGAGTTTGTGTGTGTGTGCGCGTCTCATATGAGTATGTGCGTGGAGAGTTTGTGTGTGTGTGCGCGTCTCATATGAGTATGTGCGTGGAGAGTTTGTGTGTGTGCGCGCGTCTCATATGAGTATGTGCGTGGAGAGTTTGTGTGTGTGCGCGCGTCTCATATGAGTATGTGCGTGGAGAGTTTGTGTGTGTGCGCGCGCGTCTCATATGAGTATGTGCGTGGAGAGTTTGTGTGTGTGCGCGCCCGTCTCATATGAGTATGTGCGTGGAGAGTTTGTGTGTGTGCGCGCGTCTCATATGAGTATGTGCGTGGAGAGTTTGTGTGTGTGCGCGCGTCTCATATGAGTATGTGCGTGGAGAGTTTGTGTGTGTGCGCGCGTCTCATATGAGTATGTGCGTGGAGAGTTTGTGTGTGTGTGCGTCTCATATGAGTATGTGCGTGGAGAGTTTGTGTGTGTGCGCGTGCGTCTCATATGAGTATGTGCGTGGAGAGTTTGTGTGTGTGCGCGTGCGTCTCATATGAGTATGTGCGTGGAGAGTTTGTGTGTGTGCGCGCGTCTCATATGAGTATGTGCGTGGAGAGTTTGTGTGTGTACGGCGCGCGCCTCATATGAGTATGTGCGTGGAGAGTTTGTGTGTGTGCGCGCGTTTCATATGAGTATGTGCGTGGAGAGTTTGTGTGTGTGCGCGCGTCTCATATGAGTATGTGTGTGGAGAGTTTGTGTGTGTGCGCGCGTTTCATATGAGTATGTGCGTGGAGAGTTTGTGTGTGTGCGTGCGTTTCATATGAGTATGTGCGTGGAGAGTTTGTGTGTGTGCGCGCGTTTCATATGAGTATGTGCGTGGAGAGTTTGTGTGTGTGCTCGCGTCTCATATGAGTATGTGCGTGGAGAGTTTGTGTGTGTGTGCGCGTCTCATATGAGTATGTGCGTGGAGAGTTTGTGTGTGTGTGCGCGCGCCTCATATGAGTATGTGCGTGGAGAGTTTGTGTGTGTGCGCGCGTCTCATATGAGTATGTGCGTGGAGAGTTTGTGTGTGTGCGCGCGCGTCTCATATGAGTATGTGCGTGGAGAGTTTGTGTGTGTGCGCGCGCTTCTCATATGAGTATGTGCGTGGAGAGTTTGTGTGTGTGTGCGCGTCTCATATGAGTATGTGCGTGGAGAGTTTGTGTGTGTGTGCGCGTCTCATATGAGTATGTGCGTGGAGAGTTTGTGTGTGTGCGCGCGCGTCTCATATGAGTATGTGCGTGGAGAGTTTGTGTGTGTGCGCGCGTCTCATATGAGTATGTGCGTGGAGAGTTTGTGTGTGTGCGCGCGTCTCATATGAGTATGTGCGTGGAGAGTTTGTGTGTGTGTGCGCGCGCCTCATATGAGTATGTGCGTGGAGAGTTTGTGTGTGTGCGCGCGTCTCATATGAGTATGTGCGTGGAGAGTTTGTGTGTGTGTGCGCGCGTCTCATATGAGTATGTGCGTGGAGAGTTTGTGTGTGTGTGCGCGCGCCTCATATGAGTATGTGCGTGGAGAGTTTGTGTGTGTGCGCGCGTCTCATATGAGTATGTGCGTGGAGAGTTTGTGTGTGTGCGCGCGCGTCTCATATGAGTATGTGCGTGGAGAGTTTGTGTGTGTGCGCGCGCTTCTCATATGAGTATGTGCGTGGAGAGTTTGTGTGTGTGTGCGCGCGCGTCTCATATGAGTATGTGCGTGGAGAGTTTGTGTGTGTGCGCGCGTCTCATATGAGTATGTGCGTGGAGAGTTTGTGTGTGTGTGCGCTCGCGTCTCATATGAGTATGTGCGTGGAGAGTTTGTGTGTGTGCGCGCGTCTCATATGAGTATGTGCGTGGAGAGTTTGTGTGTGTGCGCGCGCGCCTCATATGAGTATGTGCGTGGAGAGTTTGTGTGTGTGTGCTCGCGTCTCATATGAGTATGTGCGTGGAGAGTTTGTGTGTGTGTGCTCGCGTCTCATATGAGTATGTGCGTGGAGAGTTTGTGTGTGTGCGCGCGCGTCTCATATGAGTATGTGCGTGGAGAGTTTGTGTGTGTGCGCGCGCGTCTCATATGAGTGTATGCGTGAGCGACTTTAGGTGTGTCCTTGTGCATTTCATATGTATTTGTTTGAGCATTCAGCAGTATACGTGTATGTTTGACTACTTAGTATACGTTTATGCAAGTGTTTCATATGTGTGCTTGTGTGCGTGAATGAAGTTTGATTTAAGCCCTAGACGGCACCTCACATATTGTCGTCTTTTCGCGTGAAATATAACCAAACGAGCGCTTCTGCCTCGATGCCATGTTTGTTGCGTTCTGAATCAAAATAACGCAGCGCGTGTGTGACGTCATGACACATTTGCAACGTGCGGAACCGATAAGCGGAATCGTTAAGCAGGCATACTAGATGTGTGTTGGAGGGCGGGGCCAAGATGGCGCCTGTGTAAGGGCCCGTTCACATATCGCGTCTTTTGCGCGCTCAAGTTCATTATTTCAAATGGAGGCGCGCGGTTTGCGCGCTCATAATGGAAGCGACGCGGTCGCGGTGCGACGCGCTCGTTTTTTCCAGGCGCGTCCGCGCCGCATCGAGATAAAAACATCTCAACTTTTCAGAATGCCGCAAGCGCACCATAAGCGCACAGTAGGTCAAGTGACAAGAACCAACCGGAGCGCAACCGCCCTAGCGTTTTGAAAAAAAAGAATGCGGCGCGCCCAGCGTTTTCTACGCGTTTTTAGGCGCGATATGTGAACGCAGCCTAAGTCGTGTTTTCAGTAGCTCTTAAGCGTTTATGTGCAATTCTTGACCTAACCGATCCTCATGTGAATATAATCGATACTAAATATTACAAAGTTAAGAACCCTTACAACGGGATTTTTCTTGAAGATGATGGATGTTTCCTATACGCACTTTCTTGGAAATTAATCTGTGGGCCTATGCTATTTGAGAAGTGACTGCTCTTTCCGTCGGTTATAACTAACTTATCGGTCTTTTCCCTCATCGCAACATGTGGAAGACGCTTTAGCAGTAAAACGTGTGCATGATTACGCAATGTCGCCCGTGCGGATGGATAAATCGGCTCTTTCAACGTTACCTGATACTCCCACCAAGAGTCCACAATCGAAGATGCGACGCCATACTACAGAGCCATCGAATGCTGTTCTCGTGGCAGCAATTGAGAAACTAGGGAAAAAGCAAGACGATTTTTTAGAGAGGTTAACGGCAACTGAAAACTCTGTCTCCTGTAACTCAAATCGCATCGCTGAACTCGGGTCTGAAATGAACGCGATCTCTGACAAGGCCGATTTTGCTGTTACAAACTCCACTGTGATGAAGGATCAAGTTACATCGCTAAAGACCGAAAACAAACAACTTTGGGAAAAGCTGGATGAATTAGAGGCATACAAAAGGCGATGGAACCTAAGGATTGCTGGTATTCCTGAAGTGGAAAGTGAGAACGTAAAGATGGCTGTGATGGAAATACTGCGCTTTGTTTCACCATCTCTAGCAGATGTTCTCCAGTCTTCCATCGACGTTTAAATCTGATTTGACACAAAAATCACGTATTGATTTTTGGTTAATATCTGATAATCTGATTTCTTCTGTTAAATCATGTTCTATTTCCAATGCACCCTTAACTGATCATGCAGGTATCGAGTTAGAAATCTCTGACACTAATAATAACTGGTTTAGGAAACCAGGGTATTGGAAATTGAATAGCTCTTTATTAAACAATTCTGATTATTGTTTGGGTATTAAAGGCATAATTGATTCTTTAAAAAAAAATACTAATATTTCTAGTACCTTAAACTGGGAACTGTTTAAATATGAGTGTCGAAAGTTCTCCATAAAATTTAGTAAAGATCTTTTAAAGTCAAAAGGATTACAATTTGAATTTATATTGAAAGAAATGAACCGCATTACTTGTCTTCCCAACCCAAATGATGCAGAGAAAGAAAGTTTATACCTATTAAAAGAAAAATTAGACTCCTTTTATATAGAAAAGGCTAAAGGGGCCTTCATTAGATCTAGAGCCAAATGGCTAGAAGCCGGCGAATACTTTTTCAATTTGGAAAAAAAACGAGCTGAGCTAAAAAAAAATTCCTCTTTGTATATTGATAACACTCTTATATCCGATGATAAAATAATTTCAAAATTAGTTTCAGATTTTTACCAAAAATTATATACATCATCTTTTAATCCTGATTTAAGTGATTTATTTTTTAACAAGATACAGCCTTACATTCCTAGTATAAATATAAACAGCAAAAACCTTTGTGAAGAGGAGATGTGTCATGGTTATGTCTCTTCTGCTTTTGTTATTAGTTCTGTGTGGTGACAGAGCTATGACATTTCCTGTCTGTCTTGTGTTTATGTTAGTCTAGTTTCATGTGAGCACATGGTTCTTGACTATTCCTGTGCCATGTGCTTTCTGTCTAATTGTTAGCTCCTCCCTTCTTGTTATCTGCTTAGTATTAACATTCCTCACCTGGGGCCTGTACCATGAAGGTAGCTGAACAAACTCGGAGTTACAGGATTAGTTTTGAGTTGACAAAACCAAACCGATGCAATCAGGCTTTATTGGTACCATGACGCAGCTCATCAACTTTCTCTGTCAACTCAGGCTTTGATCTTAAGCTACGATTACTCCACGAGCGCGTGCACATACCAAAGTGACGTTGGCACCGAACAACCAATCGCGTTCGATATGGATAGAGCGAGAGCGATATATTTTTTTCCGCGGAGGAGCAAGAGATAATCATTCAGAATTACGATGAATTTAAATATGTATTACAAGCTCGAAACAATACGGTCTCTGCTGCCAAAGCAAGAGAAGACTGTTGGAGAAAGATTGCTGATTGCGTTAATGTGTAAGCTAAATAAATACGTTCTATATTCATGTAAAATGATGTATAGGCTATTAATCATACAGACATATAATTACAGTAATACGTATTAGAAATGCAAATTTTTGTACCCTAAACTTCTACATTTAAGTCTAATGTATGTAAAGACTGTTTATTTAAATGTATGTGTGTGTGTGAAATATAGCCTATATTTTTATAATATATAAAACAAATTGCATATAGGGCCTACTAATAAAGATTAATATTCATTGATTTTTAGATGCAACTCCAAACGTTCTTGGCAGCTGATAAAGACAAAATATAAAAATATAATTCAAAGTAGCCTAGTAAGTATTTACACACAACCTTTTATTATTTTATTATTAACACTTGTTTGAGGCAAACCGAAAAAAGAGTGAAATTCAGAAAACCAGTGGAGGACCACTCCTCCAGAATACACTGAGTTGGCTCTGATAGGAATAAGGGACGGCCGATTATGGATGGGATTACAGGTGCTGTACAATCTGACCCTGGTGCCGGCTCCTCTAAGCAAGTAACACTGGGTACGTGTGCGATACATTACTATTTTAAGTTTTAAATATGGCTGACTGTATGTTCTGCAGTAGAGGGAAATGCAGTGTCCCTGTTGAAGCCAGCACACACACACACACAGTCTCCCACACAGAGGTCAGTATGCAGCAGACAGAACACCAGAAACATATTGGCATAACTTTTATTTATCAGGGAGGAGGAAATGATGAAGACACTCTGTCTGTGTTCTGGGACAGTTGCTGAGGTGAATGCACTGGGCTTTTTATTAAGGCAAACATTTGAATGTGTGGCATAAAACAGGGACTAGCCCAAGTTACACATCTCTTTTATTGTAGGATTTTTCACAACCTGTCCCAGAAACTGAAGCCTCTACAGGCTTCAAAAGAAATGTGAACAAGGTAAGGATTTAAAACCCTTGACATATATTACAGGTGTTTGTCAAGGAACTTTTTGTGAGTTGATTAGCCTCCCAAAAACTTGTAATGATCATGTTTGTGGTGGAATTATTTTTCAGGTGGAAACAGACTCAGTCAGGGCCCTTTACAAAAGGAGCCTATAGAGCTAGACTGCACACTAAAGGAGCCTATGGAGCTAGACTGCACACTAAAGGAGCCTATGGAGCTAGACTGCACACTAAAGGAGCCTATAGAGCTAGACTGCACACTAAAGGAGCCTATAGAGCTAGACTGCACACTAAAGGAGCCTATAGAGCTAGACTGAACACTAAAGGAGCCTATAGAGCTAGACTGCACACTAAAGGAGCCTATGGAGCTAGACTGCACACTAAAGGAGCCTATAGAGCTAGACTGCACACTAAAGGAGCCTATAGAGCTAGACTGCACACTAAAGGAGCCTATAGAGCTAGACTGCACACTAAAGGAGCCTATAGAGCTAGACTGCACACTAAAGGAGCCTATAGAGCTAGACTGCACACTAAAGGAGCCTATGGAGCTAGACTGCACACTAAAGGAGCCTATAGAGCTAGACTGCACACTAAAGGAGCCTATAGAGCTAGACTGCACACTAAAGGAGCCTATAGAGCTAGACTGAACACTAAAGGAGCCTATAGAGCTAGACTGCACACTAAAGGAGCCTATAGAGCTAGACTGCACACTAAAGGAGCCTATAGAGCTAGACTGCACACTAAAGGAGCCTATAGAGCTAGACTGCACACTAAAGGAGCCTATAGAGCTAGACTGAACACTAAAGGAGCCTATAGAGCTAGACTGCACACTAAAGGAGCCTATGGAGCTAGACTGCACACTAAAGGAGCCTATAGAGCTAGACTGCACACTAAAGGAGCCTATAGAGCTAGACTGCACACTAAAGGAGCCTATAGAGCTAGACTGCACACTAAAGGAGCCTATAGAGCTAGACTGCACACTAAAGGAGCCTATAGAGCTAGACTGCACACTAAAGGAGCCTAGAGCTAGACTGCACACTAAAGGAGCCTATAGAGCTAGACTGCACACTAAAGGAGCCTATGGAGCTAGACTGCACACTAAAGGAGCCTATGGAGCTAGACTGCACACTAAAGGAGCCTATAGAGCTAGACTGCACACTAAAGGAGCCTATAGAGCTAGACTGCACACTAAAGGAGCCTATAGAGCTAGACTGCACACTAAAGGAGCCTATAGAGCTAGACTGCACACTAAAGGAGCCTATGGAGCTAGACTGCACACTAAAGGAGCCTATGGAGCTAGACTGCACAATAAAGGAGCCTATAGAGCTAGACTGCACACTAAAGGAGCCTATAGAGCTAGACTGCACACTAAAGGAGCCTATAGAGCTAGACTGCACACTAAAGGAGCCTATAGAGCTAGACTGCACAATAAAGGAGCCTATAGAGCTAGACTGCACACTAAAGGAGCCTATAGAGCTAGACTGCACACTAAAGGAGCCTATAGAGCTAGACTGCACACTAAAGGAGCCTATAGAGCTAGACTGCACAATAAAGGAGCCTATGGAGCTAGACTGCACACTAAAGGAGCCTATGGAGCTAGACTGCACAATAAAGGAGCCTATGGAGCTAGACTGCACACTAAAGGAGCCTATAGAGCTAGACTGCACACTAAAGGAGCCTATAGAGCTAGACTGCACACTAAAGGAGCCTATAGAGCTAGACTGCACAATAAAGGAGCCTATAGAGCTAGACTGCACACTAAAGGAGCATATAGAGCTAGACTGCACACTAAAGGAGCCTATAGAGCTAGACTGCACACTAAAGGAGCCTATGGAGCTAGACTGCACACTAAAGGAGCCTATAGAGCTAGACTGCACACTAAAGGAGCCTATAGAGCTAGACTGCACACTAAAGGAGCCTATAGAGCTAGACTGCACACTAAAGGAGCCTATAGAGCTAGACTGCACACTAAAGGAGCCTTTAGAGCTAGACTGCACACTAAAGGAGCCTATAGAGCTAGACTGCACACTAAAGGAGCCTATAGAGCTAGACTGCACACTAAAGGAGCCTATAGAGCTAGACTGCACACTAAAGGAGCATATAGAGCTAGACTGCACACTAAAGGAGCCTATGGAGCTAGACTGCACACTAAAGGAGCATATAGAGCTAGACTGCACACTAAAGGAGCCTATAGAGCTAGACTGCACACTAAAGGAGCCTATGGAGCTAGACTGCACACTAAAGGAGCATATAGAGCTAGACTGCACACTAAAGGAGCCTATAGAGCTAGACTGCACACTAAAGGAGCCTATAGAGCTAGACTGCACACTAAAGGAGCCTATGGAGCTAGACTGCACACTAAAGGAGCCTATAGAGCTAGACTGCACACTAAAGGAGCCTATAGAGCTAGACTGCACACTAAAGGAGCCTATAGAGCTAGACTGCACACTAAAGGAGCCTATAGAGCTAGACTGCACACTAAAGGAGCATATGGAGCTAGACTGCACACTAAAGGAGCCTATGGAGCTAGACTGCACACTAAAGGAGCCTATAGAGCTAGACTGCACACTAAAGGAGCATATAGAGCTAGACTGCACACTAAAGGAGCCTGACTGTGAGCTGAGGAGGCTCCACATTTAAAAAATAAATGCAACAGCTGGATTAAACTGATCTCAGTATGTGAACTTATTTAACCAAGTAACACTTTAGCATGAATATTTATTAATGCAACTTTCTATTGCTCTCTTCCCCCCCATCCCACAAAACCAATAAAACAGTTTGAGACCTGTCTGCAGTTTCAATGTGCTTTTATTAAGTGTAATATTGTATGGTGATTGCAACTACATTTGCACCAGCTGGGTGGTCAAGTGTGTTCGGGTCAGTTTCATCGGGGAGAAGCTTTCTGTGGTGTTCTGGCTCCTTTCTATGGTGGCTATATTGTGCAGAATGGCACATGCAGACACGATCTGTGATGCCCACTGTGGTGACTCTTAAGCGCCGAAGACAGTTGAAATGTGCCTTTAGGATGCCAAAGATCATCTCTAACTTTTACTATGGTTTTACTGACACATGAGGGTCATGATAGGGGATTATTGTGTAGGTTTTGCTGTCCCAATTCAAATTAACAGTGTTTTGTACTGTACCAAATTTAACTAGCTTTCCTCAAAGCGATGACACAACATACTCACGGAAAGTAGATTGTTATCTGTTCATTTTACTATTAATTTAAAGATTCATCTCACAGAAAATAATAATTTCACATGTTCACATAATCTCTACCTGAACATTAAGGCTGTGAAAGGACTTTCTATTAACATAATCTGCCTCATGTTCTCCTAGAGAAGTGGAGATTGCAACGTGTGCAGGCTATTGCTCCAATGACTCTATGTCTATAGGGAATCCTATCATAAGATTAACCGAATAAAAAAAAAAAGATTTAAAATAATGCTTAACATGTACTGTATTGTATAGTACATTTGTGAAATTTGCTTTTTGAAAGAAAAAAAAAACCCTATCAATATATCTTACCGGCAATTTTATAAAAACCCTCTCTTATGGACATGGTCAATAAATGTCTGGGGAACACTATTAAACTATTAATGTACTCCTACAGAGCGAGGACCACCTTGCGAATGGTTCGACAAACCGTGTTTTCCCCTAGATTCTGTGCATCACCGATCGTGCAAGTAAGGCTACCACTTGCAAAAAAAAAAAAAAAAAAACGCAACGCAATACCATTTATGGTAGCCTACAGTAAGTACATGAATTCGACGTGTTAAATTATTTATGAGAGCTCAAGAAGTTTGCAAAGATAGGCCATTCCTTCCGCGAAAATCTGTATCTTTCATACAAGTAACTATCAGGAAAGGCAAGGGGATTTTGTCCGGCTAAAAACTCATTCTCTACGATGTGCTTGTCTAACAATTTGCGCTGAGATGTCCACGGGATTTGAAAGAAAATGTAAAGCCATTGCAACAAACACTGGGAATTAGTTACGTCACCTATATGTTTCTTTGCTCACAGCTGATTGGTCAAACTTCAGTCTGAGATCTCGAATCCAGAACTTAACCTGCCCCGGAGCAGGCTAGCCGTGCAGCGTAAGGTACCATGGCAACGAACACCGATTAAAGCCGAGCTACTTTCATAGTACCTAAAACCCAGGGTTGGCGGAAACTAAGCTGAAACATAGCTGGCTAGCCACCTAAACCGGCTTCATGGTATAGGCCCCTGTTGTCTCGTTACCCTCCTGTGTGTGTGTTTCCTTTATAGCTTCCTTTGTGTTTTCAGTCCAGTGCTGGTTCGTTTGTCTAAGTTCCTGTTTCTTGTTCCTCGTGTTTTTGCCTTGGTAGTATTTGTTCTGGTTTTTCCCCCATGTGGGAGTTTTGTTTGTACTTTGTATTTTGTTTGTTTGGTTAATTAAAA
This sequence comes from Rhinichthys osculus, assembly GCA_029959095.1. Lineage (NCBI taxonomy): Eukaryota > Metazoa > Chordata > Actinopteri > Cypriniformes > Leuciscidae > Rhinichthys > Rhinichthys osculus. The sequence continues at coordinate 262,643 of JARWKJ010000017.1, forward strand.
TCTTACCTTTGTTTTCCTGCAATTGAGTCCTCGCTTATGTTTCCTGATTATCCCGTGACAAAATGTCATTGAAAGAATTAGATGATATCATCAAAAAAACACCATTTAACAAAAGCCCAGGACCCGATGGTTTACCGTTTGAGTTTTAGAGATGTTTTTGGGAAGAAATTAGAGAGTTTATTTTGAATGTGTTCAATGAATGTGCAGCAAATGGAGAACTTACAGAATCTATGAAACAGGGAGTAATAACACTGGTTCCAAAACCAAATAAAGACGTCTTGCATTTAGATAATTGGCGCCCAATCACACTGCTCAACTCGGACTACAAATTGTTAGCATCTCTATACGCCAATAGGTTAAAACCATGTTTGGAGGAAATCATATCTGTCACACAGTCTGGATTTATGAAAGGAAGAAGTATTTCAAACAATATTAGACTGATCTTAGACCTCTTAGATTATTCAGATTTGGTCAATGAGGAAGCTCTTATTTTGTTCTTAGATTTTTGTAAGGCTTTCGATACAGTAGAGCACAATTTCATGTATCAAGCTCTTAATTAATTTGGTTTTGGCCCAACTTTTACAAATATGATGCACACACTTTACGAAAATATTTCAAGTAGTGTTTCGATTCTTCAAGTAGTGTTTCTTTATCTAATGGTACGTCTATCCAAAGAGGCATTAGACAGGGATGTCCTATTTCCCCATTTTTATTTTTATTAGTAGCCGAAACTTTGAATCTTTACACCCTGCATTGCTCTCAAATCAAAGGTATTGAGATAGGAGATTTCACTTTAACTATTAGTCAACTCGCTGATGACACTTGTTTATTTTTGAAAAACAAAGATCAGGTCCCTGTTATTTTGGAGGCACTTAAATTGTTCTCTGATGCCTCAGGTCTAACTGTGAATCAGGCTAAGAGTGAGATTATGGCTGAACTTGAAGACTCAAATATATCTGGAATACAGGTTAAACAATTAGTCAGATACTTGGGTATTGTAATTAGTAAATCAGATGCTGAGAGACTAACAGAATTTTTTTTGAAAAGATTACAAAAAACAAGAAATATTTTTAACTGTTGGCTCCAAAGAAATGTATCTATTCAAGGTCGTGTGTTGATATCAAAGGCTGAAGGCATCTCCAGAATTGTATATCCAGCGTTATCTCTTTATGTAGATTCTAAAATGTGTGCTGCAGTTGATAAAATCTTATTTAAATTTATTTGGAGAGGTAAGACAGAATATATTAAAAGGAAAACCATAATTAGAAATGTATCAGAAGGAGGACTAAATGCTTTAGACTTTGACACTATCAATAATATATTTAAAATTAATTGGATCAAGCATTGTCTTTGTGATAATAGCCTTCCATGGTTTTTCATTCCCAATTTAATCTTCAAAAAATGTGGTGGTCTTAATTTTCTACTTGCTTGTGATTTTAAATGTACTAAACTCCCAATTAAGTTGTCCAACTTTCATAAACAAGCTTTGAATGCGTGGAAATTAGTTTACAAACACAATTTCTCTCCCCATTCCTGTGTTATTTGGAATAATCAATATGTACTATTTAAAAACAAAACCATTTTTTGGAACGATTGGTTTAACAAAGGTTTAATTTTTGTTAAAGATTTGATAAATCAATCAGGTGACCTACTTAATTATAATGAATTTATTAATTATATTGGGACAAATGTATCTTCTAAAGAATACTTTAAACTTATTCGTTGTATCTCCCCGAAACTACTTTATCTTATAAAAAAAAAAAAGATCTATAATCCTGTAACTCCAAGTTTTCTTCCTAGTCTGACTGTTGGGGGCCTTTCTATTCGAGATAAAAAAATTAATAATATATATATCAGAAGAATTTTAACCAAAGAAAAAAGTTCTTCACCTAAGGCAATGGTGAAGTGGAAGCAGGATTACCACTTTCTTGTTTTTACAAATTTGTGGTCTGATATAAATAAATATGTACTCCCTAATAAAGTTAAAGAAACTCACTTTAAAATAATAAACAGATACTATCCTTGTAATGACTTTATTAGTAAATTTAAAGAAGGGTTTTCACCACTATGCAGTTTCTGTAATGAAGAAAATGAAACTATAATACACTTATTTTTTAGTTGTAATTATACTAATTTATTTTGGTCCCAAGTTTCTTGGTTTCTTTTTGAGTTATTTTATAAATTTGTCACAATAACTGAGGTAATGGTCTTGTTTATGGATTGTAACTCTGATTTATTGGAAATGAATAATATAATTAAACTTCTCATTCTATTTGGAAAATATCATATACATAAAGCAAAATGTATATCCACTATACCAAATGTTAGACTATTTTCCACTGATTTGAAGATGTTTTATGACTCTCTAACTTCAATACAAAACAACCGCAAAGCTCTAAAGACATCAAAACTGTTGAAAAGGATACTCAATGTGTTAGAAAGATGATTGATATGTGAAATAAGATGCAGATTTTTTTTTTTTTTTTTTTTTTTGGTTCAAAGATTCCAAAGAAGTTTGTGTAAGACTGGAAATACTGGAAGATAGCGCAACTCTCTGAGAGAACAAAACAAATTACAGTTTTTCTCGATTGCTTAAACACTATAACCAGGCTTTTGAACTAAAATTTCAAAACCAAAATGCCATTTATCAAAAAGCACACCCATTTCCCTAAACTATGAACACTATTCCCCTGTTTTGACACATGAGTCAGATCTATTGCACAAAACTCTACACACAAATCCCTTCATTTCTCATTGCCTACACCATGTGGTCATTTAAAAAGCACTAGTATTCAATATTGTTCACTCAAGTCAGCACAGCTTCAGCTCAGTTAGCACACAGTTCCCCAGGTGAAAACACTAAGAGTCAAGATTGAACACACATCAATCAGATCCTTCAATAGATAGATAGATAAAAGGGCCCGAATCAGTTTATTGAGTTTTGGAACAATGAATCCAGAAAGACATGAATGAAGAGGTTGAGGAAGAGGAAGATGAAGAGGAGGAGGATGAGGAAGAGAAAGAGGAAGTGGAGGAGGAAGGGCAAGGACAAGAAGACAAGCAGTCTCAATGAAATTCAAGCCACTTTAGTTGACCATGTCCTTTTCCATCCATGGTATGACTATGAGGGAGGCTGGGCAACGAGTACAGCCAAATTTGAGTCGCTTCACCGTCGCCTCCATCATCAGAAGCTTCAGGGAGGTGTGGTGGCAAACACAATTATATCACTGAATAAGAGACAAACATTTCCAATAGTCTTTGATGAGGTTTAATTCCCTGCAAGAAAAGGCCAGCAGTCGTACAGTCACACAGAGTGTCTGCAGAGTGTGACCGTGAAGGAGGGCATCCTCTCTCCTTTATAGTCTTCTTGACTCCCAGAATCTTTCTAGAATCTTTCTAGACCAATGATGGTATTTTCACCCATATGTGGAACATTCTTAGACTTGTTCATGTTGTATCCTTGAGTGGAGGCCCTCCTGTCACGTACCAACATTCTTTAGCATTCCAATACAATTCCATATTACAGTATTTCTGAATTGCTAAAACACTAAAATCCATTTGCAAAACCAAAGTTGCAAGTGTACAAACCACTTTATTGATTGAATCACACAGTTTGCAGAACTTTAAACACTTCTCATGTGGTTAGACACAACTAGCAAATCGGAATCACTCTTTGTGCAAAACTGTAAACACATTGTCATTCACAAAGCACATGTAGCATTGTGGTGCACTTCAACTCAGAATGGCAACTTCAGCCCCCAAAAGTGAAACACAAGCCACACACTGTTGTCATCGGGAACACACAAGCACTCAAAATTGAACACATCCGTTTCAAACCAGTAATGGATATATCTGGATATAAAGCCATGTCAAATCCAAATGGCATGTGTGATTTTCACAATGGAGGGCAGGAGAGAAGGAGGAAGTGGAAGTGGAAGTGGAAGAGGAGGAAGAGGAGGAGGAAGAGACAGAGACAGAGGAGGAAGAGGAGGAGGAAGAAGAAAAGAGACAGAGGAGGAAGAGGAGGAGGAAGAGACAGAGACAGAGGAGGAAGAGAAGGAGGAAGAAGATACAGAGACAGAGGAGGAAGAGGAGGAGGAAGAGACAGAGGAGGAAGAGAAGGAGGAAGAAGATACAGAGACAGAGGAGGAAGAGGAAGAGGAGGAAGTGGAAGTGGAAGAGGAGGAAGAGGAGGAGGAAGAGACATAAACAGAGGAGGAAGAGGAGGAGGAAGTGGAAGTGGAAGAGGAGGAAGATGAGGAAGAGACAGAGACAGAGGAGGAAGAGGAGGAGGAAGAGACAGAGACAGAGGAAAAGAGGAGGAAGAAGAGACAGAGACAGAGGAGGAAGAGGAGGAAGAGGAGGAGGAAGAGACAGAGACAGAGGAGGAAGTGGAAGTGGAAGAGGAGGAAGAGACAGAGACAGAGGAGGAAGAGGAAGTGGAAGAGACAGAGACAGAGGAGGAAGAGGAGGAGGAAGTGGAAGAGGAGGAAGAGGAGGAAGAGACAGAGACAGAGGAGGAAGAGGAGGAGGAAGAGACAGAGACAGAGGAAAAGAGGAGGAAGAAGAGACAGAGACAGAGGAGGAAGAGGAGGAAGAGACAGAGACAGAGGAGGAAGAGGAGGAGGAAGAGACAGAGACAGAGGAAAAGAGGAGGAAGAAGAGACAGAGACAGAGGAGGAAGAGGAGGAGGAAGAGACAGAGACAGAGGAGGAAGAGGAGGAGGAAGAGACAGAGACAGAGGAGGAAGAGGAGGAGGAAGAGACAGAGACAGAGGAGGAAGAGGAGGAGGAAGAGACAGAGACAGAGGAGGAAGAGGAGGAGGAAGAGACAGAGACAGAGGAGGAAGAGGAGGAGAAGGAGGAAGAACAAGAGCCATCATTTCCAATGAAATTAGAGCAACAATCATACACCATGTTCTGGTTCATGGAATGAGGGAAGCAGGACTCCGTGTTCAACCAAATATAAGCAGTTCTCTGTGGCCTCCATTGTCAGGACATTCAGAGAAGACAACAAGTAAGTGTTCTATCATTTGTGCTCCCTCAAACTTACAGTACAGTATGTACAGTTGTGGAACGTCTCAGTAAATTACTGTAACATTTCTCTAAAAATTGTCCCTTTTCTTGCAGTATTACAGTAAAAGTAATAAAAATAATAGTATTTTATGTATTGTACATATTTGGTGACATTTCAATGCATTAGGCCTGTCTGTACAATTCTAACAAGAGGTTTTATTTGCTAGAATTGAAAGACTGCCACAGGTGGAAGGAGAGGTATGTTCTCACAACAGCAGGAGACCATTATTGTCAATATGGTCCTTCATTTGAGAGAAATTTGATTCCAAAACATTGCTTGCTATCGATCTGCTGCATATTTTGTTTGTGACTACATTTTGTATGTGTGCTGGATTGTGCAAGTACTTTATAATAAATATAATTTCCCCCCTGAGTGCAGTGTTTTGCATTTATCTCTGTAGTGTGTAATGACTGCTGTGTAGTGTTTATGCATTAGCTGGATGTGTGTGTTATCTGAAAACAGTGTTTGGTTTTGGGTAAAGATAACATAGTTCTGAAGCAATGGTTTGATATAGCAAGACAAGTCAAAGGTTTTGACTGTGTAGCTTAAGTTTGGTGATTTGTGTTTAAGGTTTTGAGAAAGCGAGAGAAACATTAAAAAAAATGTGTTTTAGCAATTCAGAAATACTGTAAGAAAGTGACTGACATGGCTATTTTGTGATATTTAAAGAGATTAAGGTCTACATACGGTGAATCTGCAGCTTTAAAAGGATAGTTCCGCCTAAAATTAAAATTATGTCATCATTTATTTACCCTGAAGTTGTTCCAAACCTGTATGAATGTCTTTCTTCTGCTGCACACAAAAGAAGATCGAGTGAATAATGTTGGCAGACAGTGGATGTTAGCCATTGACATTGACCGTAAACTTTCTGGTTATCAACATTCTTTAAAATATCTTATTTCACGAGTTCACACTTACATCAATTAAACAGAGTAAAGATTATGCGTGCTGTCCGGGGGGAGGGCTCCGAGCTCGGCATTCGGCCCGGACCCAGAGTACTCCCCCCGTTGTTGTAAGAGTATTAGGACTATAAGTGAGGAGATGGGGTGGTGGAGGGATGCTGTTAAACTGTCAATGAACGGAGGTAAGTTTGCTGTATATATACACAGCGCTTAACTCGTTGATTAAGCACCACTCTTGTCTAATTAGGTTTAATTATCTGAACGTGCTCCTCCCGAACTTTGTTAATAAAACATCATTTTGTGTTCAACAGAAGAAAGAAACTCATACAGGTTTGGAACAACTTGAGGGTGAGTAAATGATGACAGAATTTTCATTTCGGGCTGAACTATCTCTTTAAAGACATTTTCATTGAAAAAAAAAAACTAAGATCTATTCTTTTATTCTCCAATCATACAAGATAGCAAAGCAGGCAGAGACAGCATCCAGATGGCTGTGGTTGAAGAGGAGCGAGCGGTGGCTAAACCAGGCTGGCAGAGAGGGCGGGGGTCAGAGCGGAGTGGTATAGTCCTGAATGACCGAGGGAGCAGTTCCAGGACGCTGGCTCTGCTGTCAAGCCTCATGGAGGTGTCGTGGGCTAGTTGACGAAACACCGGTGAAGTGGGGTGCCCACTTGAAAACCCAGTGAAGTCAACAGGTCTGAACCATGCAGCTCTGCCCTCAGTTGAAGACGTCTGAAGGAAGCGACTTCTATGCTAGCCACCCACATAAGGAGCAGGACGTAACTCCAGCCAAGTGCGGTGGCTGCGATATACCCTATCGTTTAAAGACATACAAGATAAACGTGTTATTTGAATGCTGTAGTTTGACAGAAAATGAACTGAGATATTGAATGGCTAAAGCTCAGAGGTGTTTGTTCCTCTTCATGAAGAGTTTAGCTCCAGCACCTGAAGTGTTCATTGATCATGATCTTGATTATCTGACTCAGGTGTGTTTAATTAGGGCTGGAGATAAAGCAGACACCCCTGCCACGGTGCTTTCTTTTGATATTGAAGAAATTAATTAAATAAACAGAATTTAACGATACTATAATCGTAGTTAGAATATTTTGTTTTCAGTGACTTTTCAAAAAAAAGTGAATCATATTGTGTTTAGTATATTAACATTCTTGAATGTGACTGTAAGTATGACAACTGAATTGACTCATTCTTGAGTAACATCATGTTCTTCTTCAGATTCCAGAGAACTCAAAGCAAAAGAGGCAGAATCTGATGATGCAAGACAGATTTATAAAGACCTGACCCGCTGGACCTGTAGTTATGATGACATCAGACTTCTGAAGAATATTTTATTTTTAAAGGTTGAAATGCTTTTGTCCTATTTCTCCCCCTTTCTTTTTAAAAAAATGATATTTTAATATATTTTTTGTCATTGATTGATTGAATAAAATAAATTGACTCAACTGCTGGAAAGATGTAATTTATATTTTAAAAGGTTTTCGCCAAATTTTGAAATGGTCAGGAATTTGTTGACGCACCATTGAAGTGTGATTGAAATATTAATGTTGTTTCAACATTAATTAGTACATCAGATGGCAACATTGTTTGACATTCCTTTCAGTCTTTCAACAAAATGTATTTCGAATCAACATCACATTGTAACATTTATCAAACCATATTACCAAAGATTATTTTTGTTAATTTCAGTGTTAATTCAGTATCAGTGATTTAGATTCAGCATCACATTGTAACGTTGATTCAACAATATTACCCTTGATTATTTTTGTTAATTTCAATATTGATTCAGCATCAGTGATGTAGAATCAATCATAGTGTAATGTTGATTCAATACAATTACCATTGATTTTTGGTTGAATTCCAAACATTATTTCAACATTAACTGAGGGTGCAAGAGTGATACTAAAGCAACATTACTTTGTAACGTTAATTCAATGCAATTAGCGTTGACGCATCAACACTGAGTCAACATTGTTTCAATGATTACATGTTATCTGGGAAGCTTTTTGGACTGCAACCCCATTATGGTTCCCATGCCCTCCCATGCAGGACGTGAATTTCCAGTAGTTTCCAAGTTTTCTACTTTGTCTTTATATACGCGCTTGGCAAGCTTGAGTTCCCTCTTCAACTGTTTAGATAGTACCCTGTGCTGTGTCACGTCCAGTGTTGTGCTAGTTACTAAGAAATAGTAACTAGTTACAGTTACTAGTTACTTCATTCAAAAAGTAACTCAATTACTTTGTTGATTACTTACACCAAAAAGTAATGCGTTACTGTTAAAAGTAACTTTTTAGTTACTTTTTTAAAGAAAGTTCTTAAATGTTCCCATTAATGCCCTTTTATGCGTTGTGATATACAAACACAAAACTGACTTAAACAGAAAGTCATTTTTAAACACTATTTTATTTAAGTCAGACCAGCACAAACTGAATATATCACGAATTTCTGAAATAAATAACAAAACAAGCATTTTTAAAGCTAGTGACTTGTTTGCTTTCTCAACATTGATATGTTCATGCAGCTGACAGTATACGTTTTTACCACTGTGGTTTTTACTGCATGAATTAATATTTGAGCAATACAATTGTACTTTGATCATTCTTGTTAGTTCATAGTAGGCCTACATTAACTAAGGAGATACAAATACATCTAACAATGAATGATACTTCTACAACATTTATTAACCATATTTAATGCTAAAATTGTAATCTTATTGTAAAGTGTTACCATTTATATGATTCAAGCTTAAAGAAGATGGCCATATTTAAATATCTGCAAAGGCCAGAGCATTAAAATTACATAAATGTAGACCTATATTACAGTCTTTCACTTTATTTGCTTAAATGTTAGAACACTTGATTAGACTTGATGTCGGCTGCATGAACATATCAATGTAAGCAATCAATCACTAGTTTTAAAAATACAACTTCGCCGGCTAATGAATGCATAAAAGTAACCAGCTGGACATAAACTAATGCAAATAGATGGTAACAATTGCGACATAAAACATGTGGGTCAGGTCTGCGTGTGTTTTTGTCACATTGCTTTAATCGCTTGAGGTAAATTAGCCGTTACTAATGTTATTCCTCTCAGACTCGACGGCAAGCTTCTGTTCTTTCTCTGCTGCTGATGCAGCATCTAGTCAAAAAATTAATTACTTTATAATGATATGGCAATGTGTACTTAAGTGTTCTGTATCCATACCGTTTCGCTGTCTGTGTTTTAAATGCGCATCAAGTGCTCAGCGCTCTCCGTGCAGCTTGTAATCTCCGTGCTCGCGCTGCCTCACGTGTACGTAAACAACTCAGTGTCCAGTGAGTTTGTTATGTGTCCTCAGGTGTCCTCTCGCTCTGTATAATGCTAGCAGTCTCTTCAGTGCTCTCGTACTGTGTAATGACTCGCACACTTCTCAGCTGCTCCAGCAACTTATTAATTTAAAACAGTAACGGACAACGCGCCATATGGTAACGGTAACGGAGTTAATTTATTTAAAAAGTAATGCGTTACAGTATTAGTTACTGTCAAAAGTAACTGCGTTACAGTAACGCATTACTAGTAACGCGTTACTGCCCAACACTGGTCACGTCCCCCTGATTAAAACTAATGTTCCTCTGATTAATTATGCTTTTACTGATTTGGAGACCCAGGGCTTATTATTTGGATAAATGAAGATGGGTTTTTGGGAGATGATCATTTCCTCACAAAAGGATATAGAAGCAGACACAGTTTCTGTCAATACCATTGACAATGAATGGAGTTTTCTGTCCATGTGTTAAAATGTTAACTGATGGTATTTAGCAATTGATTATCCTGTACTAGTACACTGTGTTATTAATTACAGGTATAGTGTTACAGTTTTCATCTTGTAATACGAGTTTGGCTGTATTGAGCAGATTCGAGACATGTTGATTACAGATTGTTGACAGTTGGTTGGAATAACGTGATGATTGGGTAGATCATCTGAACGTGTTCTTCCTGAAGTTTGTGTAAGACTGGAAATACTGGAAGATAGCGCAACTCTCTGAGAGAACAAAACAAATTAACGTTTGAATTCCTCTCTTGTGCATGTCACGGCCGGCTCTGAGCCGCGACAAATGAGGCAACGAGAACAAAAGCCGATCAAAGAGTCTTTATTAACAATAAAGAATAAGCTACGTAAATTAACACAAACACAGAAAACACAGGCCTGCAAACATAACTCCCCAAACTACACTAAACTAATACATAAAGCAAACAAATAAAACAGCAACCCAAAATAACAGAATGAATGCTGTAGTTTGACAGAAAATGAACTGAGATATTGAATGGCTAAAGCTCAGAGGTGTTTGTTCCTCTTCATGAAGAGTTTAGCTGCGTCCCAATGTGCAAACTACGCCCTAAATAGTATTGAAAATTACTAATGTCACATACTATTTAGTCAAGTCAAGTCAAGTCATCTTCATTTATATAGCGCTTTTAACAATGGAGATTGTTTCAAAGCAGCTTTACAGAGATAAACATACAATTTACGGTAACAGAGATTGTTTTGGCTTTATAGCGATTTTGAACAATGTTATTTCCGGCTAAAGTTGGTTTTGATTGATTCACTTCCAGCAAAATGATCATTTGTTATTACATTAGGGGCCACTAAGACGACGGCGTTCTCTCTAAACAGACTTTAAACGCGAACCTGTGACCTGATGGCGTTCACATGCGCATTAAAAATGGATTCTATAGTTATATTCGTTTGAATATGTGTGCGCAGGTTTGTAATTTCCCTACCAACCATGCCTAAACAAACTACTTGTCTTTCCTATAAATTTGATACAGAATTTTATTTTATCACTTCGGGGTACGCAAACCGGATTTTCAACAACGCTTTATCTGTAGAGTGGGAAAGGGATCCTCCATAGGGAGAGGATAGTGGATACTTCAGCACTGCATTGTCATCGGGTCCAGGCGAATCTCCTTCGTCAGATCTGGATACGGCCTGGATCCGGCAGGCTGCGGGAAAACCTCAGGATAAACAAAGACACTAAAGTTAGCGTAGATGCCATTCTTCTTATGATGTAACGAGTACATCTGGATTTAAGGGAAGTGTTCCCAGTTCCGGCTGACCTAATCTATGCAGCCTAACATTGAATTATCGAAGTCTATAATGTATTATGTGTATGCTAGGTCAAAGAGATGTGTTTTTAGTCTAGCTTTGAACTGACAGAGTGTGTCTGCTTCCCGGACAATGGTAGGAAGACTGTTCCAGAGTTTTGGTGCTAAATAGGAAAAGGATCTCCCGCCTGCAGTCGATTTAGATATTCTAGGTATTATCAACTGGCCGGAATTTAGAGATCGCAATAGACGTGAAGGACTATAATGCGTTAAGAGCTCGCTCAAGTACTGGGAGCTAAACCATTTAGTGCTTTGTAAGTAATCAACAATATTTTAAAATTTAGACGATGTTTAATAGGGAGCCAATGCAGTGTTGACAGAACCGGGCTAATATGGTCATATTTCCTGGTTCTGGTAAGAACTCGAGCGGCTGCGTTTTGAACTAGCTGTAGTTTGTTTATTAAGCGTGCAGGGCAACCACCCAGTAGAGCATTACAGTAATCTAGCCTTGAGGTCATGAACGCATGAACTAATTGTTCTGCATTTGTTAATGAGAGCATGTGGCGTAATTTAGATATGTTTTTAAGATGGAAAAATGCGGTTTTACAGATACTAGATAAGTGACTTTCAAATGGGAGATTGGTATCAAAGAACACACACACACACACACACACACACACACAGACACACACACACACCCAGGTTCCTAACCGACGACGAAGACTTAACAGAGCAGCCATCAAGTGTTAGACAGTATTCTGGGTTATTACGTGTGGAAGTTTTTTGTCCAATTATTAGAATCTCTGTTTTTTCAGAATTTAGTAGTAGGAAATTACTAGTCATCCAATTTTTTATATCGGCTATGCATTCCGTTAATTTTGTGAATTGGTAAGTTTCGTCGGGGCGTGAAGAAATATAGAGCTGAGTATCATCAGCATAACAGTGAAAACTAATTCCATGTTCCCTAATGATATCTCCTAATGGTAGCATGTACAGAGTGAACAGCAGCGGTCCTAGTACTGAGCCTTGTGGTACGCCATACTGAACTTGTGATCGAAAAGACATCTCTTCATTTACTGCTACAAACTGATAACGGTCAGATAAGTGTGATTCAAACCATGCTAGTGCAACTCCACTAATGCCAACATAATTTTCGAGTCTATTTAAAAGAATGTTGTGGTCAATGGTGTCAAATGCAGCACTAAGATCAAGTAACACTAATAGAGAGATAAAACCGCGATCGGATGATAAGAGCAAATCATTTGTGACTCTGATGAGAGCTGTCTCGGTGCTATGGTACGGTCTGAATCCTGACTGAAAATCCTCACAGATATCATTTCTTTCTAGAAAGGAACAGTTGTGAGGATACTGCTTTTTCTAATATCTTTGATAGAAAAGGCAGATTCGAGATCGGCCTGTAATTGACTAATTCTGTAATGATCAAGTTGTGTTTTTTTAACAAGCGGTTTTATCATAGCCAGCTTAAAGGTTTTTGGTACGTATCCTAGAGACAAAGACGAATAATGATAGTAAGAAGAGGATCTATGACCTCTGGAAGCATCTCTTTCAGTAGTTTAGTCGGTATGGGGTCTAACATACATGTTGTCGATTTAGATGATTTAACGAGTTTAGAAAATTCGTCCTCTCCTATAGCAATAAATGAATAAAAAATTTCCTCAGGGAGACTACACTGCACTGCCTGATGCGATACTGTAGTAGACGGTTGCATAGTTATAATTTTGTCCCTAATATTATCGATCTTATAAGTGAAGAAGTTCAAAAAGTCATTACTGCTGTGTTGCTTGGACACTTCTGAGCTTGAAGCTTTCTTTTTCGTTAAGCTACTGTTTCAAATAAATACCTAGGATTATGTTTATTTTCTTCTAATAGGGTTGAAAAATAAGCAGATCTAGCAGCTTTTAAAGCCTTTCTGTAAGCAATCGAGCTCTCTTTCCATGAAATCCGAAATACCTCTAGTTTAGTTTTCTTCCAGTTGCACTCCATTTTTCTGGCTGCTCTCTTTAGGGCCTGGGTGTGCTCGTTGTACCATGGCATTGGACTATTTTCTTTAATCTTCTTTAAGCGCAATGGACCAACTGCGTCTAAAGTGCTGGAAAAGAGAGAGTTAAACGTTTCTGTTGCAACATCGAGTTCTTCTAAGCTATCTGGGATGCTGAGATGATGAAACTGATTAGGAAGATTATTGATAAAGCAATCTTTAGTGGCAGAAGTTATAGGTCTAACGTATTTATAACACGGAGTCAGCTTTGCAGCCTTGGCTAAATGTAATTTACATGAGACTAGATAATGATCTGAGATGTCATCGCTCTGCTGCAGAATCGATCGAATATTCAGCAACCCAAGCTTTATCATTTGCTCATCTGTATTATATCTGTTTTTTATTTGTTGAACATCAATTACATTTTTAACCTGACGTTTTTTGGATTTCCAAATTGGGGGAACAGACACAGTCTCTGTATGATGATATCTAGGTGAAAGAGACTCTATGTGATGGGATTTATCTGACCTTGGTGACGTGAGGCCACTAGCAGACGGTCGGTTTAGCCAGTCTGTCTGCTTCCTGACCTGAGCCCCAGATTGTCATGTTTTAGCTCTAAGACTATGAGCCAAATTACTAGAGAGAAGAGCAGCACCAGCCCAGGAGGGATGAATACCATCTCTTTTCAACAGGTCAGGCTTGCCCCAAAAACTTTTCCAATTGTCAATGAATTCTACATTATTTTGCGGACACCACTCAGACAGCCAGCGATTCAGTGAGGCCAATCTACTAACTATCTCATCACTCCTGCGAACAGGAAGGGGGCCAGAGCAAATTACAGTGCCTGACATCATACTTGCGAGTTCACACACCTCTTTAATATTAATTTTGGTGAGCTCCGACTGGCGGAGTCGAACATCATTAGTGCCGACATGGATAATGATCTTAGAGAATTTACGATTAGCATTAGCCAGCACTTTTAAATTTGCTTTGATGTCAGGCGCTCTGGCTCCCGGCAAACATGTGACTATGGTGACTGGTGTCTCTATTTTCGAATCACCAATTACCAGGGCACAATCAACAGAATTCTCAGTGGGTGTTTCACTGAGTGGGGCAAATCGATTTGTTATGGGAATCGGAACGGAAGAGTGGTTCTTTGATCCGCGACTAGAGCGGTGATCTCTCACAGTCACCCATCTGCCCTGCTGCACGGGCTCTACTTCAGCCGGAACTGAATCATGTAAAGAGTTCACTATGCTAGGCGCATCCAAAACACTATCTAAAGCTCTAGCATTCTTACCATCCTCAATTAAAGTTTGGATGCGTGTCTCTAGTTCTGAAATCTTCTCCGTCAGCCTGACTGTCTCCTTGCATTTATCACATATAAATCCTATATTGCCATCGGAGAAGGCTATACTAAACATATGACACGTGACACAGGTGACAATAACAGGACAAGAAGACATTACTCACCGTGTTTGTTGAATGATTCTTACTTATCTGGACTTATGAACTCAAAGGCGCGGGCGCGCGAGAGAAAATAAATAAATAAATCGCACGGGTGGCGCGTTAACAGGCTAACGTTAGCGTGCTGTGTTAACAATAACGGAAGCTAGAGATGTAAGGTTAATTTTTGCTACTGTAGAGAGACTGACAAACCCCCCAAGCCAGATTCCCAATGAAATGCTCTCAGACAGCAAGTGCAGTGAGTTTGCTTCTTTCTTCTCTGAGAAAATCAATAATATCAGAAAGGTGATCAGCTCATCCTTGAGTTGCGCTGGGGTCAGACAGATCAGACCACTACCTGAGAAAGTAGTTACTATGTCTGTTTTCGAAGAAATTGATGGCAAAATTTTGGAAGAAACCGTACAGCACCTTAAAACATCAACCTGCGCCCTTGACGCACTTCCCACTTCTTTTTTCAAAAGTGTGTTAAACAGCTTAGAAGCAGATCTCCTAGAAGTGGTAAATGCCTCACTTCTCTCTGGGAGTTTCCCAAACTCCCTGAAAACTGCAGTTGTCAAGCCCCTCCTGAAAAAGAGCAATCTGGATAAGACCATCTTAAGCAACTATAGACCGATCTCAAATCTTCTTTTCATAGGCAAGATCATTGAAAAAGTTGTCTTCAATCAGCTGAACAAATTCCTAAGCTTGAATGGATACTTTGACAATTTTTAATCTGGTTTCCGATCGCATCACAGCACAGAGACAGCGCTCATAAAGATAATAAATGATATTCGCTTAAATACTGATACAGGCAAATTATCAGTGCTGGTACTACTCGAACTCAGTGCTGCATTTGACACTGTCGATCACAACATACTACTTGACAGGCTGGAAAACTGGGTGGGGCTTTCTGGGATAGTCCTAAAATGGTTCAGGTCATACTTAGAAGGGAGAGGTTATTATGTGAGTATAGGAGACCATAAGTCTGAGTGGACATCCATGACATGCGGAGTCCCTCAAGGCTCAATTCTTGCGCCACTCCTGTTCAACCTGTATATGCTCCCAATGAGCCAAATAATGAGAAAGAACCAAATCTCTTACCACAGCTATGCAGACGACACACAGCTCTACTTAGCCCTATCGCCTAGCGATTACAGCCCCATTGACTCCCTGTGCCAATGCATTGATGAAGTAAACAGTCGGATGTGCCAAAACTTTCTTCAGTTAAACAAAGGCAAAACTGAAGTCATTGCGTTTGGAAACAAAGATGAAGTTCTCAAGGTGAATGCATACCTTGACTCTAGGGGTCTAACAACTAAAAATCAAGTCAGGAATCTTGGTGTGTCTCTAGAGTCAGACCTTAGTTTCAGTAGTCATGTCAAAGCAATAACTAAATCAGCATACTATCATTTGAAAAATATTGCAAGAATTAGATGCTTTGTTTCCAGTCAAGACTTAGAGAAACTTGTTCATGCTTTCATCACCAGCAGGGTGGATTATTGTAATGGACTCCTCACTGGCCTTCCTAAAAAGACCATCAGACAGTTGCAGCTCATACAGAACGCTGCTGCCAGGATTCTGAGTAGGACCAGAAAATATGAACATATCACACCAGTCCTCAGGTCTTTACACTGGCTCCCAGTTACATTTAGGATTGATTTTAAAGTATTATTACTGGTATATAAATCATTCAATGGGCTAGGACCTCAATATATTGCAGATATGCTCACTGAATATAAACCTAACAGATCACTCAGATCATTAGGATCACATCAGCTAGAAATACCAAGGGTTCACTCTAAGCAAGGAGAGTCTGCTTTTAGCTATTATGCCAGCCGCAGCTGGAACCAGCTTCCAGAGGAGATCAGATGTGCTCCTACAGTAGTCACTTTCAAATCCAGACTCAAAACACATCTGTTTAGCTATGCATTTACTGAATGAGCACTGTGCCACTGTTCGTCCGACTGTTTTTACTGTATTTTTTTATATTTTTTTATTCTAAACTGTTTTAATTATTCTTATTTGTTTTGATTATTTTATTTTCTCCTTTGTAAAGCACTTTGAATTACCATTGTGTATGAAATGTGCTATATAAATAAACTTGCCTTGCCTTGCCTAATCTCAGATGTTGGGTAAGCTGTATTTAGTAGTATAAACAACTAGAAATGATAGTAAAAGATAAATGATGGCTCAAAACAGAAAGAAATACGAGGCTCAGGCGGAGCTTACAACCTCGAAGCAAACAAACACACAGCAGGCAGCGAGGCAGACAGGAGCAATCGATCAGCGATCCAGAACATCTTTACTAGCATCCAATCCACATTTACGAGCACTGCAGTCTCTGAACAAACGACGCGTCAGTTTAACAGAAAGAATACAGGCATAGTTACTTTTTTGACCATTGTTTTTTGATTTTTCAGGTCTACATCATTGCGTTCTGTGTATCAGAATAATCCATCGTGTCATCGCGTTCATGATCAGACGTACAGCTGTATCAGTGTCCTTATTTGCACTTATATTTCATTTGAAGACATGATTAAAAATGTGCGCATACCATACCTGTCAACACTCCCGTTTTTCCCGGGTTTCTCCCGTTTTTTAGCCCTATCTCCCGGACCCCTCCCGGTTTGTTATTTTTCCCGGGAAACTCCCGTAATTTGCATGGCCCAAACTCCTTTATGAATAATCGGATCAATATGTTTGTCTAATGTTGACCAGTTGCCAGATTGTATTAAATGCATTATATTCACACAATACACAGACCATTTACAATTTCAACCCGTTTGTCACCTCAACCGGGCAACCTATAACACAGTTGCGCAGTCGCGGAAAGTTTAACCCGAAAGCGAGCCGATAGACATGATGGCAGGTGAAGGTGGTGTCCCCGCAATGAAACTGAAGTACAGTTTGTAACGCGTTGCTTCAGGAAAATTAGGGATAGCTCACAACTGAAGATATTGCATGCAGAGGCCAGACAGACACACAGAGGCCATTGGCATCTCACAACTCGCACTTTATTCCCAAATCGAACTCGTCTAGCCTAACTGTCTGTCACACGTTCTACCGTCCACATCGTTAGCCTACTTAATAAACAAAATAAGATAAAAATTAGCATCAAACAGAAATTACCCGCATACGGTGTTTGCATAGACAGTAAAAGGGGTGTTCGAGGCCCAAGGCACATACAATACAATACTGCCGACAGTTCAACAGGGAGCGCACAGCTCTTAAAGGGGCCACACCTTATTTCCAGTCGTTACAAGTTGTACAAGTTGGATTTTGAAAACCAAATGTTGACAGGTATGGCGCATACACGGTGCTGGTTCATGTTTAGAGAACTAGAGTATATGAAATATGTCCATAAAAGCTTGAAATGCGCTCCGGTCCGTATATGAACGATATGATCCACGTTGCAAGCGTTCACGCTCTGCATGTTGTTTGAATTCTCCTGTAATGCGATGATCTCATGCATAATACAGCGCAGTGATTGGATAGATCGAGCTCTTTCTCCTGAATAAACGCAGAGTTGCTCAAGGGTCAGCTGACGTAGAATCGTGCCGCAGCCAATCACACACTCTGACTCGCTTCTACCTCACATTCAGCCAATTTTTAGAACATATTTTTGTTGTCTGGGTGTATTGACACTGCAGAAGGTCTTATACTGGATCATATTTTCAGGAATGAACTCGAAGCTACAGAGGAAAATGATCATTCAATGAAAATCAAGGGCAGTTTCCAATAACAACTGAAGTGCTATTATTATTCACAGCATCACTCCCTTCCTGTTGAGGGGTTTAAACAACACTTAATATCCAGTAATAATACCCAGCAAACAATAGCCGTCATTTCACCGGTTAACTATAGACCCGGTATAGTATGAGTGTATTAATGAGTAACACACTTCTTGCTAAAATAACCTTGAATTTGGTTACATGTCGTTTTTGACAAAATAACTTGCGAGATGTTTGATATATTTTCATCATGTAAGTAAAGTCAACAGTGATTACAAGGTGTTTGGTTTCATTTCTTAACTCATTTCATTTCTTTGTTATCTAATTGATGACTAGTAGTCTATTCTTGGACGATGGTTTAGACGTCTATTACATTTTCACTGACTGCCCAAATTTTTCCTTGTTTTAGCCTCAACATCAGGGCTGTGTGTGGACGGATATTAGACGGTTTTTAAACGCAACATTGCTTGCTGGGTATAGATGTGACTGAACTGACACAAACAAGAACAAAACTTGAGCTGAATAATGACTCTATTGTCTTTTGTCTCATATTTAATGAAGTTTGCATCATTTGTTCGCTGTATTATGACCGAAGCTGAGCCTGGAAGCTTCTGATCCAGTGTGACTCTGTTCTCTCGTGTACTGGAAAAGGGTTTTATTGATGCACTCTTGTGCCAAATGTCGAGAGGGCCTAACCCTAACCCTGGGTCAGTGAGAGGGCCTAAGCCTAAACCTGGGTCAGTGAGAGGGCCTAAGCCTAACCCACCTTAACAACTGTAAGCCCGGCTGGATCGGCCCAAAGAAGATTTTCTGATCAGAGGGTGAAGGTCTTTGCGCGTTCCCGCCATTTGCTACACACCTTCACACACACACACACACACACACACACACACACACACACACACACACACACACACACACACACACACACACACACACACACACACACACACACACACACACAGACCCCTAAACTTACCCATCTCACACACAACTTTCTCCATTGTTACATTTAAAAAAAAAAAAAAAAAAACTCATTCTGTATGATTTATAAGCTTGTGTACCTATCGGTCCCAAAGTAACACGAGTCCCCATGCGTCTGTGTGCATTCAGGTTTAAGTCCCCACCAGGATATAAAGACATGTACACAGTGCACACTCACACACTGCAGAAATGCTTATTATTTAATTACACCGGCTTCACAGCAGGTTGTGTTGGCTGTAGTCAGATGAATTGAGCTGTTTTTTTGTTATGTTCCAGTGGCCACTCTGCTACATGTACAGCTGAAAAAAGTAAACTATGTTTAACAAGATTTAATCTTTAATATGAATTAGTTTGTCTGAATTTTTCATATTTTTTTTCGTCTACTTTTAAGTTCTATTTATTTGGTGCTTTGTTCAATCTTAAACCATTATTTTATTTGTATTATTAAGATGTCTGCACAAGAGTTAACTGTAATCTGGGCAAACATCAAACTTTGCTGAAATTCGTCTCGCTTTGGTCTACACTGGAAGTGTTCTGTTATCTAAACTATAATTACTAAAACTATAACTGAAACTAAATAAAATAAAAACTAAATAGAAATGTGTTTGCAAAATAAAAACTAAACTAAAACTAACAATACCATTAATGAAACTAACTAAAACTAAACTTAAATTTAAAGCAAAATTGAAAACGATATTAAATAAAAACTAATTTAAAAAAGCAAAACTATAATAACCTTGCTTGAAACGGTACTTAAGAAAACGAAACCGCACACACTTTATCAAAAAATAATACCCTTTTATTTACAGGGCCAAACTGGGCACAATATTAACTTAAATCTTTAAACAATATAAATACAAATAATAATAAAACCAATATAAAATAAAAATTCACGTTTACATAATATCAAATAAAACAATATTGTATCAAACAATGTAATAATTCTGGAGATTAATAGAGATTACTAGCAGGCAGAGCTGCCAACTCTCACGCATTGACCGTGAGACTCACGCAATTGACCCTTTTCACACGCTCTCACGCACGCCACACATCCGTTTTCTCACACAGAGAAAAATCGCGGACAAAGAGGACACTGACACCGACAGACAAGGTTACTTTTGACATGGAACAAATCCACAGCTGTCAGATTCTGTCAATATTTTTACGAGATTCACACAATAAATAACGTTTTGGCTCTTTGAAATGTGACAGATCGCTGTAGCGCGTCAGTTCAAACGGCACGTGATACAGCAGCCTACAAATACAAATACACTGCTTCTTAGCTACGCAGCGTTGAGTGAACCTATGAAAGAGAACATCTCTGGTTACTGGTGTATGTTCTCTCAATAGGGAAAGAGACGCTGCCAAGCTCCTTGCGCTGCCGACCAGCTTCCTTTTTCGGCAAAGAAATCTGAGGAGCAGATGGCGCACGCGCGGACATAATATGACGACCTAAGTGCGTCGAGGCGGCGCCCGCGCCATTAGCCAATGAATTGGCTTGATTCTATATGGATTCAGACTATCGGCACACCCAGAGGGCGTTCTGACGCGTAATTTTACACGTGAAATGCAGCCAAACCTTGCGAGCAAGAGCGAGCATGCGAGTCAGAAGAGACTGTGCGTGTGTGTGTGTGTGTGTGTGTGTGTGCGTGTGTGCCTAATTAAGTCAGGCACCGAAATCAGGCACCAAAATTGTCGTTCTTATTCGGTCTGGTTACTACCGTTTACGTCGGTACCGGTTCCCTATTGGCACCGAGTTCGGTACCCAACCTAGTCCCCAGTGCTCTTACACACTCCTCACCTGAGTCCCCAGTGCTCTTACACACTCTTCACCTGAGTCCCCAGTGCTCTTACACACTCCTCTCCAGCGCTCTTACACACTCTTCACCTGAGTCCCCAGTGCTCTTACACACTCCTCACCTGAGTCCCCAGTGCTCTTACACACTCTTCACCTGAGTCCCCAGTGCTCTTACACACTCCTCACCTGAGTCCCCAGTGCTCTTACACACTCCTCAGCTGAGTCCCCAGTGCTCTTACACACTCCTCACCTGAGTCCCCAGTGCTCTTACACACTCCTCAGCTGAGTCCCCAGTGCTCTTACACACTCTTCACCTGAGTCCCCAGTGCTCTTACACACTCCTCACCTGAGTCCCCAGTGCTCTTACACACTCCTCACCTGAGTCCCCAGTGCTCTTACACACTCCTCCCTAGTGCTCTCACACACTCCTCACCTGAGTCCCCAGTGCTCTTACACACTCCTCCCCAGTGCTCTTACACACTCCTCACCTGAGTCCCCAGTGCTCTTACACACTCCTCCCCAGTGCTCTTACACACTCCTCACCTGAGTCCCCAGTGCTCTTACACACTCCTCAACTGAGTCCCCAGTGCTCTTACACACTCCTCTCCAGCGCTCTTACACACTCCTCACCTGAGTCCCCAGTGCTCTTACACACTCCTCACCTGAGTCCCCAGTGCTCTTACACACTCCTCACCTGAGTCCCCAGCGCTCTTACACACTCCTCACCTGAGTCCCCAGTGCTCTTACACACTCCTCACCTGAGTCCCCAGTGCTCTTACACACTCCTCAACTGAGTCCCCAGTGCTCTTACACACTCCTCACCTGAGTCCCCAGTGCTCTTACACACTCCTCCCCAGTGCTCTTACACACTCCTCACCTGAGTCCCCAGTGCTCTTACACACTCCTCAACTGAGTCCCAGTGCTCTTACACACTCCTCCCCAGCGCTCTTACACACTCCTCACCTGAGTCCCCAGTGCTCTTACACACTCCTCACCTGAGTCCCCAGCGCTCTTACACACTCCTCACCTGAGTCCCCAGTGCTCTTACACACTCCTCACCTGAGTCCCCAGTGCTCTTACACACTCCTCACCAGAGTCCCCAGCGCTCTTACACACTCCTCACTTGAGTCCCCAGCGCTCTTACACACTCCTCACCTGAGTCCCCAGTGCTCTTACACACTCCTCACCTGTCCCCAGCGCTCTTACACACTCCTCACCTGAGTCCCCAGCGCTCTTACACACTCCTCACCTGAGTCCCCAGTGCTCTTACACACTCCTCACCTGAGTCCCCAGCGCTCTTACACACTCCTCACCTGAGTCCCAAGCGCTCTTACACACTCCTCACCTGAGTCCCCAGTGCTCTTACACACTCCTCACCTGAGTCCCCAGTGCTCTTACACACTCCTCACCTGAGTCCCCAGCGCTCTTACACACTCCTCACCTGAGTCCCCAGCGCTCTTACACACTCCTCACTTGAGTCCCCAGCGCTCTTACACACTCCTCACCTGAGTCCCCAGTGCTCTTAAACACTCCTCACCTGAGTCCCCAGTGCTCTTACACACTCCTCACCTGAGTCCCCAGCGCTCTTACACACTCCTCACCTGAGTCCCCAGTGCTCTTACACACTCCTCAACTGAGTCCCCAGTGCTCTTACACACTCCTCACCTGAGTCCCCAGTGCTCTTACACACTCCTCACTTGAGTCCCCAGCGCTCTTACACACTCCTCAACTGAGTCCCCAGTGCTCTTACACACTCCTCCCCAGTGCTCTTACACACTCCTCACCTGAGTCCCCAGTGCTCTTACACACTCCTCAACTGAGTCCCAGTGCTCTTACACACTCCTCCCCAGCGCTCTTACACACTCCTCACCTGAGTCCCCAGTGCTCTTACACACTCCTCACCTGAGTCCCCAGCGCTCTTACACACTCCTCACCTGAGTCCCCAGTGCTCTTACACACTCCTCACCTGAGTCCCCAGTGCTCTTACACACTCCTCACCAGAGTCCCCAGTGCTCTTACACACTCCTCACCTGAGTCCCCAGCGCTCTTACACACTCCTCACTTGAGTCCCCAGCGCTCTTACACACTCCTCACCTGAGTCCCCAGTGCTCTTACACACTCCTCACCTGAGTCCCCAGCGCTCTTACACACTCCTCACCTGAGTCCCCAGCGCTCTTACACACTCCTCACCTGAGTCCCCAGCGCTCTTACACACTCCTCACCTGAGTCCCCAGCGCTCTTACACACTCCTCACCTGAGTCCCCAGTGCTCTTACACACTCCTCACCTGAGTCCCCAGCGCTCTTACACACTCCTCACCTGAGTCCCCAGTGCTCTTACACACTCCTCACCTGAGTCCCCAGTGCTCTTACACACTCCTCACCTGAGTCCCCAGCGCTCTTACACACTCCTCACCTGAGTCCCCAGTGCTCTTACACACTATTCACCTCAGTCCCCTCTTGTTTGATTTCTCACGCGATCCCTTCTTTCTCTGCCAGTGTGTATTTTCTGTCATTCTCCAGCCATTCAAATATGGTTATGTTTAGTCTTGTCAAGTTTTCTGATCTAGTTTTGTTTCTCCTAGTCCTGTATCTTAGTTTTCCTCAACCATTTTATGATCTGCCTCTGTTATTGGACCTTTGCCTGTACCTGGATTATTCTCTGCCCTGTTCCTTGGACTGTGTTTGCTGGTTCTGACTCTGCCTCTTGACACTCTCCTGTCTCCTTGGACTACGAGATCGTCTCTTCCCCCTAATGCTCGGTGGCTCGACTGCCTGATCTTATATTGATTCCTCTTGCTGGAGCGCCTGACTCTCACGCCGGAGACCCGGGTTCGAGGCCCGCGCAGAGCGAGTCGGCCCCGGGCGGAGGGGTTACACACTTATGATGGACTTCAAAAAATATACAGCCATTCACTGCCATTATAAAGCTCGGAAGAGCCAGGACATTTTTTAATATAACTCTGATTGTATTTGTCTGAAAAAATAAAAAAATTCATATACACCTAGGATGACTTGAGGGAGAGTAAATCATGGGCTAATTTTAATTTTTGGGTGAACTATCCCTTTGTGACGATCTGCGACTGGAGTGCCCGCTTGAGCCTCTGGGGGGCACTCCTTCCTAGTTTATTGTTTCCTTTAGGTTTTATCCTTGACTGATTATGGTTGATTTCATGCACCTGTGTTTGATTATCTTGTTTAGCGCACCTGTCTTAAGCCTGAGTTTTCCCTTGGTTTATGGCTCAGTATTGTAAGTGTTTGTATGTGTCTCACTGCATCCTAGCGTTTTCCTAGTTCCTTAGTGTTTCCTAGTTTCACGGTTCCTGGACTCCCTGCCTGTTTCTGGTCTTCCCGTTTGCCTCATCCTTGCATTATATGTTTGCTGATCTGGACTGCTTACCTGGTTTTGACCTCTGCCTGTTCTCTCGTACCTGTTTCTGGATTGTCCTCTCAATAAAGCCTGCATTTGGATCACCACTGTCTGTTTCCACCGAGCAGTTCGTGACAGAATACTGAGCCAATTCTGATCCAGCGGCTGAGAGGAACACGGACCTCGTTATGGATCCCACAGCGCAGATCGTAAGCCTCCGTCAAGGAGAACGTCCTCTCAAGGTTTTTGTGACAGATTTTTTGAAGCTCGCTCGTCAGTCCTACTTGAATGATTTCTGTTTGATGTTCTTTCGGGGAGGACTGTCTGAACCACTCGGCTCTGCTATACCGTTTCCGAGTTCAAGCTGGACTCTTACTCAATATATTGACCTGGCCTTTTCCATGAGCGGTTCACTTTTTACTGTGGATTTTTTGGAACTTTTCCTTCACAAAAGATCCGACGATTCGCCCTTGTACAAGGTACCCACTGAATCCACGCATCAAGTGTCTCCCGGTGAATCAGCGCTTCACACGTGCTCCGCCGAGTTTGCGCTACATGAAAGCCCAGTTGAACCAGCGCTTCGTAAAGGGTCCACCGTATCCACGCAACATGTGAATCCCGACGTTCTAACACTTCACGTAAGCGCCGTTATATTCCTGCCTCAAGAGTTTTCTACTGAGTCTGAGCACGTGCCAGCCGAATCAAGTGAGTCAAGTGCCGCCGAGTCTAGCGAGTCAAATGAACCGAGTCCCGAGTCAAGTGAACCGAATCCCGAGTCAAGTGCATCGTCTTCTGAGTCTTCCAGTGAGTCAAGTGCATTGTCTTCTGAGTCTTCCAGTGAGTCAAGTGCATCGTCTTCTGAGTCTTCCAGTGAGTCAAGTGCATCGTCTTCTGAGTCTTCCAGTGAGTCAAGTGCATCGTCTTCTGAGAGTTCCAGTGAGTCAAGTGCATCGTCTTCTGAGTCTTCCAGTGAGTCAAGTGCATCGTCTTCTGAGTCTTCCAGTGAGTCAAGTGCATCGTCTTCTGAGTCTTCCAGTGAGTCAAGTGCATCGTCTTCTGAGTCTTCCAGTGAGTCAAGTGCATCGTCTTCTGAGTCTTCCAGTGAGTCAAGTTCATCGTCTTCTGAGTCTTCCAGTGAGTCAAGTGCATCGTCTTCTGAGTCTTCCAGTGAGTCAAGTGCATCGTCTTCTGAGTCTTCCAGTGAGTCAAGTGCATCGTCTTCTGAGTCTTCCAGTGAGTCAAGTGCATCGTCTTCTGAGTCAAGTGAGTCAAGTGCCGCCGAATCAAGCGAGTTAAGTGCTGAATCTAGCAAAGTGAGTGATTCAGACCAAGTGATTGAATCAAGCCCAGTGACTCGCCGTCGCAGGAGGAGGAGGAGGACTCGTTCGGCTCGCAAGGCTCCGGTGAGTGTATCCAGACGCCTTGCCCGGCCGGCCCCGCCTCTGCGCCTTGCCCTGCCGGCCCCGCCCTGCCGGCCCCGCCTCTGCGCCTCGCCCTGCCGGCCCCGCTTCTGCGCCTCGCCCTGCCGGCCCCGCCTCTGCCGGCCCCGCCTCTGCGCCTCGCCCTGCCGGCCCCGCCTCTGCGCCTCGCCCTGCCTGCGCCCTTCAAGCTCCGGGAGGCCTTACTTGAACCTGTGAATTTCCCCAAGTATTTTTTTGGGGGGGGGCAGTAGGTACTCTGTGAGGGCCATGGAGGTGACGCTGACATGGACCTCATCTGAGTCTGCTCCGCCCTCGTCTCCCTCCGAGTCTGCTTCGCCCTCGTCTGTGTCTGCTCTGCCCTCGTCTCCGTCCGAGTCTGCTCCGTCCTGGTCCCCTTCCAAGTGTGCTCACCCATGGTCTCTTGCCTCTGCTCTGGTCTCCAGGCCCCAGGTCTCTCCATGGGCCTGGCCCCCTGCCTCTCCACGGCCTGGCCCTCCATCCCATCCCCCGTCGACCTCCCTCCGGAGCTCTTAGGAGCGTCTGGAAGCCGCTCCTTAGAGGGGGGGTTATGTGACGATCTGCGGCTGGAGTGCCCGCTTGAGCCTCTGGGGGGCACTCCTTCCTAGTTTATTGTTTCCTTTAGGTTTTATCCTGGACTGATTATGGTTGATTTCATGCACCTGTGTTTGATTATCTTGTTTAGCGCACCTGTCTTAAGCCTGAGTTTTCCCTTGGTTTATGGCTCAGTATTGTAAGTGTTTGTATGTGTCTCACTGCATCCTAGCGTTTTCCTAGTTTTCTAGCGTTTCCTTGTATTCTAGTGTTTCGGTTCCCTGATTATCTGCCTGTTCCCGGTTTCCCGTTTGCCTTATCCCTGCACGGATTTGATGTTTGTTTGGACTGCTTACCTGGTTTTGACCTCTGCCTGTTCTCTCGTACCTGTTTCTGGATTGTCCTCTCAATAAAGCCTGCATTTGGATCACCTCTGTCCTTGTTCCACGTGCAGTTCATGACACCCTTTAATTCAAAGGGAAACAAGATTATTTATCTGACTCCACTGAGATATTTTTTCTTGTATTAAACACAAACTCACTCTATTTTGATTCATTTTTCAGTCTTAATATCTTCAGTAATTTTGCTTCTTCAGTAAATGTATCTTAATTTAAGATTGTTTAGATATTTGTGCTGGAAAACGAGACAGAAAAGTTTTGTACACATTGTTATGTTAATTATAATCAAATACATTTTGTTTTATCAACCACAAAATATCATTGATATTTGTTTGAGAGGGGCACTTTTGATTAATTTTGAAAAAGGGCAGGTGTGATTAGAGTTCTCAGTGATTAGAGTACTGTAAATGAAGTACACAGAGAAAGTGCAACTATACAATAGTTCACCAAACACTACACAAGACCAATGCTGCAGACTGAGGAAAATATCATTAATTTCTCTCCATATACCCAAATCAGTCAACATGGAGAATCACAACAAAAGATGTCCCAGTTGTCATGCTACTACAGTAGTGTGGATAACACTGTTAGCTCAGCAAACAACAGACAAACATAAAATACTGTATCCAGTACAGGTTACAATTACCGTAAATAACAACAACAACAAACATACAAAATAATCTGAAAAAAACTGATAATATTGTACAGAAAATACTACAGTAAACATACTATACATTACAGACATATTCAAACAGACATATACATATATACATCTTTCTGGTTTTTGCGTGAATATGGACCTTGTCGTTCCCAAGGTCACCGGGATTTTCAGTAGCACCTCAATGCAGTACATAAGATCCACAGGGAGGAGTCGGATCAAGATCCGAGGGGTGGAGATGGGTAGGATTAGGGGTGGGTTTAGGGATTAGGGGTGTGTTTAGGGATCAGGGGGCGGAGATGGGTAGGTTTAGGTATATGTAAGGTGGGAGGAGTTGGATCTGGATCCGACTCCTCCCCGTGGATTTCATGTTCTGCAGTGAGGACCATCTCGGGATTTTGCCAAGTAAGACATGTTGCTGGATCAGCATATTTTGTTGATCCTGGAATAACATTCCTGTCCAAAAATTTAGTCCTTACCCTATCCCTACCCCTAAACCTAACCGTTCCCTACCCATAACTTTTCCCTAAAATCAGAGGGAAATGACAGGTGAATAACACTGATGTAGAAGCACCTTACCCTGGTTCTAAGCCTAAACTTGACATACTGTAAACTTGTCCTTCAAATCTGATTGCTTGATCTGAAAGTTGTTCCAGGATCAACAAAGATGTTGATTCAGGAACATGTGGTACTTGGTGAAATCACGTTCACCTCGTTCCCAACCCTCAATCCTATGTAGAGAATAGTTGACGACAGGCCGTTGAATTATTAGTAAAAATAATGCACACCCGAGGTGGTAATGCGGTCACGACGCGGAGCCGTTACACCTCGGGTGTGCATTATTTTTCTAATAATTCAACGGCCTGAAGTCAATTATTCCGCTTATACTACAGTTACCACACATCGAAACGTTGTTCAGATGATGCATTTCAAGACGTTTGTCAAGTTTTTGTCATTAAAACGCTCTTGTATGTGGGACTAATTTCTTACGCATCTAATCCCATGCCTCCGTTGCTAATTCCAAAACGTCATTTTTGGGGACACACTTACGACTTGCTGAAACATTCGAAGACTGACTGTTTCCATCGACTGTAGCAAGTCTTAAACACAGTAAGTGTGTCCCCGGCTTTATGCAGTTATTCCTGCAATGCATTAGAGAGAGAGAGAGAGAGAGAGAGAGAGAGAGAGAGAGAGAGAGAGAGAGGTTGCAATAATAAGACAGAAAAGCATGTGCGTCAATATTATTATTTATTTATTTATGAATTCAATTAGTTTCAATTATTTAGTTCATTCTTTCTTTTAATTTTTTCTATTATTGACAGTAGACTAAGCAAATAAATGCAACACAAAGCCCTTTTAACAAGTAGGCCTATCTATAATTATTTATCTGTTATATTATCTGGAATAATTACGAAAACCTGTGCAGCAGGACTATCAATTTATTCATATATTCAGCAGGGGCGGAGTGGGGCCAAAAAATCTACCGGGACATTTTGTAGACCACCGGCCTAGGGAGGTATTTTTTGGTTATTTTTTTTTTTTTTTTGCAAAAACCCTTGCATGCAGTGTTCTCTTGGGGCGAGGCGCGCGCAGTCTTCACCCGGACGCGCGCTTCAATGTATAGCTGTTGCAAAAACTCTCTATTCATTCCGGTGAAATCACAAAATAAAATGCAGTTAATGCACACAAACGTGTCCTTGCTTGATATAGACTGTAACCACTGATGAACATATTCAGTTTTGATGAGAGAAAAAAAACTATACAGGTGCGGATTAGAACCCGTAACCCCTGACACGCTTGGCAAAATACCTACCACTAGACTAGACCATTTAAAAACTGAAGCGGCGGATCGATTTATTTATTGACGGGTTGAGAGAGGCTGCACAGTTTGACCAGCGGGCAGCGGCCGCACACCAGGCCGCCGGATGGTGTTGCTAAGAACTTGCAATGTATAACTATTATCAGACTCGAAACACTACCGGCCCACCGGGAAAAATCCCGACTCTCCCGATTGCCACTCCGCCCCTCAGTATAATTTTCTATTGATTATAGATAGGACTATATACTTTATTTATTAAAATTAAACTGCATGTGTCCATTGATTGTGATGTTAGACATCGAAAATTGCAGATCAAGCGCATGGGGCTGCATGTTTTTCCTTGTTATGAATTGTATCCTATTTTCCGTTATTATAGTTAACTACGCGCAGTGATATGGAACTGTAATTTTCTTTTTTTTCTTCTTTTTTTTTATCAGGGACAATGCACAAAGTACATTAATCTTTCGAAAAGATGTTTTGTGCCAGAGTTAGCCGAAGCAAATTTTCATCCGCAGTCCCCGGGCAGGTGCACATACTTTTTAAAAACATTACATTACAAAACCACTATCAATAGTAAAAATAATGGCAAATAGGCTACACATAATAC
Source organism: Rhinichthys osculus (assembly GCA_029959095.1). NCBI lineage: Eukaryota > Metazoa > Chordata > Actinopteri > Cypriniformes > Leuciscidae > Rhinichthys > Rhinichthys osculus. The sequence goes on from JARWKJ010000017.1 coordinate 292,502, forward strand.
TAGTCAACGAAGATCATATAAAAACAAACAGATGTTCAAAATGAGAGAACATAATCAAAAGACCATCTCTACCCATAATATATAACATTAAATGTGCTGATGCTGACACAGCTGGTTCTCAAGGATATATTTCTTTAAGTGTTGAGAAAAATGGTTCAGATCTATAGACAGCTTTAAACTGTTGGGGAGTTGATTCCATTGTTTAATGCGGTCAAACCTGCCTGGAACTACTTTAGCAGAGCGTTTCCCTGAAAATAATTGCAGCCCTTAGAACATTCTCAACCAATCAGAATCAAGCATTCAACAGCCCTGTAGTATAAGTAGAGAATAAAACATGTGCTGCAGCACCCCCTGTTGGAAAATGCAGACATTACAGCACTCTCTGACAGATGCAAAACATTAATTATTAAAATAACGCAAAGCATCATTGTCAACTGACGTCACGTAGCCTACTGTAGCTTAGCTAGTGTACACGCTGTGCCCTGTCAGCCTGTGGACCGTTTTAATTATGCGCAGGACCGGCACGTCCATATAGGCGATCTAGGCAATCACTTAGAGCGGCACTATTGTAAGGGCGGCAAAATGTGTGCCAACCAGGAATGAACAATTCACAACATAGGCTATGCCTAGCTAATAAGGAGAGCTAAGTTATTGTTAGAATACAGCTGGATGTTCGAGGTCAGCACGCTGTAGCTGGTAGTCAATATCGATGCACGCGCGCACCAACTTAAAACCTCTTCCCACGGCCATGCTTATAAAGGTCTTCGCAGCGTTTGATAACACACTAGACAGATACTATTACAAACATTGTGGATTCGGTTACAAGTTAGGTATTGTAAGTGTATTTTCTAATGTGGCATGTGTTACTGTAATCATTTTATAGATAGATAGATAAATATACAGACATACATGTATATGTATATATATATATATTATTTTTTTTATAGATAGTGTATATAGATGAATGAAATGTTATACTGTTAATGACAAACTCTTTCTAATCAGGCGTAAATAAAATCACATAATTAACTATTTACAGTCGTGCGCAGAATTAATGGCATCCCTGGTATGATCAAAAATGGCCAGAAATCGAACCTTTCATTGAAGTAAAAGAATTGAAAGTGGGGGGGAAATAAATGTTTTTCTCCAAAACACGTTGGCCACAATTATTGGCATCCTTTTATTAGATACTTTTTGCAATCTCCTTTTGCCAAGAGAACAGCTCTGAGTTTTCTTCTATAATGCCGGATGAGTTTGGAGAACAGCTGACCTGAGATCAGAGACCGTTCCTCTAACAGAAGCTCTCCAGATCCTGCAGATTCCCAGATGTTGGTGCTTCTTCTCTCCAGTTCTGCACTCATCAGGTCTGGGACTGGGACGCTCATGGCAGAAGCTTCCTTTTGTGCTCCCTAACACATTTTTGTGTTGATTTTGATGTTTGCTTTGGATGGTTGTCCTGATGGAAGATTTTTATCTGTTGATATTTGATAGAATCCACAATGCCATGAATCTGAACAAGAAGTCCAGGACCTCCAGCAGAAAAATATGCCCCCAACATTAAAGATCCAACGATATATTAAATTGTACACATGGGGGACTTTTTATCCGAACCCACCTCAGAAGCCTGAGCCGTGTGAAGATCCAGCCGTGTCTGACAACTGAATACGCTGGAGTTTGTTTTTGGACGAGCGAGGAGGATTGTTCTGCAAACCCTCCCAAACAACATGTGGTGATGTAGGGGCAGTTTGGTTTATTTATTATTTTTTTAATAGGCTTTTTGACCCCAAGACTCAACTAATCTCTGCAATATAGACACATGTCCTCTTCTGGCAGATTCCTAACATCTTTAGTTGAACTTCTTAATTATTGTCCTGATGGTCAAAATGGGGATTTTCAATTCTTTAGCTATTTTCTGACGGCCACTTTCTATACTTTGATGCTCAACAATCTTTTGCTGCACATCAGAACTATATTCTTTGGTTTTACTCAATGATTAAGGGAATTTGGCCTTTGTGTTTCCTCATATTTAAACTCCTGTGAAACAAGAAGTCATAGCTAGACACTTTCATGTTCATGTTCCTAGGTTAGAAATATTGATGGTAATATACTTCAGTGATATTACTTATAAGAAAAACTAGGGGTGCCAATAATTGTGGCCAATGTGTTTTGGAGAAAAACATTTGCATCAGAACCTGTCTGCTTGTGGTTCTGATGGCCGCTGGTACAAAGGACTTCCTGGTACGTTCAGACTTGCACTTTGGTGCAATCAATCTATGAGCATCTTCAGCCATAGATTGATTGCACCAAAGTGCAAGTCTGAACGTACCAGGAAGTCCTTTGTACCAGCGGCCATCAGAATGTTTAATGTGTTATGAATATTCACATGTTACTGCATATACTATATTAATTTTGTTATTGAATATTCTGTATTGAATATGCATCTATTACTGAATATTCTATATAGGTATTATTGTTTTTTTTTTTTTTTTTTTTGTATTATGTTTTTGCTACTGAGTGTTAAAGCTGCCGTGACAATATAATTTCCTGCAAAGGATCAATAAAGTATCAACAACAACAACAAAAAAAAAAAATTTATCCCCCCCCCCCCCCCCCCCCCCATTTGTAAAAGCACTGGGGACAAAAGAATAAACAATGCAGATTTATTTTTACAGCCTTATTTTGTTTTTACAAACTGTTTGGAGCAATTTGTTGTGTTTTTGTCATTTTTGTATATTTGTAATTTTGAAATATAACATTAAAGAGTATATTTGATGTGATGAATTGCTCTGTCATTTATCAGATTTACCAATTGTTATAATTTCAATTTGTGCTGGTTAATTATGAACAATTTGGTCAAATTGGGGGGCGGGGCTACATTAGAGCTCCTCCCCTATCCGCATGTGATCTCACTCCAAGGTTTTGATAAAACTTGAGAACCCTGTAAATATTTTCACGTTTTGACATAAAACATAAAACACACCAGTTATAACCTGCTTGTGGTTTTTTAAACTCTATTCTGTCTGCTTGTGGTTTTTTTTAAAACTTTATATAGGCTTCAAAATGTATAAATTTTGGATTAACTTGTAAAGATTATCTTGATAGACAAAACCTGTAAGGGTCACGACTCTTTGTTAAACACAGATCTTATTTTTTGCGATTTTCCAAAAGTCTATGGGGGAAATGCATAGCTTCCGCTAACTTCCGAGTTGTCCTACAAAGTGACGTCATAACTTCGGCACTGTAATTCGAACAGCTATTTTGTATTCTATATTTTTTGTATTCTATATTTTAATTATATGTAACTTATAATTATATTTAGTTTCAAGAGATGTTTATCTGTAAAACGGAATCCGCCGTTTTCCACTGGATCAGATTTTCATGACTTTTATTTTGACAGTGTCGCCACGTCCCTGAAGCTTCTCCCTGACCGGAAGTCACGCTGATGCGCATGCTCACAGCTTCCGCTCTTCCGTTCTGCCGTGCGCGTGAGTGTCAGATTCCGATTATTAGTAAACTTATTGATTATTGTAATATCAGTCTGTAACATCGACGCCTTCAGCCGCAGCTGGACACGAGCACAGCGCTGAACATGATAAAAGCCATTCTGATATTTAATAATCATGGCAAACCTCGACTGTCAAAATTCTACGAGCATTACGTGAGTGGATAATGTCCTATTATTGTTATAATATTAGTTAATTATGTCTCTGTTTGTATTATACATCACTGTGTATTAAATGATGTGTGTTGGTGTGAATGACTGAACAGCTGATCTGTCACATACATAAATTATTTGGCAAGTTGTTGTTAACGTTACAGAATTATTAACTAACGATATGAATTATCTTTACATTTAATAATTCAGCAGATGCTTTTATCCAAAGCGACTTACAAATGAGAGCAATATCAGCGGTGAATCTGCCAGTGACCCTTCAGTGTAATCCAACAGTGCATGTACTTTATTTTTATTTTCTATATAGAATAGAAGAGAAAGTGTTAGTATTAATGACCAAGTGTTGCCGATAAAGATGCGTCTTCAGCCGTTATCAGAATCAGATGTCATAGAAGAATATTCTATTTATTGATAAGACTAATAATTTTGTGTGTGTGTGTGTGTGTGTGCAGTGAGCGTAGCCTGTGAAATATTAAAGAGAGAGCCGCTCTTTGTCTGTTGACATGTGATCGGGGTCAGAGGTCACGCTAGAGTTACACTATCATTTTCATGAGCTCTTGTGACCCGCTGGTGTTTGTTTCACTGTCAGCCACACACACACACACACACACACACACTTTCTGCTGCTCAATCAGTAGGTCATGAGGTCACGGGTTTGATTCCAGTGCATCAACTAATCAAATGCAGTTTAAATGCGTGAAGGTGAGGTTGCGCTGGTCGTTTCTCCTCGATTGTGTCGTATATCGAGAGAAACGCTTCTGGAACAAGAACACATGTGGGCGGGGCTTGATCGTGTGTGGGGAGTTGATTGGATGATTGGATGGTTGTGGTTTGCTATTGGCTGATCTCCTGTGAGTGACAGGTTATAGCCCCGCCCACATCATCAGAGAAGAGATGCTGCAGGAGGAACTGATTCTGATTCAACATTATTAACACAATAATGATGTGCACCCATAAATCATTTATGATAAACACTGCAATATTCCATAAAAATAAGAATTGCCATTTTTATTTCATGTTAACTCTAAGTGCAGGGTGAGAGTGTGACGTGTGTTTCTCTGTTTTATTCCCTCAGACTGAAGACACAGAGCAGCAGATCATCAGGGAAACCTTTCATCTGGTGTCCAAACGAGACGAGAACGTCTGCAACTTCCTGGAGGGCGGATTGTAAGTCTCACACACACGCGTTTCTCCAGGGATGTGACGTGTGTCACGGCTCATGCGTGTGTGTGTGTGTGTGTGTGTGTGCGCAGGCTAATCGGCGGCTCGGAGAACAAGCTGATCTACCGACACTACGCCACCCTGTACTTCGTGTTCTGCGTGGACTCGTCGGAGAGCGAGCTGGGCATTCTGGACCTGATCCAGGTGTTGATGCGACGCTGATGCTGATTGGTCAATGTGATGATGATGATGATGATGTGATGATGTGACTTGCGTCGCTCTCTCTGTGTCCGCAGGTGTTCGTGGAGACGCTGGACAAATGCTTCGAGAACGTGTGTGAGCTCGACCTGATCTTCCACATGGACAAGGTGACGAAACCAGCGCTAAAGATCGTTCCGCCCACATCCAGACTCCACCCACATCCAGACTCCACCCACATCCCACAACTCCGTCCACATCCAAACTCCACCCACATCCCCAGACTCCGCTCACAACCAGACTCCACCCACATCCCCAGACTCCGTCCACATCCAGACTCCACCCACATCCCCAGACTCCGCCCACATCCCCAGACTCCGTCCACATCCAGACTCCACCCACATCCCCAGACTCCGCTCACAACCAGACTCCACCCACATCCCCAGACTCCGTCCACATCCAGACTCCACCCACATCCCACGACTCCGTCCACATCCAGACTCTACCCACATCCCCAGACTCCACCCACATCCCCAGACTCCGCTCACAACCAGACTCCACCCACATCCCCAGACTCCGCCCACATCCCCAGACTCCGCTCACAACCAGACTCCACCCACATCCCCAGACTCCGCTCATATCCACACTCCTCCCACATCCAGACTCCTCCCACATCCCCGACTCTGCTCACATCCAGACTCCACCCACATCCAGACTCCTCCCACATCCCCGACTCTGCTCACATCCAGACTCCACCCACATCCAGACTCCACCCACATCCCCAGACTCCACTCATATCCACACTCCTCCCACATCCCCGGCTCTGCTCACATCCAGACTCCTCCCACATCCCCGGCTCTGCTCACATCCAGACTCCACTCACAACCCGACTCCGCTCACATCCAGACTCCGCCCACATCCAGACTCCTCCCACATCCAGACTCCGCTCACATCCAGACTCCTCCCACATCCAGACTCCGCTCACATCCAGACTCCGCTCACATCCAGACTCCTCCCACATCCAGACTCCTCCCACATCCAGACTCCGCCCCCACATCCCCGGCTCTGCTCACATCCAGACTCCACTCACAACCCGACTCCGCTCACATCCAGACTCCGCCCACATCCAGACTCCTCCCACATCCAGACTCCGCCCACATCCAGACTCCGCTCACATCCAGACTCCTCCCACATCCAGACTCCGCTCACATCCAGACTCCTCCCACATCCAGACTCCTCCCACATCCAGACTCCTCCCACATCCAGACTCCGCCCCCACATCCCCGGCTCTGCTCACATCCAGACTCCACTCACAACCCGACTCCGCTCACATCCAGACTCCGCCCACATCCAGACTCCTCCCACATCCAGACTCCGCTCACATCCAGACTCCTCCCACATCCAGACTCCGCTCACATCCAGACTCCGCTCACATCCAGACTCCTCCCACATCCAGACTCCTCCCACATCCAGACTCCGCCCCCACATCCCCGGCTCTGCTCACATCCAGACTCCACTCACAACCCGACTCCGCTCACATCCAGACTCCGCCCACATCCAGACTCCTCCCACATCCAGACTCCTCCCACATCCAGACTCCGCCCCCACATCCCCGGCTCTGCTCACATCCAGACTCCACTCACAACCCGACTCCGCTCACATCCAGACTCCGCTCACATCCAGACTCCTCCCACATCCAGACTCTGCCCACATCCAGACTCCGCTTACATCCAGACTCCTCCCACATCCAGACTCCGCTCACATCCAGACTCCTCCCACATCCAGACTCCTCCCACATCCAGACTCCGCTCACATCCAGACTCCTCCCACATCTAGACTCCGCCCACATCAAGACTCCACCTACATCCAGACTCTGCTCACATCCAGACTCCTCCCACATCTAGACTCCGCCCACATCCAGACTCCACCTACATCCAGACTCCTCCCACATCCCCAAAATCTGACTGTTTTCTGTAGAGCGGTGTCGTGTTAGCGGCCGCTAAGTTAATAACTAATGATCGTTGCGGCGGAAGTGAATCAATCAGAACTAACTTTATCTGGACAATAACTTTATTCTAGAGCTGCTGTAAAGCCTAAACACTCTCTGTGACTGTAATCTCCTGTTATCACTGTAAAGCTGCTGTGAAACTCTATATTGTTAAAGCGCTGTATAAATGAAGACTCTCCTGCAGGTCCACAACATCCTGGCGGAGATGGTGATGGGAGGGATGGTGCTGGAGACCAACATGAGCGAGATCATCACGCAGGCGGAGGCGCAAACCAAGATGGAGAAATCTGAGGTGAGGCGACACGTGTCCGTCCGTGCGCAGGCATGTGTGTGTGTGTGTGTGTGTGTGGAACGCATGTCCCAGAATGCTGTTCTGTGATGCCTTGGTTCTGAACGTCTGCTGCTGAAACTGAAGACTGTCTGTGGGATTCCTTGCTTTTCCATCGAGAGGAACAAACAGAACTGCGTTGCATCATCTCACGAGGCTCCGATCATCTTCATCTCACACACACACACACACACACACACACACGCACACGCATCATCAAACCACGAGAGAAGCAGCGTGTGTTTGTGTGTCAGTGAAATCAGGATGTGTATTTGTGCCCGTTTATCCTGATGTTATCCAGCTCTCGCCTCGCAGGGAATGTCACGGACAAACGCTATATTTCAACTTATGCACTGATTAACATGTAAGATCTATTGATGAAGATGCGGCTGGAGCTGATGACTCTTCAACACATCCAGTTGCCTCGAGTTCTTCAATCCCGTCTCTCCTGTCCCGTCATGTCTCTAATAAAGGCAAAAATGACAAAAATAAATCATAAACATTAATTTGTGACAATTAACCCCTAAATTCTCTTGACTGTAATGCAATAATGAAAATCAAATCGATGCAGAACATGACGGACATCCTCCATACAAACAATCCAAATCTTCACATTGCAAACAGCCTTAAGAGGATCTATTGTGCTTTCCTCATCTTCATCTCTTCAGTGTGTAATGTTGAAGCTCCAGTTCTCCTCTATATCAGTGTCAGTGTTCCTGAACTCCTGAAACGCCTCCATTAGTCTCGAGTTTCTCCCGGGAACGAACACGTCACAATATTCCTCATTATAATAATTAATGCGCAGAATAAAGGGGCGGGGCCTGGTTGAGTTAGTTAGTAGTGTGTTAAACTGGCGGTTATGGAAAGGGGCGGGGCATTTCCCAAATACACTGGAAGCGCTCGACCAATCACAACACACTCCTCCAGCCGACCAATCAGAGCACAGTGTGCTTTCAGGAGGAGGGGCTTCATAGAGACAGGAAGTAAACAGAGCGTTACTGACAGACTGGGAAGAGAGGAGCCGCAACAATGGAGAATATGAGGAGAATAATCAACATTCAAGCAGGAAAACCTGTTCTAGTAGAGCCTGAAAACAACATCACGCATAATAGGTCCTCTTTAATGCTTAAGTGTATTGTGATCTGACAGATAAAGACCCACCGCAGACCAGCATGACTCTGTCTCCGTGGAGTTGGAGTGTGTGTGTGTGTGTGTGTGTGGTGGGTCTCAGCTCTTGTGTGTGTGAAGTGTGTTGATCTGCTGTAACTGTGTCTCTTCACTCTTTCCTGACTGTCTCCAGCTCTTTGCGTTTCTCTCTTTCTGCAGACGTTTATCTTTCAGTGTCCCAGACAGGACAGGTAGACACAGGTAGGGCTGAACGCCACACCCAATGACATCACACGCGATCCTGAGGACACACTCCCTGCGCGACACACACACAGCAAACACACACCGCAAACACTCGGACTGGTCAGAACCGGCTCGGATCCAACAGATGTTCAGAAACACCACACTACCAGTCACACATGTGGGATCGGGAGATTTGTAATGTTTTTACGAGTCTCCTCTGCTCACCAAGGCTGCATTTGATTAAAAATACAACAAAAAAACCAGTAATATTGTGAAATATTACTCCAGTGTAAATCAGCTGTTCTCTATGGGAATATACAGTAAAGTATAATTTATTCCTGTGATTTTCAGCATCATTACTCCAGTCTTCAGTGTCACATGATCCTTCAGAAATCACTCTAATATGAGGATCTGATGCTCAACAAACATTTATGATTATTATCAGTGTTGAACACAGTTGTGTACAATTTCTTTTCAGGATTCTTTAATGAATAAAAAGTTCAAAAGAACAGCATTTATCTGAAATAGAAGCTTTTGTAACATTATAAATGTTTTTACCTTCATGAATAAAAGTATTGATTTCTTTTATTTCTTTCCCCCCCAAAAAAAAAAAAAAATTCTTACTGACCGCAAACTTTTGAATGGTAGTGTTTAATGTTTCAAAAGCTTCTATTTCAGATAAATGCTGTTCTTTTGAACTTTTTATTCATCAAAGAATCCTGAAAAGAAAGTGTACACAACTGTGTTCAACACTGATAATAATCATAAATGTTTCTTGATCATCAGATCCTCATATTAGAGTGATTTATAAACGCAGCCTTGGTGAGCAGAAGAGACTCGGCGATCCCGAACTGTCGGCTGGTGTGTGTGTGTGTGTGTGTGAGAGGAGCGCGGGGTTTCTCCCAGTCGCCGGCCGGTGGGAACGCGGTCCTCAGGATCTCCGGTAGAAGAGCGCAGATCTGTGTGAGTGTGTGTGAGTCTCTAGAGGCGAGCCGTAGATCGCAGCACAGATAGTGAATCAGTAGAGCTCATGCTGGTAAGTTCAGTATTCCCATCTGTCCTGTTCAGTGTGTGTGTGAGCACTGTCCCATGATGCACTGCTCCAGCTGAACAGACGCCAGGTAAACACTGACTGATGATGATGATGATGATGATGATGAAGATCTGGGCTAATCTGAGACTGTACAGTGACAAACACACACACACACACACACACACACACACACACATGCAGTCGGTCAGTCTTTACCTGTGTGTGTACTAGTTAGTTTCATTTTTATCTAGTCTTACTTTGTGTTCATATAATTTGGCATTAGAACAAACCCTGGCGTGTAACGAAGCGTGTAACGAAGCGTGTAACGAAGCGTGTTGTAACGAAGCGTGTTGAAGCGTGTAACGAAGCGTCTGGCGAAGCGTGTTGAAGCGTGTTGAAGCGTGTTGAAGCGTGTAACGAAGCGTGTTGAAGCGTGTAACGAAGCGTGTTGAAGCGCGTTGAAGCGTGTTGAAGCGTGTTGAAGCGTGTAAGAAGCGTGTAACGAAGCGTGTAACGAAGCGTGTTGAAGCGTGTTGAAGCGTGTTGAAGCGTGTTGAAGCGTGTAACGAAGCGTGTTGAAGCGTGTAAGAAGCGTGTTGAAGCGTGTTGAAGCGTGTAACGAAGCGTGTTGAAGCGTGTTGAAGCGTGTAACGAAGCGTGTTGAAGCGTGTAACGAAGCGTGTTGAAGCGTGTAACGAAGCATGTTGAATCGTGTTGAAGCGTGTAAGAAGCGTGTTGAAGCGTGTAACAAAGCGTGTAACGAAGCGTGTTGAAGCGTGTAACGAAGCGTGTTGAAGCGTCTAACGAAGCGTGTTGAAGCGTGTAACGAAGCGTGTTGAAGCGTGTTGAAGCGTGTAACGAAGCGTGTTGAAGCGTGTAACGAAGCGTGTAAGAAGCGTGTTGAAGCGTGTTGAAGTGTGTAATGAAGCGTGTTGAAGAGTGTTGAAGCGTGTAACGAAGCGTGTAACGAAGCGTGTTGAAGCGTGTTGAAGCGTGTTGAAGCGTGTAACGAAGCGTGTTGAAGCGTGTTGAAGCGTGTTGAAGCGTGTTGAAGCGTGTTGAAGCGTGTTGAAGCGTCTAACGAAGCGTGTTGAAGCGTGTAACGAAGCGTGTTGAAGCGTGTTGAAGCGTGTAACGAAGCGTGTTGAAGCGTGTAACGAAGCGTGTAAGAAGCGTGTTGAAGCGTGTTGAAGTGTGTAATGAAGCGTGTTGAAGAGTGTTGAAGCGTGTAACGAAGCGTGTAACGAAGCGTGTTGAAGCGTGTTGAAGCGTGTTGAAGCGTGTAACGAAGCGTGTTGAAGCGTGTTGAAGCGTGTTGAAGCGTGTTGAAGCGTGTTGAAGCGTGTTGAAGCGTGTAACGAAGCGCGTTGAAGCGTGTAACGAAGCGTGTTGAAGCGTGTAACGAAGCGTGTTGAAGCGTGTAACGAAGCGTGTAACGAAGCGTGTAACGAAGCGTGTTGTAACGAAGCGTGTTGAAGCGTGTAACGAAGCGTCTGGCGAAGCGTGTTGAAGCGTGTTGAAGCGTGTTGAAGCGTGTAACGAAGCGTGTTGAAGCGTGTAACGAAGCGTGTTGAAGCGCGTTGAAGCGTGTTGAAGCGTGTTGAAGCGTGTAAGAAGCGTGTAACGAAGCGTGTTGAAGCGTGTTGAAGCGTGTAACGAAGCGTGTTGAAGCGTGTTGAAGCGTGTTGAAGCGTGTAACGAAGCGTGTTGAAGCGTGTAAGAAGCGTGTTGAAGCGTGTAACGAAGCGTGTTGAAGCGTGTTGAAGCGTGTAACGAAGCGTGTTGAAGCGTGTAACGAAGCGTGTTGAAGCGTGTAACGAAGCATGTTGAATCGTGTTGAAGCGTGTAAGAAGCGTGTTGAAGCGTGTAACAAAGCGTGTAACGAAGCGTGTTGAAGCGTGTAACGAAGCGTGTTGAAGCGTCTAACGAAGCGTGTTGAAGCGTGTAACGAAGCGTGTTGAAGCGTGTTGAAGCGTGTAACGAAGCGTGTTGAAGCGTGTAACGAAGCGTGTAAGAAGCGTGTTGAAGCGTGTTGAAGTGTGTAATGAAGCGTGTTGAAGAGTGTTGAAGCGTGTAACGAAGCGTGTAACGAAGCGTGTTGAAGCGTGTTGAAGCGTGTTGAAGCGTGTAACGAAGCGTGTTGAAGCGTGTTGAAGCGTGTTGAAGCGTGTTGAAGCGTGTTGAAGCGTCTAACGAAGCGTGTTGAAGCGTGTAACGAAGCGTGTTGAAGCGTGTTGAAGCGTGTAACGAAGCGTGTTGAAGCGTGTAACGAAGCGTGTAAGAAGCGTGTTGAAGCGTGTTGAAGTGTGTAATGAAGCGTGTTGAAGAGTGTTGAAGCGTGTAACGAAGCGTGTAACGAAGCGTGTTGAAGCGTGTTGAAGCGTGTTGAAGCGTGTAACGAAGCGTGTTGAAGCGTGTTGAAGCGTGTTGAAGCGTGTTGAAGCGTGTAACGAAGCGTGTTGAAGCGTGTAACGAAGCGTGTAAGAAGCGTGTTGAAGCGTGTTGAAGTGTGTAATGAAGCGTGTTGAAGAGTGTTGAAGCGTGTAACGAAGCGTGTAACGAAGCGTGTTGAAGCGTGTTGAAGCGTGTTGAAGCGTGTAACGAAGCGTGTTGAAGCGTGTTGAAGCGTGTTGAAGCGTGTTGAAGCGTGTTGAAGCGTGTAACGAAGCGTGTTGAAGCGTGTAACGAAGCGTGTTGAAGCGTGTAACGAAGCGTGTTGAAGCGTGTAACGAAGCGTGTTGAAGCGTGTAACGAAGCGTGTTGAAGCGTGTAACGAAGCGTGTAACGAAGCGTGTTGAAGCGTGTAACGAAGCGTGTTGAAGAGTGTAACGAAGCGTGTTGAAGCGTGTAACGAAGCGTGTTGAAGCGTGTAACGAAGCGTGTTGAAGCGTGTTGAAGCGTGTTGAAGCGTGTTGAAGCGTGTAACGAAGCGTGTTGAAGCGTGTAACGAAGCGTGTTGAAGCGTGTAACGAAGCGTGTTGAATCGTGTTGAAGCGTGTAACGAAGCGTGTTGAAGCGTGTTGAAGCGTGTAATGAAGCGTGTAATGAAGCGTGTAACGAAGCGTGTTGAAGCGTGTTGAAGCGTGTAATGAAGCGTGTAACGAAGCGTATTGAAGCGTGTTGAAGCGTGTTGAAGCGTGTAACGAAGCGTGTTGAAGCGTGTAACGAAGCGTGTTGAAGCGTGTAATGAAGCGTGTAACGAAGCGTATTGAAGCGTGTTGAAGCGTGTTGAAGCGTGTAACGAAGCGTGTTGAAGCGTGTAACGAAGCGTGTTGAAGCGTGTAACGAAGCGTGTTGAATCGTGTTGAAGCGCGTAACGAAGCGTGTTGAAGCGTGTAACGAAGCGTGTTGAAGAGTGTAACGAAGCGTGTTGAAGCGTGTAACGAAGCGTGTTGAATCGTGTTGAAGCGTGTAACGAAGCGTGTTGAAGCGTGTTGAAGCGTGTAATGAAGCGTGTAACGAAGCGTATTGAAGCGTGTTGAAGCGTGTTGAAGCGTGTAACGAAGCGTGTTGATGCGTGTAACGAAGCGTGTTGAAGCGTGTAACAAAGCGTGTTGAAGCGTGTTGAAGCGTGTAACGAAGCGTGTTGAAGCGTGTAACGAAGCGTGTTGAAGCGTGTAACAAAGCGTGTTGAAGCGTGTAACAAAGCGTGTTGAAGCGTGTAACAAAGCGTGTTGAAGCGTGTAACAAAGCGTGTTGAAGCGTGTAACAAAGCGTGTTGAAGCGTGTTGAAGCGTGTTGAAGCGTGTAACGAAGCGTGTTGATGCGTGTAACGAAGCGTGTTGAAGCGTGTAACGAAGCGTGTTGAAGCATGTAACAAAGCGTGTTGAAGCGTGTTGAAGCGTGTAACGAAGCGTGTTGATGCGTGTAACGAAGCGTGTTGAAGCGTGTAACGAAGCGTGTTGAAGCGTGTAACAAAGCGTGTTGAAGCGTGTAACAAAGCGTGTTGAAGCGTGTAACGAAGCGTGTTGATGCGTGTAACGAAGCGTGTTGAAGCGTGTAACAAAGCGTGTTGAAGCGTGTTGAAGCGTGTTGAAGCGTGTAACGAAGCGTGTTGATGCGTGTAACGAAGCGTGTTGAAGCGTGTAACGAAGCGTGTTGAAGTGTGTAACAAAGCGTGTTGAAGCGTGTAACGAAGCGTGTTGAAGCGTGTAACGAAGCGTGTTGAAGCGTGTAACGAAGCGTGTTGAAGCGTGTAACGAAGCGTGTTGATGCGTGTAACGAAGCTTGTTGAAGCGTGTAACGAAGCGTGTTGAAGCGTGTAACAAAGCGTGTTGAAGCGTGTTGAAGCGTGTAACGAAGCGTGTTGAAGCGTGTAACGAAGCGTGTTGAAGCGTGTAACGAAGCGTGTTGAAGCGTGTAACAAAGCGTGTTGAAGCGTGTTGAAGCGTGTTGAAGCGTGTAACAAAGCGTGTTGAAGCGTGTAACAAAGCGTGTAACAAAGCGTGTTGAAGCGTGTTGAAGCGTGTTGAAGCGTGTTGAAGCGTGTAACGAAGCGTGTTGATGCGTGTAACGAAGCGTGTTGAAGCGTGTAACGAAGCGTGTTGAAGCGTGTTGAAGCGTGTAACAAAGCGTGTTGAAGCGTGTAACAAAGCGTGTTGAAGCGTGTAACGAAGCGTGTTGATGCGTGTAACGAAGCGTGTTGAAGCGTGTAACAAAGCGTGTTGAAGCGTGTTGAAGCGTGTAACGAAGCGTGTTGAAGCGTGTAACGAAGCGTGTTGATGCGTGTAACGAAGCGTGTTGAAGCGTGTAACAAAGCGTGTTGAAGCGTGTAACAAAGCGTGTTGAAGCGTGTAACAAAGCGTGTTGAAGCGTGTTGAAGCGTGTAACGAAGCGTGTTGATGCGTGTAACGAAGCGTGTTGAAGCGTGTAACGAAGCGTGTTGAAGCGTGTTGAAGCGTGTAACGAAGCGTGTTGAAGCGTGTAACGAAGCGTGTTGAAGCGTGTAACGAAGCGTGTTGAAGCGTGTAACGAAGCGTGTTGATGCGTGTAACGAAGCGTGTAACAAAGCGTGTAACAAAGCGTGTTGAAGCGTGTTGAAGCGTGTAACGAAGCGTGTTGAAGCGTGTAACGAAGCGTGTTGAAGCGTGTAACGAAGCGTGTTGAAGCGTGTAACGAAGCGCGTTGAAGCGTGTAACGAAGCGTGTTGAAGCATGTAACGAAGCGTGTTGAAGCGTGTAACGAAGCGGATGTAAGTCAATGTTCATTACGGAAGATTTATTATTTAATAATTTGAGCAGCAGTTTTAAGATTATGATTTATTATTTGATCTTTTTAAGCATTTGAATTTTCATTTGAATTTTGTCAGGAACAAACGTCCATAGTTCATGACATGGAGGCGTGTGTGGAGCAGAAGATGCTGTGATCCTCTGACGTCACTCCTGTTCTCCTCAATCATTACTATTAATCTGAGTTTAATTGGATCTCGATCAGGGAAGCTGACCCGGATTAACCCGCCTAATCCTGCGCTTAGTGACGCGAGCGGCAGATCATCAAACCTAACGACTCTTATTGTTATGGAATATTGCAGTGATTATCATCAATGATTAATCAGTGCACATTTTAATAATGTTGAATCAGAATCAGTTCCTCTTCAGCATCTCTTCTCTTCTCTGATGATGTGGGCGGGGCAACCTGTCACTCACATGAAATCAGCCAATAGCAGACCACAACCATCCAATCAGTTTCCCACGAGCACAATCAAGCCCCGCCCACATGTGTTCTGGTTCCAGAAGCGATTCACTGGAAATACGACACCATACAGGAGAGACGACCCAGTGGATCACATGACGTCATTAATGAAAGTAAAGTCGTTGAGTCTCTGTTTCGAAGGGTTTGTGTTTCCCATTCCTCATTTCATGTGTCTTCCGTCATTCCCTTTCCACACTATTCTCTGTGAATGTCCCGCTGCCCGTGTGTGTGTATCGCATGCGCAGCCTTGATCACGAGCGTCTGCATCGTGTGTGTTGTGGAGCGTCCGGCGTGTGTGTGTGTGTGTGTGTGTGTGTGTAACTGTGTGTTTGTGTGTGTCCAGGCCGGGATCGCGGGAGCTCCGGCGCGCGCCGTATCCGCCGTCAAGAACATGAACCTGCCAGAGATGCCCAAGAACATCAACATCGGGGACATCAGCATCAAAGTGCCAAACCTGCCCTCCTTTAAATAGAGCAGAGCCACACGAGTCTAACAGGACACTGTTCACTACAGCTGTGACATCACTGATGATGATGGTGATGATGATGGTGATGAGGATGGTGATGGTGATGGTGATGGTGATGATGATGGTGATGAGGATGGTGATGGTGATGATGATGGTGATGGTGATGGTGATGAAGGCGGCTGTACATGAAGTATTTATTTGATTCTTCTGTCCTCTGTGTGTCTCGCTGCAGTGTTGGGGTGTGTGTGTGTGAGTGAGTGAGTGTGTGAGTGTGTGCATGTGTGAGAGTGAGTAAGATTGTGTGTGTGTGACTCTGTGCGTGTGTGTGAGACTGTGTGCATTTGTGTGTGTGTGTGTGTGTGTGTGTGTGTGAGACTGTGTGCATTTGTGTGTGTGTGTGTGTGTGTGTGTGTGAGACTGTGTGCATTTGTGTGTGTGTGTGTGTGTGTGTGTGTGGCGCTCAGATCATCACTCCTAACAAACATTCCAGTATGGAAATATCTTAATGATGCTGTATATGCCTATATAATATATCTGCGTATGTAATCAGAGTATATTTATATATGATTTGTCTTTCTTACGCCGGTAGTTCTGCTGTGGCTCTGCACTGGTGCATGTATTTCCTTTTGCAACAAAATAAAGTATCAAATTATTTTTTCTTCTCTAACTCTGGCTGTTTGGTGTTTGATGAATACTCAAGTTTACTCAATTCAACACCTTTCATAAACACTATTTCTTTATTGTGGAAAGTTATTAATACACACATCTGTAACTCAGACCTCTTTTCATTAATATGTATTGTGAAAACCGCTATACAAATAAATTTGAATTTAATTGAATTTACTTCAGAAAAAATGAAAGATAAAGAATACATTTCTAGATTCTAGTTTTAAACAGACGATGATGGTGCTGGTTTTGATAAACCACATGTGAAATAGGATAAAATAATAAAAGATATTTGCTCATTAATTATTCTCTAGTTAATTGTTCACGGAAAGTAAACAAAATACTGTAGTAATTATGGTATGGGTTGCCATGGGGACTTTAGCGCATCAGTTTCTCTATTATATTTCTACGACAGCATTTAATGACATATTCGCCTCTCATCACCACACGCGCGCGCGCGCGCGCGCACACACACACACACACACACACGCGCGGTTATTATATGTAACCATGTAACAAATTCAGTGTTACTAGGAGTTGCTGACGCAGGTGGGCGTGTCCACGCGCTGACGTCACCGTCACGTGGCTGAGCGGCAGGAAGTGACTCTTGTTTTTCTGGACGCGAAAAGAAAGTAGAGAACGGATTTACGATGAGTTCCATAATCCCGGAGACACAGAGGTAAAGCTAAACCTTTATTTGTATTCATGCGAAATTTATACATGAATCAATACGATACTGATCGCCACTTTTCACGGAAGCGTAAATCAATGTAAATGTGTCTGACAGTAAATGTGTCTCTATCATTGCATCTGTAATGCTTCTCCTCCTCTTCTCTTCATTTCATCTTCTTCTCTTCATTTCATCTTCTCCTCTTCATTTCATCTTCTCCTCATCATCATCATCTTCTCCTCATCATCATCATCGTCTTCTCTTCATCTTCTTCTCTTCTTCCTCTTCTGATCTGCAGCATTAAAGCGGCTGTGATTCACATCAACTCCATCGACAGCAGCAAGTTTTCTAGACTCCTGTCTCGGATTCTGCAGAAGCTCCACCTGAAGGTGTGTGTGTGTGTGCAGGAGCGCTCCTTCAGTGAGGAACAGGAGGAGAAGCTGATGATCACTGTGTGTGTGTGTGTGTGTGTGTGTGTGTGTGCAGGAGCGCTCCTTCAGTGAGGAAGAGAAGCTGATGATCACTGTGTGTGTGTGTGTGTGTGTGTGTGTGCAGGAGCGCTCCTTCAGTGAGGAAGAGGAGAAGCTGATGATCACTGTGTGTGTGTGTGTGTGTGCAGGAGCGCTCCTTCAGTGAGGAAGAGGAGGAGAAGGTGATGATCACTGTGTGTGTGTGTGTGTGTGTGTGTGTGCAGGAGCGCTCCTTCAAGCGAAAGTGAAAGTGAAAGTGACACGTGATGGCCAAGTATGGTAACCCATGGATGGGTTAAATGCAGAGGTCAAATTCCAAGTATGAGTTACCATACTTGGAATTTGACCTCTGCATTTAACCCATCCAAGTAAGTGCACACACATTAGGAGCAGAGTAGTGAGTAGTGAACACACACACACTGCAAACGTGGATACGCCTTGAGTGGCGCCCGGGGAGCGATTGGGGGTTAGGTGCCTTGCTCAAGGACACCTCAGTCATATTCCTGCCGGTACTGGAATCGAACCAGCAACCTTTGGGTCACCAGTCCAACTTTGTTACCATTAGGCCATGACTATTCCCTTCAGTGAGGAACAGGAGGAGAAGCTGATGATCACTGTGTGTGTGTGTGTGTGTGTGTGTGTGTGTGTGTGCAGGAGCGCTCCTTCAGTGAGGAAGAGGAGGAGAAGCTGATGATCGCTGTGTGTGTGTGTGTGTGTGTGTGTGTGTGTGTGTGTGTGTGTGTGTGTGTGTGCAGGAGCGCTCCTTCAGTGAGGAAGAGGAGGAGAAGCTGATGATCACTGTGTGTGTGTGTGTGTGTGTGTGTGTGTGTGTGTGTGTGTGTGCAGGAGCGCTTCTTCAGTGAGGAAGAGGAGGAGAAGCTGATGATCACTGTGTGTGTGTGTGTGTGCAGGAGCGCTCCTTCAGTGAGGAAGAGGAGGAGAAGCTGATGATCACTGTGTGTGTGTGTGTGTGTGTGTGTGTGTGTGTGTGCAGGAGCGCTCCTTCAGTGAGGAAGAGGAGGAGAAGCTGATGATCACTGTGTGTGTGTGTGTGTGTGTGTGTGTGTGCAGGAGCGCTCCTTCAGTGAGGAAGAGGAGGAGAAGCTGATGATCGCTCTCTCCCTGGAGAAACACACTCTTCAGCTGCTGCTGGAAGCCGTGTCCTTCATCCTCGAGCAGGTGCTGCACATTCTTACTCTTCATGCAATATTACAGTCATACAACCTTCCAATCAACAACAAAATCTACATCTGTTCTTCCTCCAAAAGCATTTCACTTGATATCCGTCACAATAGGGAAGAAAATGCAAGTTTAAAGGGATAGTTCACCCAAAAATTTAATTTAGCCCATGATTTACTCACCCTCAAGTCATCCTAGGTGTATATGACATTCTTTCAGACGAACACAATCAGTTATATTAAAAAATGTCCAGGCTCTTCCAAGCTTTATAATGGCAGTGAATGGCTGTTTCTGTTTTGAAGTCCATAAAAGTGCATCTATCCAT
Organism: Rhinichthys osculus; assembly: GCA_029959095.1. Classification (NCBI taxonomy): domain Eukaryota; kingdom Metazoa; phylum Chordata; class Actinopteri; order Cypriniformes; family Leuciscidae; genus Rhinichthys; species Rhinichthys osculus. The sequence goes on from JARWKJ010000017.1 coordinate 311,720, forward strand.
CATAAAAGTGCATCTGTCCATCATAAAAGTGCATCTATCCATCATAAAAGTGCATCTATCCATGATAAAAGTACATCTATCCATCATAAAAGTGCATCTATCCATCATAAAAGTGCATCTATCCATCATAAAAGTGCATCTATCCATCATAAAAGTGCATCTATCCATGATAAAAGTCCATCTATCCATCATAAAAGTGCATCTATTCATCATAAAAGTGCATCTATCCATCATAAAAGTGCATCTGTCCATCATAAGTGCATCTATCCATCATAAGTGCATCTATCCATCATAAAAGTGCATCTGTCCATCATAAAAGTGCATCTGTCCATCATAAAAGTGCATCTGTCCATCATAAAAGTGCATCTGTCCATCATAAAAGTGCATCTGTCCATGATAAAAGTGCATCTATCCATCATAAAAGTGCGTCTATCCATCATAAAAGTGCATCTATCCATCATAAAAGTGCATCTGTCCATCATAAAAGTGCATCTATCCATCATAAAAGTGCGTCTATCCATCATAAAAGTGCGTCTATCCATCATAAAAGTGCGTCTATCCATCATAAAAGTGCATCTGTCCATCATAAAAGTGCATCTGTCCATGATAAAAGTGCATCTATCCATCATAAAAGTGCATCTGTCCATCATAAAAGTGCATCTGTCCATCATAAAAGTGCATCTGTCCATGATAAAAGTGCATCTATCCATCATAAAAGTGCGTCTATCCATCATAAAAGTGCGTCTATCCATCATAAAAGTGCATCTATCCATCATAAAAGTGCATCTATCCATCAAAAAAGTGCATCTGTCCATCATAAAAGTGCATCTGTCCATCATAAAAGTGCATCTATCCATCATAAAAGTGCGTCTGTCCATCATAAAAGTGCATCTATCCATCATAAAAGTGCGTCTATCCATCATAAAAGTGCGTCTATCCATCATAAAAGTGCGTCTATCCATCATAAAAGTGCGTCTGTCCATCATAAAAGTGCGTCTGTCCATCATAAAAGTGCATCTGTCCATCATAAAAGTGCATCTGTCCATCATAAAAGTGCATCTATCCATCATAAAAGTGCGTCTATCCATCATAAAAGTGCGTCTATCCATCATAAAAGTGCGTCTATCCATCATAAAAGTGCATCTGTCCATCATAAAAGTGCGTCTGTCCATCATAAAAGTGCGTCTATCCATCATAAAAGTGCGTCTATCCATCATAAAAGTGCGTCTATCCATCATAAAAGTGCGTCTATCCATCATAAAAGTGCGTCTGTCCATCATAAAAGTGCATCTGTCCATCATAAAAGTGCATCTGTCCATCATAAAAGTGCATCTATCCATCATAAAAGTGCGTCTATCCATCATAAAAGTGCGTCTATCCATCATAAAAGTGCGTCTATCCATCATAAAAGTGCATCTGTCCATCATAAAAGTGCATCTATCCATCATAAAAGTGCATCTATCCATGATAAAAGTCCATCTATCCATCATAAAAGTGCATCTATTCATCATAAAAGTGCATCTATCCATCATAAAAGTGCATCTGTCCATCATAAGTGCATCTTTCCATCATAAGTGCATCTATCCATCATAAAAGTGCATCTGTCCATCATAAAAGTGCATCTGTCCATCATAAAAGTGCATCTGTCCATCATAAAAGTGCATCTGTCCATGATAAAAGTGCATCTATCCATCATAAAAGTGCGTCTATCCATCATAAAAGTGCATCTATCCATCATAAAAGTGCATCTATCCATCAAAAAAGTGCATCTGTCCATCATAAAAGTGCATCTATCCATCATAAAAGTGCGTCTGTCCATCATAAAAGTGCATCTATCCATCATAAAAGTGCGTCTATCCATCATAAAAGTGCGTCTATCCATCATAAAAGTGCGTCTATCCATCATAAAAGTGCGTCTGTCCATCATAAAAGTGCATCTGTCCATCATAAAAGTGCATCTGTCCATCATAAAAGTGCATCTATCCATCATAAAAGTGCGTCTATCCATCATAAAAGTGCGTCTATCCATCATAAAAGTGCGTCTATCCATCATAAAAGTGCATCTGTCCATCATAAAAGTGCATCTATCCATCATAAAAGTGCATCTATCCATGATAAAAGTCCATCTATCCATCATAAAAGTGCGTCTATCCATCATAAAAGTGCGTCTGTCCATCATAAAAGTGCGTCTGTCCATCATAAAAGTGCATCTGTCCATCATAAAAGTGCATCTATCCATCATAAAAGTGCGTCTATCCATCATAAAAGTGCGTCTATCCATCATAAAAGTGCGTCTATCCATCATAAAAGTGCATCTGTCCATCATAAAAGTGCATCTGTCCATGATAAAAGTGCATCTATCCATCATAAAAGTGCATCTGTCCATCATAAAAGTGCATCTGTCCATCATAAAAGTGCATCTGTCCATGATAAAAGTGCATCTATCCATCATAAAAGTGCGTCTATCCATCATAAAAGTGCGTCTATCCATCATAAAAGTGCATCTATCCATCATAAAAGTGCATCTATCCATCAAAAAAGTGCATCTGTCCATCATAAAAGTGCATCTATCCATCATAAAAGTGCGTCTGTCCATCATAAAAGTGCGTCTGTCCATGATAAAAGTGCATCTGTCCATGATAAAAGTGCATCTATCCATCATAAAAGTGCATCTATCCATCATAAAAGTGCATCTATCCATCATAAAAGTGCGTCTGTCCATCATAAAAGTGCATCTGTCCATCATAAAAGTGCATCTGTCCATCATAAAAGTGCATCTGTCCATCATAAAAGTGCATCTGTCCATCATAAAATTGCATCTGTCCATCATAAAAGTGCATCTGTCCATCATAAAAGTGCATCTGTCCATCATAAAATTGCATCTGTCCATCATAAAAGTGCATCTGTCCATCATAAAAGTGCGTCTATCCATCATAAAAGTGCGTCTATAAAAGTGCGTCTATCCATCATAAAAGTGCGTCAATCCATCATAAAAGTGCATCTGTCCATCATAAAAGTGCATCTGTCCATCATAAAAGTGCATCTGCCCATCATAAAAGTGCATCTGTCCATCATAAAAGTGCATCTATCCATCATAAAAGTGCGTCTATAAAAGTGCGTCTATCCATCATAAAAGTGCATCTATCCATCATAAAAGTGCGTCTGTCCATCATAAAAGTGCATCTGTCCATCATAAAAGTGCATCTATCCATCATAAAAGTGCGTCTATAAAAGTGCGTCTATCCATCATAAAAGTGCATCTATCCATCATAAAAGTGCGTCTGTCCATCATAAAAGTGCATCTGTCCATCATAAAAGTGCATCTATCCATCATAAAAGTGCGTCTATCCATCATAAAAGTGCGTCTATAAAAGTGCGTCTATCCATCATAAAAGTGCGTCTGTCCATCATAAAAGTGCATCTGCCCATCATAAAAGTGCATCTGCCCATCATAAAAGTGCATCTGTCCATCATAAAAGTGCATCTGTCCATCATAAAAGTGCATCTGCCCATCATAAAAGTGCGTCTATAAAAGTGCGTCTATCCATCATAAAAGTGCGTCTATCCATCATAAAAGTGCGTCTATAAAAGTGCGTCTATCCATCATAAAAGTGCGTCAATCCATCATAAAAGTGCATCTGTCCATCATAAAAGTGCATCTGCCCATCATAAAAGTGCATCTGTCCATCATAAAAGTGCATCTATCCATCATAAAAGTGCGTCTATAAAAGTGCGTCTATCCATCATAAAAGTGCATCTATCCATCATAAAAGTGCATCTGTCCATCATAAAAGTGCATCTGTCCATGATAAAAGTGCATCTATCCATCATAAAAGTGCGTCTATCCATCATAAAAGTGCATCTATCCATGATAAAAGTGCATCTGTCCATCATAAAAGTGCATCTGTCCATCATAAAAGTGCATCTATCCATCATAAAAGTGCGTCTATCCATCATAAAAGTGGGTCTATAAAAGTGCGTCTATCCATCATAAAAGTGCGTCAATCCATCATAAAAGTGCATCTGTCCATCATAAAAGTGCATCTATCCATGATAAAAGTGCATCTATCCATCATAAAAGTGCGTCTATCCATCATAAAAGTGCGTCTATAAAAGTGCGTCTGTCCATCATAAAAGTGCATCTGTCCATCATAAAAGTGCATCTATCCATCATAAAAGTGCGTCTATCCATCATAAAAGTGCGTCTATAAAAGTGCATCTATCCATCATAAAAGTGCATCTATCCATCATAAAAGTGCATCTGTCCATCATAAAAGTGCATCTATCCATCATAAAAGTGCATCTGTCCATCATAAAAGTGCATCTATCCATCATAAAAGTGCATCTGTCCATCATAAAAGTGCATCTATCCATCATAAAAGTGCATCTATTCATGATAAAAGTGCATCTATCCATCATAAAAGTGCATCTGTCCATCATAAAAGTGCATCTGTCCATCATAAAAGTGCATCTATCCATCATAAAAGTGCATCTATCCATCTATTTAGCAATGGAGCAGCTTTACAGAGATAAACATACAATTACGGTAACAGAGATTGTTTTGGCTTTATAGTGATTTTTGAACAATGTTATTTCCAGCTAAAGTTAGTGTGATTGATTCACAGTTCCAGCAAAATTATGTAAGAGTTAATGCCCTCCGAGGTGTCCATTGTCAGGTTTTAATGGACGACGGCGAGGACTGAACCGGCCTTCCCTCCGCCGAAGTCCATTAAAACCTGACAATGGACACCTCGGAGGGCATTAACCCGCTTATACCATGGTCACTTGCCAAATAAAACATTTTTAAAACATTAGTTTATATTTTAATTAGGCTAAATCTAGTTTTTACAAATAATAACTTGCCTGACGGTTTATTTAGCAACCGGAGATATTTATAGTCCGCTCCGCTTGAACCCTTCAGGTTCAAAAATGCATTTTTTTTTCATGAAACACAAAGTTAGGCATAGTTATTTTTTTATTACTCATAAAACAATGAATCAAACAACAATCAAACAAAAAAAAACAATTAGTTCTGCGCTCCAGCTATTTGCGCTTATAGAGGGCAATAAATTAATCAGATCAAAGAGAGGGTCATTTGCCTACATGCTCCCGGTGTTAACTTATCTCTTTGTGTCGTTTCTCCGTTTTATTTACATTTTTTCTTTCTTCAGCAGCATCCCAGTCGTCAAAGTTGTCATATTCTCCATAAATGTTAAAAGAAATAACGAAGTCGCTCATTGTTGTATTAGTAGGCTATGTAATATCTAACTAACGTTAGATGTTTGTTTTGATAGAGCAAATTGTTAACGGATACTTTGACTGCCTGTTGCTATGGTTACTCACAGCTGTTGTAGGCAGTGCATTTATTTATTAATTTCGAATTGTAAACAGTCAGTTTCACCAGAACTACTTTACTAGGTGTCCTCTATCACTTTTTAACGGACACCCTGCAGCCAATCACAATCGAGTATTCACCCAGACCATGGTATAACATTTGTTATTACATTAGGGTTCACTAAGACGACGGCGTTCTCTCTAAACAGACTTTAAACGCGAACCTGTGACCTGATGGCGTTCACATGCGCATTAAAAATTGATTCTATATTTATATTCGTTTGAATATATGTGCACAGGTTTGTAATTTCCCTACAAACTATGCCTAAACAAACTACTTGTCTTGCCTATACATTAGGTAAAGAATTTTGTTTTATTTTATCACTTCGGGGTACGCTTTATCTGTAGAGTGGGAAAGGGATCCTCCATAGGGAGAGGATAGTTGACACTTCAGCACTGCATTGTCATCGGGTCCAGGCGAATCTCCTTCGTCAGATCTGGACACTGCCTGGATCCGGCAGGCTGCGGGAAAACCTCAGGATAAACAAAGACACTAAAGTTAGCGTAGATGCCATTCTTCTTATGATGTAGCGAGCACATCTGGATTTAAGGGAAGTGTTCCCAGTTCCGGCTGACCTAATCTATGCAGCCTAACATTGAATTATAGAAGTCTATAATGTATTATGTGTATGCTAGGCCAAAGAGATGTGTTTTTAGTCTAGCTTTGAACTGACAGAGTGTGTCTGCTTCCCGGACAATGGTAGGAAGACTGTTCCAGAGTTTTGGTGCTAAATAGGAAAAGGATCTCCCGCCTGCAGTCGATTTAGATATTCTAGGTATTATCAACTGGCCGGAGTTTTGAGATCGCAATAGACGTGAAGGACTATAATGCGTTAAGAGCTCGCTCAAGCACTGGGAGCTAAACCATTTAGTGCTTTGTAAGTAATCAACAATATTAAAAAAATTATACAATGTTTAATAGGCAGCCAATGCAGTGTTGACAGAACCGGGCTAATATGGTCATACTTCCTGGTTCTGGTAAGAACTCGAGCTGCTGCGTTTTGAACTAGCTGTAGTTTGTTTATTAAGCGTGCAGGGCAACCACCCAGTAGAGCATTACAGTAATCTAGCCTTGAGACGCTTGAACTAACTGTTCCGCATTCGATAATTAGAGCATATGGCGTAATTTAGATATATTTTTAAGATGGAAGAATGTAGTTTTACAGATACTAGACACGTGACTTTCAAATGAGAGATTGGTATCAAAGAACACACACACACACACACACACACACAGACACACACACACCCAGGTTCCTAACCGACGACGAAGACTTGACAGAGCAGCCATCAAGTGTTAGACAGTATTCTGGGTTATTACGTGTGGAAGTTTTTTGTCCAATTATTAGAATCTCTGTTTTTTCAGAATTTAGTAGTAGGAAATTACTAGTCATCCAATTTTTTATATCGGCTATGCATTCCGTTAATTTTGTGAATAGGTAAGTTTCGTTAGGTTTTGAAGAAATATACAGCTGAGTATCATCGGCATAACAGTGTAAGAAAAAATAATGTGGACGTCGAAGATCTCAAAAATGAAGTTTATTACAGCATAGCAGTGCCAAGGGACACGAAGCACCTTGGGTTCACCGGCGTCCAAATGAACCCCGAAATAATCTCAGCTTAAACATTTTATACTGTATTCCATTCGTCTTCCCCCTCAGCATGTAAATGAAGTACAAGAGTCAGCCCATTTCCCCAGTCCTGATCTCATCAACATAACAGTCTCATTCACATCTTGATGATAATCCAATCAGCCCAACTGATTCTTTTAACTTACAATAGGGAGAACAGGACTGGCAGAACTCTCATGCTTAACAGGTGACATCATCATCACAACTCCAAAGTGCAAAACACAATGTACATCACTTCAATGTAGAACGGTCAAATGTTAAGGTGATAACATTTATTTGAAGTCCCTGTAATCAAGATGGTTCTTGATTGCCTGCTGTCGCCCCCATGCGTGATAACCGTGACTCTGTGCATATTACCGAGATTGGAATGAATTGTCTCTATGATAAATAAGCTCTTTTAGTGAAGGAACATTTACATATATATATTGGAGTGGAAGTTGGATCGGAGCAGACTATAATTTCTTACAACAGTGAAAGCTAATTCCATGTTTCCTAATGATATCTCCTAATGGTAGCATGTACAGAGTGAACAGCAGCGGTCCTAGTACTGAGCCTTGTGGTACGCCATACTGAACTTGTGATCGATAAGACATATCTTCATTTACTGCTACAAACTGATAACGGTCAGTTAAGTGTGATTTAAACCATGCTAATGCAATTCCACTAATGCCAACATAATTTTCGAGTCTATTTAAAAGAATGTTGTGGTTAATTGTGTCAAATGCAGCACTAAGATCAAGTAACACTAATAGAGAGATACAACCGCAATCGGATGATAAGAGCAAATCATTGCATCTGTCCATCATAAAAGTACATCTATCCATCATAAAAGTGTATCTATCCATCATAAAAGTGCATCTATCCATCATAAAAGTGCATCTATCCATGATAAAAGTGCATCTATCCATCATAAAAGTGCATCTATCCATCATAAAAGTGCATCTGTCCATCATAAAAGTGCATCTATCCATCATAAAAGTGCATCTATCCATCATAAAAGTGCATCTATCCATCATAAAAGTGCATCTATCCATGATAAAAGTGCATCTATCCATCATAAAAGTGCATCTATCCATCATAAAAGTGCATCTGTCCATCATAAAAGTGCATCTATCCATCATAAAAGTGCATCTATCCATCATAAAAGTGCATCTATCTATCATAAAAGTTCAATTCAATTCAAATTTATTTGTATAGCGCTTTTCACAATACATATTGTTTCAAAGCAGCTTTACAGAAAGTGCATTTCAGAAATGTACATAGAAGAATATAGTTAGTTAATCATCATGTATTGATTTAGGGCATAACATATCGCCGGCGTTGAGTCGTCTCTTCACAGGCGTATAGTCGTCTCTTCACAGGCGTCGAGTCGTCTCATCGCAGGTGTTGGGGCATCAGAAGTCTCCGTGAGAGGCTGGATACAAACTGCATCTATTCATCATAAAAGTGCATCTGTCCATCATAAAAGTGCATCTGTCCATCATAAAAGTGCATCTGTCCATCATAAAAGTGCATTTATCCATCATAAAAGTGCATGGAGGATTTTTTCCTCAGGTTAATCATTTTTAACGCTCATACTGAACATGACTGGTTATACCCCGTTACAGTGTGAAAGACACACACATCTCGAGTGTGTAACTGGTTTGTAACTGAGTTGTGTATCTGTTGTCCAGGCCGTGTATCACAGTGTTAAACCCCTGGCACTCAGACAGCATCTGGAGAACATCAGCCTGGCGCCGGAGAAAGCAGAAGTCTTCAGTCAGGTCTGGGCTTCAGCTGGGCCAGAAGTGCTGGAGAAGATCCGACACGGGATATTTGCCCCGGAGAAGGTCAGTTCTCCTCAGTTCTCCACAGTTCTCCACAGTTCTCCACAGTTCTCCACAGTTCTCCTCAGTTCTCCTCAGTTCTCCACAGTTCTCCACAGTTCTCCTCAGTTCTCCTCAGTTCTCCACAGTTCTCCACAGTTCTCCACAGTTCTCCTCAGTTCTCCACAGTTCTCCACAGTTCTCCACAGTTCTCCTCAGTTCTCCTCAGTTCTCCACAGTTCTCCACAGTTCTCCACAGTTCTCCTCAGTTCTCCACAGTTCTCCACAGTTCTCCACAGTTCTGCTCAGTTCTCCTCAGTTCTCCACAGTTCTTCACAGTTCTGCTCAGTTCTCCACAGTTCTCCACAGTTCTGCTCAGTTCTCCTCAGTTCTCCACAGTTCTCCACAGTTCTGCTCAGTTCTCCTCAGTTCTCCACAGTTCTTCACAGTTCTCCACAGTTCTCCTCAGTTCTCCTCAGTTCTCCACAGTTCTCCACAGTTCTGCTCAGTTCTCCTCAGTTCTCCACAGTTCTTCACAGTTCTCCACAGTTCTCCTCAGTTCTCCTCAGTTCTCCACAGTTCTCCACAGTTCTCCACAGTTCTCCTCAGTTCTCCACAGTTCTCCACAGTTCTCCACAGTTCTGCTCAGTTCTCCTCAGTTCTCCACAGTTCTCCACAGTTCTCCACAGTTCTGCTCAGTTCTCCTCAGTTCTCCACAGTTCTTCACAGTTCTGCTCAGTTCTCCACAGTTCTCCTCAGTTCTCCACAGTTCTTCACAGTTCTGCTCAGTTCTCCACAGTTCTTCACAGTTCTGCTCAGTTCTCCACAGTTCTCCTCAGTTCTCCACAGTTCTCCTCAGTTCTCCACAGTTCTCCACAGAACAGTTCTCCACAGTTCTCCACAGTTCTCCTCAGTTCTCCACAGTTCTCCTCAGTTCTCCTCAGTTCTCCACAGTTCTCCACAGTTCTCCTCACTTCTCCACAGTTCTCCACAGTTTTCCTCAGTTCTCCTCAGTTCTCCTCAGTTCTCCTCAGTTCTCCACAGTTCTCCACAGTTCTCCACAGTTCTCCACAGTTCTGCTCAGTTCTCCTCAGTTCTCCACAGTTCTTCACAGTTCTCCACAGTTCTCCTCAGTTCTCCACAGTTCTCCTCAGTTCTCCACAGTTCTCCACAGATCTCCTCAGTTCTCCTCAGTTCTCCTCAGTTCTCCACAGTTCTCCACAGTTCTACTCAGTTCTCCACAGTTCTCCTCAGTTCTCCACCACAGTTCTCCTCAGTTCTCCACAGTTCTCCTCAGTTCTCCTCAGTTCTCCACAGTTCTCCACAGTTCTACTCAGTTCTCCTCAGTTCTCCACAGTTCTCCACAGTTCTGCTCAGTTCTCCACAGTTCTGCTCAGTTCTCCACAGTTCTCCACAGTTCTGCACAGTTCTGCTTAGTTCTCCACAGTTCTCCTCAGTTCTCCACAGTTCTCCACAGTTCTCCACAGTTCTCCTCAGTTCTCCACAGTTCTCCACAGTTCTCCACAGTTCTGCTCAGTTCTCCTCAGTTCTCCACAGTTCTCCGCAGTTCTGCTTAGTTCTCCACAGTTCTTCACAGTTCTGCTCAGTTCTCCACAGCTCTCCTCAGTTCTCCACAGTTCTCCACAGTTCTGCTCAGTTCTCCTCAGTTCTCCACAGTTCTCCACAGTTCTTCACAGTTCTCCACAGTTCTCCACAGTTCTCCTCAGTTCTCCTCAGTTCTCCACAGTTCTCCTCAGTTCTCCACAGTTCTCCACAGTTCTCCACAGATCTCCTCAGTTCTCCTCAGTTCTCCTCAGTTCTCCACAGTTCTACTCAGTTCTCCACAGTTCTCCTCAGTTCTCCACCACAGTTCTCCTCAGTTCTCCACAGTTCTCCTCAGTTCTCCTCAGTTCTCCACAGTTCTCCACAGTTCTACTCAGTTCTCCTCAGTTCTCCACAGTTCTCCACAGTTCTGCTCAGTTCTCCACAGTTCTCCACAGTTCTGCTCAGTTCTCCACAGTTCTGCACAGTTCTGCACAGTTCTCCACAGTTCTCCACAGTTCTCCTCAGTTCTCCTCAGTTCTCCACAGTTCTCCACAGTTCTCCTCAGTTCTCCTCAGTTCTCCACAGTTCTCCACAGTTCTGCTCAGTTCTCCACAGTTCTCCACAGTTCTCCTCAGTTCTCCACAGTTCTCCACAGTTCTCCTCAGTTCTCCACAGTTCTCCACAGTTCTCCTCAGTTCTCCTCAGTTCTCCACAGTTCTGCTCAGTTCTCCTCAGTTCTCCACAGTTCTCCGCAGTTCTGCTTAGTTCTCCACAGTTCTCCACAGTTCTCCTCAGTTCTCCACAGTTCTCCTCAGTTCTCCAATGTAGTGGTTCGAACGGTGGCCCCTTCAGGGTCCCAAGGACCGTGGAAAGGTCCCATGCCGGGATAGTGGGAGGCCTGGGGGGTTCAACCTCCTGGCTCCTTTGAGAAAACGGACGATAAGGTCGTTTCTCCCCAATGACTGGCCAGCCACAGGAGCATGATGAGCTGCCATGGCCGCCACGTACACTTTGAGCGTGGATGGGGAGCGACCCGCATCCAAAAGCTCTTGTAAGAAGGAGTGCACCACTGATACTTCGCATGAATGGGGCTTGAAGTGTCTGGCTGAGCACCAGCCAGCGAATACTGACCACTTCAGAGCACAGAGGCGTCTTGTAGACGGTGCTCTAGCCTCAGTGATGGTATTTAAGACTTTTTCTGGGAGGTCCCAGGATACCCGTTTAGGGGCCACACATGGAGGGCCCATAAGTTGGGTTGAGGGTGCCAGATTGTTCCGTTCGCCTGTGTGAGGAGGTCTTTCCTCATTGGCACTGGCCAGGGAACATTGTCCATCATCCGTGCCAGTTCTGGAAACCATGCTTGAGTTTTCCAGAGGGGGGCTACTAGGAGGACTGAGCATCCGTTCTCCTTGATCCGTCTGATGACCTGAGGGATCATAGAGACCGGCGGTAATGCATATAGCAGGCGTCTGGGCCATGGGTGGGCCAGCACGTCCCTGTTCTTTGAAAAGAACGTTGCACAGTGAGTGTTGTTCCTTGAGGCGAAGAGGTCGACCTCTGCCCTGCCGAACACACTCAATATCAGCCGAACCGTCTGTGAGTTGAGGGACCACTCGCCTGGGGGAGTGTTTTGGACTCCCGGGACATGCGACCAAAGGAGGAGTTTTCTGGCCATAACATACTGGCTGCCTGATCTGAGGCCACCCTGGCGATTTATATAGGATACCATCGACATGTTGTCCGTCCAGACCAAGATGTGGTGTCCCCTGAGGTCTGGCAGAAATACTTTCAGGGCTAACCAAACTGCTCTCGTTTCCAGGCAGTTGATGTGTAAGCTCTTCTCTGGGCTCAGCCAGAAGCCGGAGACAGGCTTGCCCTCGTGCAGCGCTCCCCAACTTTGGTTGGATGCGTCTGTGAAAATTACTTTCCTGCTGGAGGCCACACCCATAATTACACCTGACTGGTACCAGTTCTTGGCTTTCCAAGGGACCGGAGCTCTCACACAGCGCTGGTTCACCATAATATACAGGCGGCCTGCCCGCCATGCATGGGCTGGCACATGGTGCTTTAGCCAGTGCTGAAGGGGGCGCATATGCAGTAACCCTAGCTGGAGTACTGATGATGCGGCGGCCATAAGACCGAGCGCGCGCACCTACTCTGAAGGAGGCTATCAGCTGTTGGATAGAGAGAGCGCGCTCTGGTGTGAGCTGCGCTCTCATCGTCGATAACTGTGCCCAAAAAGATTCCATTCTGGCTGGGTAACAGTTTGCTCTTAGAATATTTTGATCCTGAGACCCAGACATTCCAAATGGCTGAGTATCATGGATCTGTGTGTCAATAATTCGGTCCTCGACTGTAACATAACGAGCCAATCGGCAAGATAATTCAGCACGCACACTCCCTGTTGCCTCAGGTGAGAAAGCGCTGCGTCCATGCACTTCGTAAATATACAGGGTGCTAGGGACAGGCCGAATGGCAGGACCGTGTATTGATAAGCCCGCCCCTCGAAGGTGAATCTCAAGAATGGCCTGTGGCTGGGCGTTATCTGAATGTGAAAGTAAGCATCTTTCAGGTCCACCGTAAAAAAAACAATCCCCCTGGCGAACCTGCGCGAGGATTTGTTTGGTAGTTATCATTCTGAATGGCCGTCTCATGAGGGCTTTGTTCAGATGTCTCAGATCTAATATGGGGCGGGTGCCACTGTCCTTCTTTGGTACAAGAAAATAACGTCTGTAAAACCTTGACCGACTCAGCGCGGGAGGGACCTGTTCGATCGCCCCTTTTGCTAGCAGATTTAGGGTCGCCTAATAAATGGGGACCGGTTACCGGGTGTTGTGTGTTTGAAACATAATCTTTTTGTGCTTTATTTGGGTTGCTGTAAAAATAGCGTTTGTTTGTAGGGGCGCGTGCAGCGCAATGGGCCCATTCGGGTGTCAGCCGTAGGGCGGGGCTGGGAGACCCGAGGCGCTGGTTTCGCTGGCTGTGGAGGCGGCGTGCTCTTGTGACGGCTCGAAGCAGAACTGGAGCGTTTAGGCAGGAAGTTTCTCATAGCTTGAGAAGATTTCTGTGCCTCAGTAAACCTCTCAGAAAACCCTTTCACCGCCGGGCCAAAGAGACTGGTGCTGGAGATAGGAGAGTCGAGGAACGCCGCACTGTCCGCCTCTTTGATGTCAGTGAGGTTCAGCCAGAGGTGGCGCTCGAGCACGACGAGGTTAGCCATGACTCTGCCGATGACCTGGGCGGTAGCCTTTGTGGCGCTGCGCAGGTCACAGAATGACCTCCGGAAGTTCGGAAGTTTCGCCTGATACACTTGCAACACCGCCGGCAGGGCTTCGAGGGGTGCACCGCCAGCAGCAGTGGTGGACACAGGTGGGCGGCGACTGCTTCCTCGAGCGGCGGCAATTTCTCATAACCTTTCTCCGCTGCACCGTCGACAGATGAGAGCGTAGCGGAAGCGCTCGTGCGAGCTGATTATGGCGCGCCATGACTTTGCGAGTTCGTTGTTAACCTCAGGGAAGAAGGGCACTGGTTTGTAGCGCGGCTGAAGTAGCGCTGGGAAAGGAAGATTAGAAGGAGAGCTAACCGCATCCGCAGCGCTGAGATGGGCAGGCTCTCGCAGTGAGAACAGCCCGCGGCAGAGAGATCGGCTTCAGCGTGGGCGGGTCCCAGGCACCTGGCTCACTCCGCGTGCCCGTCATCCTCGTGTAGACCAGCTCCACACGAGGTGCATGAAGAACGAGGCACTTGCTACAACGCCTCAAGAAATTTGCTCTTTTAGAGAAAAGCTGAGTGTCACAGTGCGAGCACAGCAGTAAAGGATATAGCGGTGTCTCGCAGTATGGCCACAGGAGAGCAGCGACAGAAGAGGGCGAGTTGAAGGCGCTGTCCGCTGTTTTCAAGGCTTGCTGTTGCTGATCTGGCTTGATTCGATGGCGAAAAGCTTCAGTGTGGACTTAGAGACGTGAAGTGTCGCTGAAGTTGAGTAAATCTGATATTTTGGCCGAAATTAGCGATCTTTATAGGCTTAGGCCACGCCCTTTTAGGCACGCTATGACGTATTCGGCGCCAAGTCAGTGGATTGGGCCATTGGATGTGCAGTTGCTGCAGCACAGCCAATGAGAGAGCTAGACGCTCTGCTGCGTTTCACTGTGCAGCTGCACTGCGTTTTAAATTATTGCTTCAATATTTCGAGGAAAAGGAGTTTCCCCACTGCGTATTAGCTACGCTATACGAAGTGACCGTTCTCGAAAGGGAATGTATGTTGGTGTCAGGACGAGTTATTATGGACTTCATATATACAGTCAAACCAAAACTTATTCAGACACCCTCAACATTATCAGTTTATTCTCTATAGTTTAGAAAATGGTAATAAAATATGACCAGAACTCAGAGTTCTCAGATCAGTGGATATTTGACTGGTTTTGTCCGTCCTTCTGTTAGACTCTCACACATGAATTATGTTGAATATCTGTCAGCTGTTAAATTTAACTACACAATTAGATAATACCAGTTTAGCTCAACCAGTGACCAAGCAATGCTTCATGTTGTTCCCGGTGTGTGTTCCTGTGTGTGTTCCCGTGTGTGTTCCCGGTGTGTGTTCCCATGTGTGTTCCCGTGTGTGTTCAGCTGGATCAGGTGTCGTGGCAGCTCAGTCTTCTCATGGCCCGATCGGATCAGAGCCGGCTGAAAGAGCCTCATGCCGTGATCAATCTGGGGCTCCGGGCGGAAGACGAGGTAAAGAGTGTGTGTGTGTGTGTGTGTGTGTGTGTGTGTGTGAGAGAGAGAGTGTGAGTGTGTGTGTGTGTGTGATCTCAGTGTGTCTCCTCTGAGCTGCAGTTCGTGTGTGTGTCAGATGGTGGCGCTGTGGCTGCGCGTGTGTTTCTCAGAGTCTAAAACTGAGAAGCAAAGGTTTCAGAAGTGTGTTTTCCTCTCATGAGGAACCTGAACAGATGAAGACACTCACTGAGCATCTGGTTCGACTGCTGACATCATTTCCTGTCAGTAACGATCATTAGACTAGTGTGTTTCTGTGCTGGTCATGACCTCTGACCCCTGAAGCCCTTCAGTTCTGCACTGACAGAAATTAACTGGTGACATTTGATAATTAAATAGATTTCCAGGGGTGTTTTATCTAAATGAGGGCAACTAATTATATTCTTATTAGATGCATGCATCATATTTTATGTCAAATTCATACATTTAATCAGTAAATATCAATTAGAATGCTATAGGCTGTTAACAATCAGATGAAAACATTAATGTTTTTAAAATGAAATACTTTAAAAATGAAACTAAAGCTCCAGCAGGGGGCAGCAAGTCAAAGTCTTAATGAGTGAATCACAGAGTTCAAACAGCTGATTCAAGTGAATCATTGACTCGTTCGCACACTGATTGAGTCACTCAGAG
>JARWKJ010000017.1:330000-332500 GCA_029959095.1 Rhinichthys osculus
TTGATGCTGATTCCTCACACACATCTGTGTGTTGATGCTGATTCCTCACACACATCTGTGTTGATGCTGATTCCTCACACACATCTGTGTTGATGCTGATTCCTCACACACATCTGTGTTGATGCTGATTCCTCACACACATCTGTGTGTTGATGCTGATTCCTCACACATATCTGTGTGTTGATGCTGATTCCTTACACACATCTGTGTGTTGATGCTGATTCCTCACACACATCTGTGTGTTGATGCTGATTCCTCACACACATCTCTGTGTTGATGCTGATTCCTCACACACATCTGTGTGTTGATGCTGATTCCTCACACACATCTGTGTGTTGATGCTGATTCCTCACACACATCTGTGTTGATGCTGATTCCTCACACACATCTCTGTGTTGATGCTGATTCCTCACACACATCTGTGTGTTGATGCTGATTCCTCACACACATCTCTGTGTTGATGCTGATTCCTCACACACATCTGTGTGTTGATGCTGATTCCTCACACACATCTGTGTGTTGATGCTGATTCCTCACACACATCTGTGTGTTGATGCTGATTCCTCACACACATCTGTGTGTTGATGCTGATTCCTCACACACATCTGTGTGTTGATGCTGATTCCTCACACACATCTGTGTTGATGCTGATTCCTCACACACATCTGTGTGTTGATGCTGTTTCCTCACACACATCTGTGTGTTGATGCTGATTCCTCACACACATCTGTGTGTTGATGCTGATTCCTCACACACATCTGTGTTGATGCTGTTTCATCACACACATCTGTGTGTTGATGCTGATTCCTCACACACATCTGTGTGTTGATGCTGTTTCCTTACACACATCTGTGTGTTGATGCTGATTCCTCACACACATCTGTGTGTTGATGCTGATTCCTCACACACATCTTTGTTGATGCTGATTCCTCACACACATCTGTGTGTTGATGCTGATTCCTCACACACATCTGTGTGTTGATGCTGATTCCTCACACACATCTGTGTGTTGATGCTGATTCCTCACACACATCTGTGTGTTGATGCTGATTCCTCACACACATCTGTGTTGATGCTGATTCCTCACACACATCTGTGTGTTGATGTTGTTTCCTCACACACATCTGTGTGTTGATGCTGTTTCCTCACACACATCTGTGTGTTGATGCTGTTTCCTCACACACATCTGTGTGTTGATGCTGTTTCCTCACATACATCTGTGTGTTGATGCTGTTTCCTCACACACATCTTTGTGTTGATGCTGATTCCTCACACACATCTGTGTGTTGATGCTGATTCCTCACACACATCTGTGTGTTGATGCTGATTCCTCACACACATCTCTGTGTTGATGCTGATTCCTCACACACATCTGTGTGTTGATGCTGATTCCTCACACACATCTGTGTGTTGATGCTGATTCCTCACACACATCTGTGTTGATGCTGATTCCTCACACACATCTCTGTGTTGATGCTGATTCCTCACACACATCTGTGTGTTGATGCTGATTCCTCACACACATCTCTGTGTTGATGCTGATTCCTCACACACATCTGTGTGTTGATGCTGATTCCTCACACACATCTCTGTGTTGATGCTGATTCCTCACACACATCTGTGTGTTGATGCTGATTCCTCACACACATCTGTGTTGATGCTGATTCCTCACACACATCTGTGTTGATGCTGATTCCTCACACACATCTGTGTGTTGATGCTGTTTCCTCACACACATCTGTGTGTTGATGCTGATTCCTCACACACATCTGTGTGTTGATGCTGATTCCTCACACACATCTGTGTTGATGCTGTTTCATCACACACATCTGTGTGTTGATGCTGATTCCTCACACACATCTGTGTGTTGATGCTGATTCCTCACACACATCTCTGTGTTGATGCTGATTCCTCACACACATCTGTGTGTTGATGCTGATTCCTCACACACATCTGTGTGTTGATGCTGATTCCTCACACACATCTGTGTTGATGCTGATTCCTCACACACATATCTGTGTTGATGCTGATTCCTCACACACATCTGTGTGTTGATGCTGATTCCTCACACACATCTCTGTGTTGATGCTGATTCCTCACACACATCTGTGTGTTGATGCTGATTCCTCACACACATCTGTGTGTTGATGTTGTTTCCTCACACACATCTGTGTGTTGATGCTGATTCCTCACACACATCTCTGTGTTGATGCTGATTCCTCACACACATCTGTGTGTTGATGTTGTTTCCTCACACACATCTGTGTGTTGATGTTGTTTCCTCACACACATCTGTGTGTTGATGCTGATTCCTCACACACATCTGTGTGTTGATGCTGATTCCTCACACACATCTGTGTGTTGATGCTGATTCCTCACACACATCTGTGTGTTGATGCTGATTCCTCACACACATCTCTGTGTTGATGCTGATTCCTCACACACATCTGTGTGTTGATGCTGATTCCTCACACACATCTGTGTGTTGATGCTGATTCCT
>JARWKJ010000017.1:335000-370385 GCA_029959095.1 Rhinichthys osculus
CATTAAAAACTGAGTCTCATTCAGTAATAATGGTGAGGATTATTTGTTCATACGCAGAGAGAAAATATCTGGTGAAAAACACACGTGTGTTCGCACATGAATTTGTTCTTAAAGGGGTCATATAATGCCATTTTTTTTACAAGCTAGTATGATTCTTTAGGGTCTAAATTAAAAGTTTGTAATATACTTTAATTAAAAATTCTCATTAGTATTGTAAGAAAACACTCATTTTACCTGGTCAAAAACAGCTCTGTTTTCAGCACGCCGTTTCAGTGTATATGACTTTAAATGATAATGAGCTTTGCTGACTCCGCCTCTCTGTTCTGTGTGTACACCGTTTGTAACTCAATAACACAATAACCATAACGTGTTGTTCAGTATAAACCTGGGATTATGAATTATATTGAGAACATCATACATAGAAAACATGCCGTAATGTACCCTGAGTGTAAACCTTAGACGCATTCATTGTGAAGCGTGCAGCTAGCGATTTGCAAAGATTAATATAAATATTAATATAAAGTTTAATAAAACGTTACACTCACTTCAGTTCAAAACCAGCTTTATACTGACCCTCGTTTATAAAGCAGTCTGGTGAGAAATGATTCGCGCAAACATGAGAGCATTGACGTTGCTCGTGGGGAATATTCCCTTCGAAAACAAACTCAGCCACTGCGTCTTCAGCGGTTCGGGTTTAGGAACATTAAAATGACTGTGTTCGTTATTACACCCAAGAACAGAACACCACAATCGCTTAGAGCCATTCTGCTCATAGACAGTGCTCCAGCACATCAACAATGAGCGTGCCGGTCCGCGCAGACTATGATTGACAGCTCTCACGAGCGAGGGCGGGTCTGTGTTGAAACACTCCTGTCAATCAACAATCGTGGGAGGGGCTTCCGAGCGTGTGATGTCACAGGCTCGAACGGCTCGATTTGAGGCAGGGGAAAACATATAAGGAGATTAAAACAAAAACACTGGATGGATTTTTATCATTATATGATGGTTGTGTACAGGCACTGCCAACACACATTTCAGTACAATCAACTTGTAAAAGTGCATGTGCCATTATATGACCCCTTTAACCTCGTTCTAATGTAATGAAGTATTGTAAATGAGTGCTCATTTGCATACAACACACAATCATGCCCATATAAGGGCTTTCCTCGAGCGTTCCTCTAAGCCAGTGTTCTGTGTGGATCATCATTATTATCCAGATCAGCGTTCTCGTCTAATAGTGTCGGTCCGTCAGATCAATAATATTACGGGATGTTTCTCAAGTGTTCCTAGAATACATTTTAGGAACACAAACGTCAGTAACGGATGAATCATCATTAGTTGGCGAGAAGTGTTCGTACGCATGTGTGAGAGAGAAACACTGATTCAGGATCAGAAACAGAAACACGAACTGTCAGATGATGATTCAGTGTTCGGGAACATTTGATTAATATATGTGTGTGTGTGTGAGAGAGAGCGTGTGTGTGTGAGTACGAGTGTGTGTGTGAGAGAGAGTGTGTGTGAGAGAGTGTGTGTGTGTGTGTGTGTGTGTGCTGGAATGTGTGTGACACTCGTCATCGTGTGTGTGACACTCGTCATTGTGTGTGTGAAAGTATATATTGTACAAAATAATTTGGGTCCTGAAATTGCTAGAAAAGCCGTTCATGTATTTGTGAAGTTGATATCACAATAAAAGTAACGCAACATCTGATTTCGTAACGGTTTTCACTGGATGAACTTTGCGTGTTCAAGCTTTCCAGTGATTCACAGTTTATGATGATTATTGTAACGTGTGAAATATGCCATCGTCCCGCTAACGGGGGAACGTCTGAGCAATAGTTCAGTTAGATTAGATATTTATGGGTTAATTAATCAATATGTGCGCTTTATGAGTTATGTATAAATGAAGACCGTGAAGTGAGTCATCAGATGTTGGTCTGAATCTGCCATGTGTCGAATTCCTTCATGAAGCGCTTTAGAGCTAAAAATACTGTAGTGAGGGTTTATAGACGTGCAGCTGCTGTACTGAGAGAGTGTGTGTGTGTGAGAGTGTGTGAGAGCTTTGAACTGACAGAGTGTGTCTGCTTCCCGGACAATGGTAGGAAGACTGTTCCAGAGTTTTGGTGCTAAATAGGAAAAGGATCTCCCGCCTGCAGTCGATTTAGATATTCTAGGTATTATCAACTGGCCGGAATTTTGAGATCGCAATAGACGTGAAGGACTATAATGCGTTAAGAGCTCGCTCAAGTACTGGGAGCTAAACCATTTAGTGCTTTGTAAGTAATCAACAATATTTTAAAATTTAGACGATGTTTAATAGGGAGCCAATGCAGTGTTGACAGAACCGGGCTAATATGGTCATATTTCCTGGTTCTGGTAAGAACTCGAGCGGCTGCGTTTTGAACTAGCTGTAGTTTGTTTATTAAGCGTGCAGGGCAACCACCCAGTAGAGCATTACAGTAATCTAGCCTTGAGGTCATGAACGCATGAACTAATTGTTCCGCATTTGTCAGTGAGAGCATATGGCGTAATTTAGATATGTTTTTAAGATGGAAAAATGCGGTTTTACAGATACTAGACACGTGACTTTCAAATGAGAGATTAGTATCAAAGAGCACACACACACACACACACACACACACACACACAGACACACACACACCCAGGTTCCTAACCGACGACGAAGACTTAACAGAGCAGCCATCAAGTGTTAGACAGTATTCTGGGTTATTACGTGTGGAAGTTTTTTGTCCAATTATTAGAATCTCTGTTTTTTCAGAATTTAGTAGTAGGAAATTACTAGTCATCCAATTTTTTATATCGGCTCTGCATTCCGTTCATTTTGTGAATTGGTAAGTTTCGTCGGGGCGTGAAGAAATATAGAGCTGAGTATCATCGGCATAACAGTGAAAACTAATTCCATGTTCCCTAATGATATCTCCTAATGGTAGCATGTACAGAGTGAACAGCAGCGGTCCTAGTACTGAGCCTTGTGGTTCGCCATACTGAACTTGTGATCGATAAGACATCTCTTCATTTACTGCTACAAACTGATAACGGTCAGATAAGTGTGATTTAAACCATGCTAGTGCAACTCCACTAATGCCAACATAGTTTTCTAGTCTATTTAAAAGAATATTGTGGTCAATGGTGTCAAATGCAGCACTAAGATCAAGTAACACTAATAGAGAGATACAACCACGATCGGATGATAAGAGCGGATCATGTGTGACTCTAATGAGAGCTGTCTCGGTACTATGGTACGGTCTGAATCCTGACTGAAAATCCTCCAGATATCATTTCTTTCTAGAAAGGAACATAGTTGTGAAGATACTGCTTTTTCTAATATCTTTGGTAGAAAAGGCAGATTCGAGATCGGCCTGTAATTGACTAATTCTGTAGGATCAAGTTGTGGTTTTTTAATAAGCGGTTTTATCATAGCCAGCTGAAAGGTTTTTGGTACGTATCCTAGAGACAAAGACGAATTAATGATAGTAAGAAGAGGATCTATGACCTCTGGAAACATCTCTTTCAGTAGTTTAGTCGGTATGGGGTCTAACATTGATGATTTAACGAGTTTGCAGAATTCTTCCTCTCCTATAGCAACAAATGAATACAATGTTTCCTCAGGGAGACTACACTGCACTGTCTGATGCGATACTGTGGTAGACGGTTGCATAGTTATAATTTTGTCCCTGATATTATTTATCTTATAAGTGAAGAAATTCATAAAGGCATCACTGCTGTGCTGCTTGGACACTTCTGGGGTTGAGGCTTTATTTTTTGTTAGTTTAGCCACTGTTTCAGTGTGTGTGTGTGTGTGTGTGTGTGTGTGTGTGTGTCACAGCAATCTTCCCAGAGCTGTGATTCTCCCTTCAGCTTTGAAAACATGCAGGATCCATTAGCTTTAGCCTAGATACGTCAAAACACTTACTGAAACTGAGTCTGAAATGAACCCTTCATTCCTGACACACATTTGCTTTTATCCCATGTGTGTATGAACACACACACACACACACACCCCATCATCATCATCATCTATGATTATATATTGACTGTAATGAATCAAACGAATCCCCTCTTTCTCCGGTGTGAGTGTGTGTGAGTGTGTTCCTGTTCTCCTGCTTTTGTCCAGGATGTCCTACATCTGCATCTCCAGCGGCTCTGCTAAAGATAACGCTCCCCTTTACTCTTAATTATAGATGATAATGTTGAGTCTAATTAATGTCCTCGCCGTTAATGCGGCCTGACGGGTTCCTGCCCGAGAGACTCAGCCGAACACACACACACGCACACACACACACTTCCGCACACACACACTCGCGCGCACACACACACTCGCGCGCACGCACACACTCGCGCGCACACACACACACTCGCGCACTCACACACTCGCGCACACACACACACACACATACTCGCACACATACACACTCTCTCTCTGTCACTCACGCACACACACACTCACACTCTCTCTCTCTCTCTCTCTCTCTCTCTCTGTCACACACACACACACACACACTATTGTCCTGCTGTAGAGGCGTGTGTCACGCGTGTGCGTTGACATGTTCTTCACTCGTGTGTGTTGGTCTGAAACTCTTTAGTTCTTCATCAGGACAATTATCATATTCAGCTCGAGTCACATTACACATATTATACACTTTATACACTTTATACACTTTATTCACATCCAGTGCTTTCTACAGTAGAGATCGCTTCCGCTTCACAGTGATAAACAGAATCAGATATGAGACGCGTTCAGATTCAGAAGTGTCATTATTCAGATCAGTCCAATCCATAATATCACTGAATATTTCTTGAGTGTCTCTTCATCTTATACAGCGACTAAAACACTGCATTTATATGTGTGTGTGTGTGTGTGTGTGTGTGTGTGTGTGTGTGTGTGTGTGTGTGTGTCTGCAGTGTATCTCTCTCTGTATCAGTTCTTCTGTATTTTCCTGAACTGAAGTGTTTTATTTCAGGATGTATTATTGATATTTTATTGATATGATCATGAAACTTTCAGAACTGGTCACATGTTCACTCCAGTGTGTGAGGAAAGTGATTTGTCCAGTGATAATGCATGAGAAGCTCTTATCCTGCAGCTGACGGGTCTCCTCTGTTCCAGCGCGTCCGGGACGTGTGTGTGGAGTTCAGCCACCCGGATCTGCTGGAGTTCTACACTCAGGTCAGAGCCAATCCCAATCCCACACGACTGATCCGTGATCAGCGGTCACACGCTCATGTTCTGTGTGTGTGTGTGTGTGTGTGTGTTACAGATGGAGAGGATTCAGACGCAGCTGGACTCGCTCACGTGACCTGCATCTGGAGTGTGTGTGTGTGAAACGCTGACGTCGAGGTGATGATGAAGAGGATCACACACACCTGATGATGATGATGATGTCATTAAACATGTTTCATTTTGCTCTGAAAGTCCAGCGTCTTCATTTCTGACTCTCGGCTCTTCCGCTCGAGCGTCTCAGGAACTGTGGAGAGTTTGAGATCTAATGGTCTGAAGCTCTTCACACTCGCAGGAGGATGAGTGTGTCGAGTGTGTGTGTGTGTGTGCTTAACTCGCTCTCCCCGCGTGACGCCGCTTGAAACATCGCTGAACACAGTGGACAGGGTTATTATAGCTAACAAAACTAAAAAAAAACAATACGCAACAATTTCGTTACGTGAAATATAATAAAACATACCCAAACTGAAACGTACTTTATTTTAGCTGGTAACTTATAGAAATAATCATGAGCGTCATATAAAAACAAGCATATAAAAATAGTACGACAAAAATGCCAAAGAATAAAGACGCGTTTTGAATGTGGATTTCGAAGCGAATCTGAAGCAAAAACTCAAACTGCGTGAGACGATCGTGATTATCAGCAGATCTGGGATCCGCATCAACATCCACTCATAATCAACTCATGATCCACTCATAATCAACTCATGATCCACTCAAAATCAACTCATGATCCACTCAAAATCAACTCATGATCCACTCATAATCCACTCATGATCCACTCATGATCAACTCATGATCCACTCCACTCATGATCCACTCATAATCCACTCATGATCCACTCATGATCCACTCATAATCCACTCATGATCCACTCATAATCAACTCATGATCCACTCATAATCCACTCATGATCCACTCATAATCCACTCATAATCCACTCATAATCAACTCATAATCCACTCATAATCAACTCATAATCCACTCATGATCCACTCATAATCAACTCATGATCCACTCATAATCCACTCATGATCCACTCATAATCCACTCATAATCCACTCATGATCCACTCATGATCCACTCATGATCCACTCATAATCCACTCATAATCCACTCATGATCCACTCATGATCCACTCATAATACACTCATAATCCACTCATAATCCACTCATGATCCACTCCACTCATGATCCACTCATGATCCACTCATGATCCACTCATAATCCACTCATAATCCACTCATGATCCACTCATAATCCACTCATGATCCACTCATAATCCACTCATAATCCACTCATGATCCACTCATAATCAACTCATGATCCACTCATAATCCACTCATAATCCACTCATGATCCACTCATGATCCACTCATAATCCACTCATGATCCACTCATAATCCACTCATGATCCACTCATAATCAACTCATGATCCACTCATAATCCACTCATGATCCACTCATGATCCACTCATGATCCACTCATAATCCACTCATAATCCACTCATGATCCACTCATGATCCACTCATAATCCACTCATGATCCACTCATAATCCACTCATGATCCACTCATAATCAACTCATGATCCACTCATAATCCACTCATGATCCACTCATAATCCACTCATAATCCACTCATGATCCACTCATGATCCACTCATAATCCACTCATGATCCACTCATGATCCACTCATAATCCACTCATGATCCACTCATGATCCACTCATGATCCACTCATAATCCACTCATGATCCACTCATGATCCACTCATAATCAACTCATGATCCACTCATGATCCACTCATAATCAACTCATGATCCACTCATAATCAACTCATGATCCACTCATAATCCACTCATGATCCACTCATGATCCACTCATAATCAACTCATGATCCACTCATGATCCACTCATAATCCACTCATGATCCACTCATGATCCACTCATGATCCACACATAATCCACTCATAATCCACTCATGATACACACATAATCCACTCATAATCCACTCATGATCCACTCATAATCCACTCATAATCCACTCATAATCCACTCATGATCCACTCCACTCATGATCCACTCATGATCCACTCATGATCCACTCATAATCCACTCATAATCCACTCATAATCCACTCATGATCCACTCATGATCCACTCATAATCCACTCATGATCCACTCATAATCCACTCATGATCCACTCATAATCCACTCATGATCCACTCATAATCCACTCATGATACACACATAATCCACTCATGATCCACTCCACTCATGATCCACTCATAATCCACTCATGATCCACTCATAATCCACTCATGATCCACTCATAATCCACTCATGATCCACTCATGATCCACTCATAATCCACTCATGATCCACTCATAATCCACTCATGATCCACTCATGATCCACTCATGATCCACTCATAATCCACTCATGATCCACTCATGATCCACTCATGATCCACTCATAATCTACTCGTAATCAACTCATGATCCACTCGTGATCCACTCATGATCCACTCGTAATCCACTCGTAATCAACTCATGATCCACTCATGATCCACTCATAATCAACTCATAATCCACTCATGATCCACTCGTAATCCACTCATAATCCACTCATGATCCACTCATAATCCACTCGTAATCAACTCATGATCCACTCATGATCCACTCATAATCAACTCAAAATCCACTCATGATCCACTCATAATCCACTTGTAATCAACTCATGATCCACTCATAATCAACTCATGATCCACTCATAATCCACTCATGATCCACTCATGATCCACTCATAATCCACTCATGATCCACTCATGATCCACTCATAATCCACTCATGATCCACTCATGATCCACTCATAATCCACTCATGATCCACTCATAATCAACTCATGATCCACTCATGATCCACTCATGATCCACTCAAGATCCACTCATGATCCACTCATGATCCACTCATGATCCACTCTTGATCCACTCATAATCAACTCATGATCCACTCATGATCCACTCTTGATCCACTCATAATCAACTCATGATCCACTCATGATCCACTCATGATCCACTCATGATCCACTCATAATCAACTCATAATCCACTCGTGATCCACTCATGATCCACTCATAATCCACTCATGATCCACTCATAATCAACTCATGATCCACTCATAATCCACTCATAATCCACTCACAATTAACTCATGATCCACTCACAATCCACTCATGATCCACTCATAATCCACTCATGATCCACTCATAATCAACTCATGATCCACTCCACTCATGATCCACTCATGATCCACTCATGATCCACTCATAATCCACTCATGATCCACACATGATCAACTTTTGATCAGCAAGCATTTTTCAGGATGTTCATCACTACAGGATGTTCATCACTACAGAGATGTTTCATGCCGATGTCAAACGCCTCTGATCTCAGGTCAGCTTAAGCCGCTTCACAGTCATAACCATTAAAATAACAGAATCAATGATGAAAACCATCAAATATGAGACAAATTCAGAATCAGCGGCGCTAAAAACACAAGAGTCATTATTCAGATCAGTTCAGTGTTGTTCTCAGTTCAGTTCAGTGTTGTTCTCAGATCAGTTCAGTGATGTTCTCAGATCAGTTCAGTGTTCTCGTCTGATAGTGTCAGATCAATAATATTACTGGATATTAAGAGTCGTTTAAACTCCGTCAGTTGACAGAAAAGCAGATCTGCTGTATCATGGTGGCGCTCTGCTGTTATTGCTAGTAGTTTTTGAAGGTTGCCGTTGAACGTCCCACAGCAGCTTCTAGTAAAGGTTCGGGTTAAGCCGTCTCAGTGGAGTGCAGTATAATGGGACTGTTGATCATGTGGAGCCTCGTTGTGTTCGTCTGAAGACGTTCCTCTCGTTCTCCAGTGTCTCGTCTTCTATTCTTCTCCAACACTAACTCTTTCTCTCCGGCTCTCGTCTCTCTTTTCTCCACGTTTGTTCTGCTGTCGCCTCGAGACGAGAGCTTCAAGACACTCATTCACATGTTGCCCTGAGCGAGGCGCCTTTTCAGCCCGCTATTGTTTTAGCGAGTCCATGACCTCAGTGGCACCAGCTCGTTTCAGCGGATACGCTTTCCATAGCAGGACTTCTAGAGGCTGATCTGTCAATCATCCGCTCTGAGCGCCATCAAGACATTCAAACACAAAACACTGATGTGTGTCGTCATTTCTCCTTTTAATCCCATACATGACTTATTGTGTCAATTTCTATTTTTAATCCCATAAATGATTTATTGTCAATTTCAATTTTTAATCCCACAAAAGATTTATCGTGTCAATTTCTATTTTTAATCCCATAAATGATTTATTGCCTCAATTTCTACTTTTAATCCCATAAATGACTTATTGTGTCAATTTCTATTTTTAATCCCATAAATGATTTATTGTCAATTTCAATTTTTAATCCCACAAATGACTTCTTGTGTCAATTTCTATTTTTAATCCCATAAATGATTTATTGTGTCAATTTCTATATTTAATCCCATAAATGACTTCTTGTCAATTTCTATTTTTAATCCCATAAATGACTTCTTGTGTAAATTTCTATTTTTAATCCCATAAATGACTTCTTGTCAATTTCTATTTTTAATCCCATAAATGACTTCTTGTGTCAATTTCTATTTTTAATCCCATAAATGACTTCTTGTGTCAATTTCTATTTTTAATCCCATAAATGACTTGTGTCAATTTCTATTTTTAATCCCATAAATGACTTCTTGTGTCAATTTCAACTTTTCATCCCATAAATGACTTCTTGTGTCAATTTCAACTTTTCATCCCATAAATGACTTGTCAATTTCTATTTTTAATCCCATATATGACTTCTTGTGTCAATTTCAACTTTTCATCCCATAAACTACTTCTTGTGTCAATTTCAACTTTTCATCCCATAAATGACTTCTTGTGTCAATTTCAACTTTTCATCCCATAAACTACTTCTTGTGTCAATTTCAACTTTTCATCCCATAAATGACTTGTCAATTTCTATTTTTCATCCCATAAATGACTTATTGTGTCAATTTCTATTTTTCATCCCATAAATGACTTATTGTGTCAATTTCTATTTTTAATCCCATAAATGACTTCTTGTCAATTTCTATTTTTAATCCCATAAATGACTTCTTGTGTCAATTTCTATTTTTAATCCCATAAATGACTTCTTGTGTCAATTTCTATATTTAATCCCATAAATTACTTATTGTGTCAATTTCAACTTTTCATCCCACAAATGACTTCTTGTGTCAATTTCTATATTTAATCCCATAAATGACTTCTTGTGTCAATTTCTATTTTTAATCCCATAAATGACTTCTTGTGTCAATTTCAATTTTTAATCCCATAAATGACTTCTTGTGTCAATTTCAACTTTTCATCCCATAAATGACTTTTTGTGTCAATTTCAACTTTTCATCCCATAAATGACTTGTCAATTTCTATTTTTCATCCCATAAATGACTTATTGTGTCAATTTCAACTTTTCATCCCATAAATGACTTCTTGTGTCAATTTCTATTTTTAATCCCATAAATGACTTCTTGTGTCAATTTCTATTTTTAATCCCATAAATGACTTCTTGTGTCAATTTCAATTTGTAATCCTATAAATGACTTGGTGTGTCAATTTCAATTCTTCGTCTCATAAATGATTTAGTGTCAATTTCAACTTTTCGTCTCATAAATTATTTGTCAATTTCAATTTTTAATTCCATAAATGATTTATTGTCAATTTAAAATTTTCATCCCATAAATGATTTATTGTCAATTTAAATTTTTCGTCTCATAAATGATTTGTCAATTTAAATTTTTAATTCCATAAATGATTTATTGTCAATTTCAATATTTAATCCCATAAATGATTTATTGTGTCAATTTCAATTTTTAATCCCATAAATGATTTATTGTGTCAATTTCAACTTTTAATCCCATAAATGATTAATTGTGTCAATTTCAATTTTTCATCCCATAAATGATTTTTTGTCAATTTCAACTTTTAATCCCATAAATTACTTATTGTGTCAATTTCAACTTTTCATCCCATAAATGATTTATTGTGTCAATTTCAACTTTTCATCCCATAAATGATTTATTGTGTCAATTTCAACTTTTCATCCCATAAATGATTTATTGTGTCAATTTCTATTTTTAATCCCATAAATGACTTCTTGTGTCAATTTCAACTTTTAATCCCATAAATGACGTCTTGTGTCAATTTCTATTTTTAATCCCATAAATGATTTATTGTCAATTTCAATTTTTAATCCCATAAATGACTTGTCAATTTCAACTTTTCATCCCATAAATGATTTATTGTCAATTTCAATTTTTAATCCCATAAATGATTTCGTCAATTTCAATTTTTCATCCCATAAATGATTTATTGTCAATTTCAATTTTTAATCCCGTAAATGATTTATTGTGTCAATTTCAATTTTTAATCCCATAAATGATTTATTGTCAATTTCAATTTTTAATCCCATAAATGATTTATTGTGTCAATTTCAATTTTTAATCCGATAAATGATTTATTGTCAATTTCAACTTTTAATCCCATAAATTATTTATTGTCAATTTCAATTTTTAATCCCATTAATTATTTATTGTCAATTTCATTATTTAATCCCATAAATTATTTATTGTCAATTTCATTTTTTTAATCCCATAAATTATTTATTGTCAATTTCATTTTTTTAATCCCATAAATTATTTATTGTCAATTTCATTATTTAATCCCATAAATTATTTATTGTCAATTTCATTTTTTTAATCCCATAAATTATTTATTGTCAATTTCATTTTTTTAATCCCATAAATTATTTATTGTCAATTTCATTTTTTAATCCCATAAATTATTTATTTTCAATTTCATTTTTAATCCCATAAATTATTTATTGTCAATTTCATTTTTTAATCCCATAAATTATTTATTGTCAATTTCATTTTTTTAATCCCATAAATTTTTTTTCTCATAAATGATTTATTGTGATAATTTCAACTTTTAGTCTCATAAATGACTTATTGTGTCATAACTTTTACTTTTTATTTCATAAATACGAGTCATAATTTTTGCTTTTCATGCCCTGATTTGAAGAGCATGTTGTGTTTCTGCTGGAACTGTTTGCACGCTGACGTGTGTGTGTGTGTGTGTGTGTGTGTGTGACGTGTGTTAGGGTTTCTCTGGAGTCACTGGTGCGTTCGTGTCTTTGTCTTAAAACAGTGTGTTCTGCGTTCGAAGATCCTGCTTCATATTTCAACTCAGCCAAGAACTCTAAAATTAGGACAGAATTCATGAATTCTTTAAAGCTGAACTGTGTGTGTTTCTCTCTCTCTCTCACACACACACCCTACAGTAATTACACACCCGCTAATCCTGTTTCCCAAATCCAGGAACCCGCAGAGAAATCCATGTGGAAAATCCCATGGCTGCACATTTCCTCCATCTGCCTCTCACATAGAGATCTGCATTTGCCTTCAGCGTTCACACACACACACACACACACACACACACTCACAGTCATTCCGATGAAAACGTGTCGAGTTCTGTCTCCGTTTACTCACATGGAAAGCCTCTCTCTCCACACGAGGAATATCGCAGTGAGTGACCTCACACACACACACACACACACACACACACACACTCCCCGTTCCTCAGCAAACCTCAGCATATGTTTGGAACGACATGAGGGTGAATAAATAATGACTGAATCCTCATTTCTGGGTGAATTATTCCTTTAATCCGTTTAGAGCTCGTCTGTTTGTGTGTGTCGCTCGGCTCCAGCGTTTCAGGCTCTCGGTTCGTTAAAAGCCTTCATTAAGATTCACCCAAACATGGTGTGTGTGAGACGCTGACACACGAGTCACTGATGTCTGGATCTGGTAGAATGACCCAGATCAGCTTTAGTCGGTTTTGTTTTACAGTTAAAACATGGAATAAAAGCTCAAAACAAGAGAACAAATACTTATTAGGATTATGGTTTTTATGTTTATTGAACTGCATCGAGAATCTTTACACTGCAAGAGTGAAGCTTGATGAAAGTGTGTGTGAGTGTGTGTTTTCTCCTTGCATTGTCAGCATGATTATGAAAGTGGGCGGGGCAGTATGTAAATTGTGTCACAGCTGTAGGTCACCTGGGAGGGGGAGCTCATTAATTATGCATGAAGCTGGTGCTCTGGTTTCAGTGGGATCCGGTGAAACTTCTGTAACCTACATACATGATCCGTCATGAGAACACACACACACACTCATGCACACACACACACTCCTCCCACTCATCCTCTCCAGCAGCACTCAGTGTCATGAATGATCGTTTGACCTCTGACCTTTGTGTCAATGGGGTCAGACTTTCACTGGAATCAGAGGCTGAGCTTTACACGAACACATTCATATGAAGCCATAAACATCTATATTCATGCATTTCAGCTGAAACATCAATCAAAATTTTTTTTTGTTCTCTTGGCAAATAATTTTCAATTGATAAATCAGGCTTCGTTATATTATTTTTCTTGTTAACTCTTGAACTATTACAAACCAACAGCAGAGAGAAGTCTGAGAAACATCTGAAGTCTCACACACACACACACACACACACGTTAGCACAGGCTCATCCCGTCTCTCTCTGTTGTGTTTGGAGGGGTTTCAGTGGCTCGTATCACTTCAGCAAACTCAGTTTTACAAAAGTAAAGTAGATCTAGTTGTGATCCAGCGAGTTCCTCTTCATCTGAGCCTCGGCTCACACTCGCCCCTCGGCTCACACTCGCCCCTCGGGTCACACTCGCCCCTCGGGTCACACTCGCCCCTCGGGTCACACTCGCCCCTCGGCTCACACTCGCCCCTCGGGTCACACTCGCCCCTCGGCTCACACTCGCCCCTCGGCTCACACTCGCCCCTCCACACTCGCCCCTCGGCTCACACTCGCCCCTCGGGTCACACTCGCCCCTCGGCTCACACTCGCCCCCCGGCTCACACTCGCCCCCCGGCTCACACTCGCCCCTCGGGTCACACTCGCCCCTCGGGTCACACTCGCCCCCCGGCTCACACTCGCCCCTCGGCTCACACTCGCCCCTCGGGTCACACTCGCCCCTCGGCTCACACTCGCCCCTCGGGTCACACTCGCCCCCCGGCTCACACTCGCCCCCCGGCTCACACTCGCCCCCCGGCTCACACTCGCCCCTCGGGTCACACTCGCCCCCCGGCTCACACTCGCCCCCCGGCTCACACTCGCCCCTCGGCTCACACTCGCCCCTCGGGTCACACTCGCCCCTCGGCTCACACTCGCCCCTCGGGTCACACTCGCCCCCCGGGTCACACTCGCCCCCCGGGTCACACTCGCCCCTCGGGTCACACTCGCCCCCCGGCTCACACTCGCCCCCCGGCTCACACTCGCCCCCCGGGTCACACTCGCTCCCCGGGTCACACTCGCCCCCCGGGTCACACTCGCCCCTCGGGTCACACTCGCCCCTCGGCTCACACTCGCCCCTCGGCTCACACTCGCCCCCCGGCTCACACTCGCCCCCCGGCTCACACTCGCCCCCCGGGTCACACTCGCCCCTCGGGTCACACTCGCCCCCCGGCTCACACTCGCCCCCCGGGTCACACTCGCCCCTCGGGTCACACTCGCCCCTCGGCTCACACTCGCCCCTCGGCTCACACTCGCCCCTCGGCTCACACTCGCCCCCCGGCTCACACTCGCCCCTCGGCTCACACTCGCCCCCCGGGTCACACTCGCCCCTCGGCTCACACTCGCCCCTCGGCTCACACTCGCCCCTCGGGTCACACTCGCCCCTCGGGTCACACTCGCCCCTCGGCTCACACTCGCCCCTCGGCTCACACTCGCCCCTCGGCTCACACTCGCCCCTCGGCTCACACTCGCCCCCCGGGTCACACTCGCCCCTCGGGTCACACTCGCCCCTCGGCTCACACTCGCCCCTCGGGTCACACTCGCCCCTCGGCTCACACTCGCCCCTCGGCTCACACTCGCCCCTCGGGTCACACTCGCCCCTCGGCTCACACTCGCTCACCGCGCTCCTTGGCTCACACTCGCCCCTCGGGTCACACTCCCCCCTCGGCTCACACTCGCTCCTCTGCACTCGCCCCTCGGGTCACACTCGCTCCTCGGGTCACACTTGCCCCTCGGCTCACACTCGCTCCCCGCGCTCCTTGGCTCACACTCGCCCCTCGGGTCACACTCGCCCCTCGGCACACACTCGCCCCTCGGCTCACACTCGCCCCTCGGGTCACACTCGCCCCTCGGCACACACTCGCCCCTCGGCTCACACTCGCCCACTCGGGTCACACTCGCCCCTCGGCTCACACTCGCCCCTCGGGTCACACTCGCCCCTCGGGTCACACTCGCTCCTCGGCACTCGCCCCTCGGCACTCGCGCCTCGGCTCACACTCGCCCCTCGGGTCACACTCGCCCCTCGGGTCACACTCGCTCCTCGGCTCACACTCGCCCCTCGGGTCACACTCGCTCCTCAGCTCACACTCGCCCCTCGGGTCACACTCGCCCCTCGGGTCACACTCGCTCCTCGGCTCACACTCGCTCCAGGGACTGACTCCACACTGGAGGTTATGAAGAACATCACATGATGGAAAACATGTTTCAGATGCACACATTTCTGAGTACTTTCCCTTGCACTTACCCGTGACCCATCTCTCCGCAGATCTGAGCTGAAGTGCTTGCAGTTCATGAATGCTTTGCAGTACTGACTAATATTTGTCTCTTTTTAAAGAAACTCTTCCGCAGATTATTGCACTTCAAAAAATGTATGTGTAATTTTACTAAATACCAAGTAAGAAAAGCATTTTTTGGCAGTGAATATGATTTACTTTAAGGCCCTGAGTCATGCAACGAGACTATCCACATTATAAACTCCCGTAATGAAGCAGCGCTTGTAGGGTTTAAAGCTCAATGAGTGTGTGTGTGTGTGGTCTCGTCGGTTTAGTGTTCCTCTATGGGTCTGAGCAGCAGAAGCGGCTCGTGTTGACGGTCATTAGCAGATGTCCGCTGGACCGAGGGTCGGGATTACAGCTATAAGCCTGTTTCTTCATTACAGGCTGTGAATCAGTGGCGTTCACTGAGACCTGCAGAGTCGAGCTTCTGGAGGTCAAAGCCAATGTTGAGTCAGTCTCTGTTTACAGAACACAAAGCGGGCAGTTAGTAACCGAGTTACTGTTATACATATATCGCATGGACAAACAGTGAAGACGAGGGCATGTTGAGACAAAGCAACAGGACACCTGAGACCTTTATGGCCCAGAAACATTTAATCAGTCATCGCCGACGTGTAGACGCCACACGGCTCCAGAGCGATTCTTATCTGCATGTTTATTTACGGTTAGAGATGTCGAACAATCGGAGTCTTTGCAGCGCAGGTGCCGAGCCCCGAGAGGAGCTCGTCCCAGCGTGAAGACTACGGGCTCGGGTTTCAGAGATCCATTCGTTCAAAGCTGTATGGTCTTTAATAATGTTCTCAAAATGTTAGAGCAAAAACATTTATTCATTGTTCATAAAACATGTTTAAATGTTGCTACTTGTTTCAAAACTTTCAGAGAACATTCAAATGTAACATTCCCATAATGTTTGAAGAATGTGTGATGGATTTTTTAATAAATAAAATAGTAAACTGTATTTTAAACTAATCATAATTCTAACATCTAACCTAATCTAATGATACAATAGAATATCATCAATGGTTTTAAAACATTTAAAAAGCGACGTTTTGAATGTTCAGAGACCATTGATAAATAACATAAGCAAAACATTCTTAGAACATATTTTTTTGTTAGCTGGGAAGACTCTTACAAACAACACAAGCTCTGTGACAAGAATCTGAAATGTTTTTATTACTTTTTCCATTTATTAAAGAGAATTTCTTTACAACATACATTTAGCTGTGAATCAGATGTGGGAGAGGGCCGGTGACGAAACCATAGCAAACAAGAGTACAAACTCCACTTCCAGAGTCCAAAGGCACCAGCACGGGAATCGTAATCTCCGTTCACTACGGCCGGAGCGATTATATATTCAGACGGCACGATTTAGAGTCGCCTCAGACGGGCTGCGACGACAAGTGAGTTCAACATCTACAAAGCCGAAACTAGAGATTCCTGGACGCCAAGTTCAATAAAACGTGTGTCAAAATAGTTAAATAACAATCCCTCATATTACATCACAACGATAGATCTAGAAAATTATATTAATCGGAATCTGTCACAAACATTGAAAACATTAATCTGTTTCCTAATATTATTGGAGTGCATATCTACACAGGAGCCAGCCTGTATTCACTGCCTAAAAACTGTTTGATCATATACATTAGAAAGCTTGTGTGTGTGTGTGTGCGTTTGGGAGAAACATCATATCTGATTCGTTCATGTGTTTTTCTCTTATTGCCTTGAAGCAGCCCGATCCACAGATACACATCAATTCAACTACAAACAGTGTAAAAACATCATCTTGACTTTGTGAAAAGTAATAAAAAAAAGGACAAACGAAACAAAATCAAAGCAAAAAACAACATTCTTCCAGCACAACAAGAGGGCCGACTCCAACGTTTCATTGGCACAATCAGAAATCAAGCACAAAGTCATTTGTGGTTAGCAACAGGACCAGAGTCGACAACGACAACACCTACATTCTTCAATTACGTTTTTTTGTTTCTTTTTTAATCAAATGAGGGAAAAAATGTCATTATAAGAACTACGACAGTTAACAGCTAACAAACGCTTCACTACTCAGGGGTGTAAGGCACAAATTTACAGGTGGAAGGAGAAAAACAGGCATGTTTGAAAATGAAATGCTTCAACAAAAGGCCTGTGTGTGTGTGTGTGTGTGTGTGTGTGTGTGTGAGTGTGTGTGTGAGTGTGAGGACAGGACGAGAAAACGATACGTTTGAAAGCATAAACCAAACGTCTTAAGTACGGCTCATCCTTTCCTTTGCTTCACGTCATGCAGACGCGAGCGAGAATGGCACTCGGTGATGGACCGGTGGCTTTCAGCAGGAGATGGACGAGATGAAGAGGTGAGATCAGGAGTTCCTTCTGTGGGCTGTAAGCTTTACCCACAAGCCCCTCTGGCACAGCGCGAGGAATACTCCTTCCATACGGAGGCTTCCGTCGTCTCTGAGTTTGCTTAGCAACGTCCGAAGAGTTAGTGGACAGAAGTACTGGCTCCAGTTTAATGACTTTAAATAATTTCACACTTGATTAATTCAAATTAAAAAGATCATTTACATCTCGTTTGAGCCTAAAAGAGATGCTCTTTCTGCAAAAGCACTTTATTAAAAAATAAATACAACCAGCTGTTAGTATTAACAGTCACGTGTTATTTAGTCATCAGTTTCAGTAGACGTTTTGAACTCTTGCACGAAGGCAGAACTCGATTGCTTTGTCCAGTAACAGTAACACTGAGACAGGCGGGGGCGTTTCACAGTTTTCCCTTGTAAACTCCAGTCTGAACGTGTTCAAGTGCTTGATAACCGGGGCGTCTCGCAGCTTCACGACTGAACAATTCCGCCTGTCTCTGATGTGCTTTTGGCAGAAAACAAACATCAGCTGCAACACAGCGCAGGCGAAACCTTTAAGAGTTCCTCTTTCCGGGAGCAGATGTTTGCCCTCTTGGAACGGGCACTATCAGCCTGAGCTCGACATTAAAAAATATACAAAACCCAAAAACAAAAGAAAGGAAAAAGTGAGTTGCATTTCCTGTACATAGCTGTACAAAGCAGACACACTTTATTGTTCCCCGTCTTTAATCCCGCATTATGTGCAGGAGTCACCGGATTTGATTTTCGTGGAAAGGGACACCAGTGCCGGTTTGGGAGGGACGTCGGGCTTGAGCTGCCGGGATCCGCAGCGAGGCAGAGACCCGTACGAGCTCAGGCTGGGGTGACGGGTCAGGCTGAGGACCGGAGACGTGACGTGCATGGAGTCCACTCGCTGCGGGGCGGGTGGAGGCGTCTCCACACGGAAGCTGTGGTTCCTGGACATGTGGGATGAGTTGGACGAGTTGGTGTTGTGCTGTTTCTTAAGGCCCGAGCTCATGGGGTAGCCTCGCCCGTACATGGACGAGTGCACGTCGAGCCTCTTGCCCATCTGTGGGACGGCAGGCGGGAGCACCAGAGACGCCTCTCGCTGGGGGACCCGAGGAGGAGCTCCCTCGACATCCGCCAGACCGAGACCGTGACACGGGCTCTTGAGGGACTTGTACTCAAGAGTGGCACCCTGGTCGTCTGCGAAGTCTCCGCGGTGGGGCTGCTCCACGTACTCGTGCTGGTAAGCTTGGGTCAAAGGCAGAACCACCACGCTGGAGATGTGGCCCGGAGACGCCCGAAGCGGCAGATCCGTCGGGATGACCGGAGTGACCATGGAAGTCAAGTCTTTGGTGCAGGCGTTGATCAGGTTCTGGTTGCGCTCCCACTCACGGCTGCCCCGACTGGGCTTGCGGCGCGGCTGCATGGGCGTGGACTCGGGCGTGGGCAGGGCGCTCAGATCTGGGTGCTGGTCAGCTTTAATCAGCATCTTGCCGTTGGTCAGACGGCCGTTGTGCATGAGTGGAGTCAGAACGGCTTCAGGCCGGCCGTCCTTGGCTTGCGTCTCGAACAGCCCCGTCAGCTTGGTGACGCTGTTCATGGAGCCTCGTCTGGACTGAACAGAGTCCTTGTCTTTGCGGCCGGGCAGCTCAAAGTCGCGCCGGCGGTGGTGGTCGCACACACAGTAGACGATGATGCCAGAGAAGATGGCGCCCATGGCGAAGGCGAGGATGACGGCGATGGCCAGAAGCGTCACTGGAACCATCTGATCCCGGTCTCTGTGGTACGTCTCACGGATCACCCCTGCGAAGAGAGATTCACAATGGTTTAATATGTTTGGGTTTTAACATAATCAATCTCAATCTCGGGAAAGGTCTGTGAGCCGGGACTCAATCTCGGGAAAGGGAAAGGTCTGTGAGCGGGACTCAATCTCGGGAAAGGTCTGTGAGTCGGGACTCAATCTCGGGAAAGGTCTGTGAGCCGGGACTCAATCTCGGGAAAGGGAAAGGTCTGTGAGCCGGGACTCAATCTCAGGAAAGGGAAAGGTCTGTGAGCCGGGACTCAATCTCGGGAAAGGTCTGTGAGCCGGGACTCAATCTCGGGAAAGGGAAAGGTCTGTGAGCCGGGACTCAATCTCAGGAAAAGGAAAGGTCTGTGAGCGGGACTTAATCTCGGGAAAGGGAAAGGTCTGTGAACCGGGACTCAATCTCGGGAAAGGTCTGTGAGCCGGGACTCAATCTCGGGAAAGGGAAAGGTCTGTGAGCGGGACTCAATCTCGGGAAAGGT
This sequence comes from Rhinichthys osculus, assembly GCA_029959095.1. Classification (NCBI taxonomy): domain Eukaryota; kingdom Metazoa; phylum Chordata; class Actinopteri; order Cypriniformes; family Leuciscidae; genus Rhinichthys; species Rhinichthys osculus. The sequence goes on from JARWKJ010000017.1 coordinate 355,605, forward strand.
CTGTGAGCCGGGACTCAATCTCGGGAAAGGGAAAGGTCTGTGAGCCGGGACTTAATCTCGGGAAAGGGAAAGGTCTGTGAGCCGGGACTTAATCTCGGGAAAGGGAAAGGTCTGTGAACCGGGACTCAATCTCGGGAAAGGTCTGTGAACCGGGACTCAATCTCGGGAAAGGTCTGTGAGCCGGGACTCAATCTCAGGAAAGGGAAAGGTCTGTGAACCGGGACTCAATCTCGGGAAAGGTCTGTGAGCCGGGACTCAATCTCGGGAAAGGTCTGTGAGCCGGGACTCAATCTCAGGAAAGGGAAAGGTCTGTGAGCCGGGACTTAATCTCGGGAAAGGGAAAGGTCTGTGAACCGGGACTCAATCTCGGGAAAGGTCTGTGAGCCGGGACTCAATCTCAGGAAAGGGAAAGGTCTGTGAACCGGGACTCAATCTCGGGAAAGGTCTGTGAGCAGGACTCAATCTCAGGAAAGGGAAAGGTCTGTGAACCGGGACTCAATCTCGGGAAAGGTCTGTGAGCGGGACTCAATCTCGGGAAAGGAAAAGTTCTGTGAGCGGGACTCAATCTCGGGAAAGGTCTGTGAGCCGGGACTCAATCTCGGGAAAGGGAAAGTTCTGTGAGCAGGACTCAATCTCGGGAAAGGGAAAGTTCTGTGAGCAGGACTCAATCTCGGGAAAGTTCTGTGAGCGGGACTCAATCTCGGGAAAGGTCTGTGAGCCGGGACTCAATCTCGGGAAAGGGAAAGGTCTGTGAGCGGGACTCAATCTCAGGAAAGGGGAAAGGTCTGTCTGTTTGTAAAATTTAACTGAAACGTCGATGATGTGACCACACCTTTAAGTGCTGCACACCAGTGCATGTTAAAAATGGAGTTTTGAAGACTGTTGGATTAATCTGCTATATAGATACAGATAGAACTGCTGTCTTGATCTCTGAAGGAGACAGAGGCCCTGTTTACAGCTGGTATTAAGAAGCATTGTGGTCAATCGGATCACAGGTACACGATGCTAAATACAGGTGTAAACAGGGTCTAAACATTTTGAGCTTGTCCACTTTTATCCATTTCCAAAGGTAGTTGAAAACGCAATCGACCGGATTGCTTTCATGGTGTAGACACTCATGTGGTGGAATGTGTTCGAACAGCCACAAAAGACTGCCAACTCTCCGCTTACTGACCGAATGTGTAAACATTTTAGGAAGTGCGCTATCCAGACGGGATTTAAAAAAGGTCCAAATTTGGTTTAAAGATGAAAAACGTGCTAAGCACAATGTTTTGTCACCATTCCTGATGTCCAACACACACTCACAGTGTTCGGCTGGTCTTACGGATGTCAGAGCGGAAGCGAAAGTCTGTCAGCTCCGGTCGCGTTCATATGTAAACTACATTTCGTACATTAGATAGAAAGATCTGAAGCCCATAAACCCTCCCCTCGAAGATATCAGGACAGAAGTGGACAAAATCATCTTTTGAAAGTGGACAAAAGAGACGGATTAAAACACCTAGTGTAAACGGTAAATGTGTCTCCCTCGTCTACTTGTGACTTCTACTTTTCGATCGACCGAAGTGCATCTTAATACCAGGTATAAACAGGGCCTGAGAATGTGCATTTATTCAAACACCAAAAGATCATTTTCATTGCCGTGCAGAGGTGCGAGAGAGCGCTGGAATGTTAAATCTGGTTTCCACATCAGGGAGATATCTTAATCTACTTTATTCTATTGCTGATGAATTATCCTACATGAAACTCTCAGCAGAGCAACCATTTAAAATCCACACAGGAAGAGAAGTGCTGCTATGTTTCCACAGAGGCATATAAATTCAATGTTGTACATTTGTTACAAACCCATAAACGTGTGATACAGCCATCCATCACGGTTTAGAGCTCGAGACGTTTAATGGACTGGTGAATATTGGTTTATAACTCTGATGGCCTTGGCTACACACTCCTCTTATCTTGGGCGTTCTGAAGGAGTCTCTCTAAGATGACAAAATGCCGTCACACATCTGGTTTTTCTCTGCTAAAGGGAAGATCTAAGGGGCGCTTCTTTCTTTTTAACTTCACTCTCATTGTCGGTCTCAGGAGAGGCTCTTCCTCTCAGTCTGTTTGATGTTTTAAAGCGTCTCTTTCATGCGTCTACTGTACGATACCCCTGAGAAATGACACGGCTCTAACGGATCCATTTTCATGTTGGAAAAAAGTCTTCCTTCATGAAAAGAACTATGAGTAGAGTATATAGAGCTGTTAACACAACCATTTCATACTGTTTATTTATCAAAGCACATTTAAAGACATGGGACATGATCAGCTGACCTGAACTAACACACTGCAAAAAATATATATTTTATTCTAATTTTCCTGCACAAATATCTAAACATTCTTAAATCAAGATTTGTTTTCTGACACCAAGAACAAACTCACCTAATTTTGAGGATTTTCCAGACTTAATAAATGTATTAAGTATTTAGGTAGTAAATGTCTCTTGATTTAAGAATGTTTAGATATTTGTGCTGGGAAACGAGACAGAAACAGAACCTCATTTCTTTGCAGTGTGGATGTCCTGAAGGTCAAAGCTGTGTCTGCGAGGATGAAGAGATCAGCGCCAGCTCTCAGAAAACCTTTGAAGATCCTTTCTAACCTTAATGTACTGTTGCTCGACTTCAGAGAGCCATAAAGAGGATAAAACCTGGAGAAATGGAGACTTTCTGAATGTCATCAGATCAACAGTCTCACAGCCAGAACCAGAAATATTCCCATTAACTGATATCATACAGGATATACCATTAATATGATTAAGATTAATTACCACAGTGAATCAATATTGTGGATGAACAACAGGCTCAGGCAGATTCTTCTGAGAAATAGAGGATCTGTGCGTTTACTGGATTTACTTTGATATTGTTTGATGGGATTAAAATAAAAACGAGACGAATAAAGAGCGGAAATCTGCCTGTCTGGAGCCTTTATTCATTCACAGACGTTCAGAGTTTGACAGATTCATCTTTGAACAGTGCTAATATATTTTTAAACCATAATTTCCATTTTATAAAACGTTTCACACACCCCTGGAATCTGCCAAAAGCACCGCCTTGAGTATTAGAGAAAATATCACAGCAAATTACCAAAGAAAATATCAAGCATAAACAAAACATCTGACAGATGTTTGAACTGTTGAATCAATAGATGTTTGTTTGTGGTGATTTCGTGGATGAAGTTGCTGGTTAATATGATTCTCTACACCTGACTTCAAAAGTCCCCAGCTGGTCCACAGACACTGAGGCTGTTAATGAAGAGAAAAGATCTGATAAATCAGTCACACATTTCCAAGTGACTCAAAACTTCATTCTCAACACTAGATCTGTTTGATCATTTCAAAACCTTTTTGTTGAATGCTTTCATTGTTTTCACAATAAATCACATTTGCTGTAATATTTTGCATCTAATAGACATTCGTAAGTGTGGTTTCAGAGTCCAAATATTAAAATAAAATTAAAATCGATTCAAATTCAAATCCGGCCTGTTTTTAATGGCTCTTTCCCTCACAGGTTGCTCAGAGGCGAATCGCCGGCGGAACTAATCTCACACAAGCGTTACACATTTGAATTTCATGAGACGTCACTCCTGACAATTAAACGTGTTGGAGCTTCAGCGCATCCGACTTCACCGACACAATCCTGCAGTCGCATGTAAATAAGAAGATTCCTGCGTGAGACTGAGACGTGTGAATATTCACACACACACACACACACACGCACATGCACACACACACGCACACACACACATACACACACAGCAGCTGCCTTTATCTGTGATCACTTGAATGTCATGAATTGAATGAACGATTGTTTAAAGAAGAAACAATTAAACCTGTTAAGCAGGTGAACATGTCTAATCAACACACTGATATTTTTTGTGCTTCGTATGTTTGTCTGGTTTTCCATCACAAACATCTAAACATTATTAAATCAAGATACATTTACTGGAGAAGCAAAATGACTGAAGATATTAAGAATAATCAAAAATAAATCAGAAAAATAATCTCGAAAACAAGATTATTTCTCTGACTCCATTTGCAGATATTTGTTCTTGTTTTAAGCACAAACTCACTTCATTTTGATTCATTTTTCAGTCTTAATATCTTCAGTCATTTTGCTTCTCCAGTAAATGTATCTTGATTTAAGAAGGTTTAGATATTTGTGCTGGAAAACAAGAACATAATTTTCTGCAGTGAACCTGCGCTGAGCATTTCATCAAGTCTTCTGAAACGTGCGTCGAATCCATGAGCATTAAAACATCGCAGCTGAAATGAGAAGCTTTAATAACTATAATTAAACGTGTGTGTAAGTACATTCACAGCACACACACGGCATGATCTCGTCAAATATCACACCGTTCATTAGGTCTTACCTTTTAACCATCTAGATTTGATGATTTAGAGTCTGAGGGAATGCTGGGACGAGGTCAGTGCAAATATCATTATGTAATTAAACATCTCAGCTCAGCATGAATGTGTTTCTCTAGTAACCACAGGCACACGTCTCGAGGATCTGCTGCAGTGAGTTTAACCGACGAATAAAACTAATAAAACATATAGCTGCAAGCCACGATGCAGGGCCTAGCCCCTGAAGCAGAGCAGGAGGAGCAAAAACAGCAGAAACTGAACACACATGAGGAAACAGCTGGTTCAGAAGTACAGCTGAGAATTAACTCAACATACTTATTCCTAATCCAAGAGAAAGAAAGATTAGTACAACGCTTGAATAATAAAGGAATCAAAATGACACAATATTCCACACAATTTCTCTAAAGTCGTCCCACGCGGGACTCGAACCCACTATCTCTGGATCACGTCGCGCCACAGGGAAGACGTTCCATAGTTTAAGTGAGAATCAACTCAAAATTAAGAATTTTTATATGCGCCATGTGTCTTAATTATCGAGTTTCTTTTTCAGATAGACACCATGTCTAGGGTTGCCAACCGTTCCGTATAATACGGAATCGTTCCGTATTTGACACATAAAAGGCTTGTTCCGTATTGAACTGATACGGAACGCACTTTGTTCCGTATTTTTGAGAATCAATTCAGTGCAAATCCATGACAGACGCATAGCTTCTAATATATATGCCAGCCAGACAGACTATGATGAATGAACGAAGACCCGCTGCTATAATGGCAAATTCGGGGACTTGGCGCCACCTTGACGGGCTCTGACGTGTAATGACGTAGAGTTGGCTCATTGGTCGCACGTCAGAGGCGCCCGCGCCATTGGATGTGCAGTTGCCGCAGTGCAGCCTGAGCGAGCCAGACGCTCAATGTGCTAGCTGTGCAGCTGCAAATGCGTTTTACAGGCTTCAGTAAATCGAGTAAAATGTGTTTCCGAAGACATTTGTAGGCTATGATAAGAAAAACTACTAATTTTTTTTTTTTTTTTTTTTTTTTTGCACCGGAAAGAACATTCTAGAAGTCTAATTCTATTGAATAAGTTCGCACAAGGCTACAGAAAACTGTTGTGTTTATTTTTCTTCAAATGCAGTCTAAGCCGATGAGTTTCGAATGTTATATGTTGTATTTGTTTAAGTTAAAAAATAAAACGTATTATAATCTAAACAAATACATGGTTCATTTTTGGCAAAATGATCATGATAGCCTTTATATATCTGTGTGGTTAAGTCTTGTATATTGATTAAGCCTACTTTGCTATTCTATAAATATATAGATATATCAAACGGCTGATTCATTCAGGATTTTTTGCACCACTTCCGGCCACAGTACCTCTCGCGGTCTGGGAATGTGCCACACAGGATTCGAACCTATGACCTGAATGGTTCGGGACTCGTGGCACGTGGTTTAGCAGCTTGCGCCACTGATTTACCAAACTGTCGAGGAGAGCCTTCAGTGTAAGAATTAGCACACAAAAGCATGCTAACCAGATTAGGTTATCTCAGATTTCTTAACGCTAATGTAGCTTATGGTTAACCTGATAGCTGAAGAGCTACAATGCATTCGTAAACTGTAGCATTTAATATCATGATATTATATTGTAATTTTTCTTCTTCTTCTCCATTCTGTCACCTGATGGAGTTTTGGTTCCTTGTCACTGTCGCCTTTTTCGCCTTTCTTCGCCCTTTGTCGCCATTGGCTTGTATATCGGTCTAACGGTTTCGAAGATATTGCCAAATGTTTTTAAGCGCTAATTTACAACATTGCGCTAACCATAAGGTGAAACATAACATGTTTGGAATTCAGGAATGTAAGGAGATGACTCCCGTGAAAATAAGTCAATCCAATCCAAAGTTATAAGCATGTAAATATGTTTTTCACCACTAGGTGGCACTGGTCCGAAACTTCTCAGACTCTTTCAGAGCATCGTGCCGATGACCCACACCAAATTTTGTAACGATACGTTCATGCATTACGCCCCAAATCTAACAAGACCCCTTTTATGATTTTTGGACAAACTGTTCAAAAGTTACACGCAAAAATAGCCATTTTTCATATCTCCGGACCAGTAGGTGGCGCTGCGCCGAAAGGCAGCATGTCGGCTCAGGTCATGCTTGTGATGACATGTTCCACGTTCGGTCTGAATACGATAAAGCGCTGCGGAGATACAGCCTTACGTCTGTTATTCCAAGCGCTAGGTAAAATTAGTTTGCGCGGTATTCGAGAATGGTTTGACGAATCAACTTGAATTCCATAAGTTTTTGTCGCCATGGTCTGAAGATGATCTGGTTCAATTTTCATGAAAATCGAAACAACAGTCTAGGACGAGTTCGAAAAAGTAGATTTAAAAAAACAAATCAAAATGGCGGAAAGATTTACATGATGGAAAATGAAGCATTTGAATCGTCTTGAGTCACGCAATCAGGATTTCTGTTATTAGCCCTTACGGAGTGAAACTTTGGACAGTTGGTGGCGCTAGAGGGATTGAGTTAGAGACTTCAAATTTGGCATGGTGACTGGTCAGACTGTCCTCTATCAGTGTGCCAAATTTTATAACGTTCCTGCAAGCGGTTCGAAGAGGAAGAAGAAGAAGAATAAGAACGCCAATGATTTCAAGAGGCTCCGCACTTTCAGTTCCTGGCCCCTAATAACACTGACGTCGACTACTAGTGAACCTGCTTTACTCACTAACCTTCACAACAGCATCAGAACAAACTCATTATCATAATGTCCATGACTGTGAGTGTAAAGAGCATCGGTACGAGAGTAAACAGTGTGTTTGCTGTGGTAAACAGCTGATTATGTGTGTGTGGATCAGCACACAGGCGTTTTAAAAGGCTTTGTCTGCAGATTGAGGTCAGCGTATAGAGGAATTACATCTGTGTTATTCACGCCGCTGCTATATGCTCCATATAATGACGTGTTTGTACACATGTCTGCATGCATTTATTTATTTATTTGATAGGGACAAGTGGGAACAATCAACATGCACCGCACTACAACATTTATAGCCAAGGCTAATTTGCGATGTCCGTCCCATGCATGCACACACACACACACACACACACACACACACACACACACGTATACATAAGTATATATACATACACATAAACACAATTTTTAAGTTAATCTGATCGGCTCATCCTCGAGTATCGGTGTGTTTTCTTCAGTGTTTGTGAGCTGTGAGCCACGCCCGCTCGTTCGCCCGCTGACATCACGTCAGCACTGAGCCAATGTTGTGTGTGTGTTCAGAGACTGTACATGCAGGATAGAAACCCAGAGAGACGCTTGCTGTGTGTGTGTATGTGTGTGTGTATGTAATTGACCTATAAATTAGATACACAGAGGAAGATGGAGCGAGCAAGAGCCACAGGTTTACAGAGAGGAAATAGAGGGAGAGAGAGAGAGGGAGAGAGAGAGAGGGAGAGAGAGCGAGAGGGAGAGAGAGAGAGAGAGAGAGGAGAGGGGGAGAGAGAGAGAGGAGAGGGGGAGAGAGAGAGAGAGAGAGAGAGGGAGGGAGAGAGAGAGGGAGAGAGAGAGAGAGAGAGGAGAGGGGGAGAGAGAGAGAGAGGAGAGGGGGAGAGAGCGAGAGGGAGGGAGAGAGAGAGGGAGAGAGAGAGAGAGAGAGAGAGGAGAGGGGGAGAGAGAGGGAGAGAGAGAGAGGGAGAGAGAGAGGGAGAGAGAGAGAGAGAGAGAGAGAGAGAGAGAGAGGGAGAGAGAGAGGGAGAGAGAGAGCGTGAGGTCGAGACACACTAGATTAAGGTTAGTCAAACGCTGTGGCTACATTAGAGCTTCAGCCTTGGAACGATCCATCGGGAGAATGAAGGTCCTGTGGAATCACAATGGCAGCAGATGGTGGAGGGGGGGGTGAACACTTACGCACTCACACACTCACACACTCACACACACACACTGTGAAGACACCAGCTCAACCTCACAGATCACCAGTAAATCATGAAAACACATTTCACCACAAAATCAAATAGAAATCGTTTTGGATAAAGAAAATGAAGTCTATTCACGGCAATAATTGCAGGCACTTTTAACAAATACTATATAAATATTAATAACCACTATATTTTCACATTAAAATAATGTATAGTCCTGAGAATGTGGGGTAAAATGTCCCAAAAATGCATCTTTGCATTGCATAAAAGGCTTCATTTTCTTTGAATATTTGTATTTGCGTGTGGTGAATGTGCCGGTGGTCGTTCACAGCACATCTGACCCTTCACACACAGGAGGGGGAGGAGCCTGCATGAATATTCATGAGGGCGTTAGTATGTTAAGCAGAAAAGAATGCAGAGATCCGGCCGTGAGAGAAAGAGCGTTTGCCACAAAAATCTGAAAAAAGCAAAAGCAGCGAATATATAAAAGCCATGCGTCATAAAACAAACTCAATATAATCATACAGCTCACGTTCATAAAGAAAACTGAAGAGCAACCCATATCACAGATAAGCTGCACATCATCAAAATAATCAAGCTGAAGTGAAGCATGAGCCTCGGTTCAGTAAACGCAGTAACCGAGGCTCAGTGATGGACACACACACACTGCTTCCAGCGACGTCACAAACACCTTCGTGTCAGATTACGCTCTTCATTATTGATAATCAATGTCAATTAAACGCTGGCGTTTGCTAACGAGTCTAGCGTCTGTAACTCGCCTCGCGCTGTATCGATCAGATAAACGTAAATCTCCACCTCAGCTCTGGAAGACACTAGAGCTGGAACATACGTGAGCGACTGGAAACACTCTTCATTAACGCTCAGACACGCGCCGAACACACACACACACACACGGAGAGACTGACCGCTGCTCAATGTAGAAATATGAAGGTCCCATTACTTAATGCATTAGCTAACATTGTATGCAATACATTTGTTACAGTATTTATTAATATTTGTTACCGTTACTTGATACAAACACCTGTTCATCATTTGTTCATTAACAGGTCCATTACGATGTACGAGTGTTACGATGATGAAGAGTTTAACGGAGCCGCTGTACGAGTGTTACGATGATGAAGAGTTTAACGGAGCCGCTGTACGAGTGTTACGATGATGAAGAGTGTAACGGAGCCGCTGTACGAGTGTTACGATGATGAAGAGTGTAACGGAGCCGCTGTACGAGTGTTACGATGATGAAGAGTGTAACGGAGCCGCTGTACGAGTGTTACGATGATGAAGAGTTTAACGGAGCCGCTGTACGAGTGTTACGATGATGAAGAGTGTAACGGAGCCGCTGTACGAGTGTTACGATGATGAAGAGTGTAACGGAGCCGCTGTACGAGTGTTACGATGATGAAGAGTGTAACGGAGCCGCTGTACGAGTGTTACGATGATGAAGAGTGTAACGGAGCCGCTGTACGAGTGTTACGATGATGAAGAGTGTAACGGAGCTGCTGTACGAGTGTTACGATGATGAAGAGTGTAACGGAGCCGCTGTACGAGTGTTACGATGATGAAGAGTGTAACGGAGCCGCTGTACGAGTGTTACGATGATGAAGAGTGTAACGGAGCCGCTGTACGAGTGTAACGATGATGAAGAGTGTAACGGAGCCGCTGTACGAGTGTTACGATGATGAAGAGTGTAACGGAGCCGCTGTACGAGTGTTACGATGATGAAGAGTGTAACGGAGCCGCTGTACGAGTGTTACGATGATGAAGAGTGTAACGGAGCCGCTGTACGAGTGTTACGATGATGAAGAGTTTAACGGAGCCGCTGTACGAGTGTTACGATGATGAAGAGTGTAACGGAGCCGCTGTACGAGTGTTACGATGATGAAGAGTGTAACGGAGCCGCTGTACGAGTGTTACGATGATGAAGAGTGTAACGGAGCCGCTGTACGAGTGTTACGATGATGAAGAGTGTAACGGAGCCGCTGTACGAGTGTTACGATGATGAAGAGTTTAACGGAGCCGCTGTACGAGTGTTACGATGATGAAGAGTGTAACGGAGCCGCTGTACGAGTGTTACGATGATGAAGAGTGTAACGGAGCCGCTGTACGAGTGTTACGATGATGAAGAGTTTAACGGAGCCGCTGTACGAGTGTTACGATGATGAAGAGTGTAACGGAGCCGCTGTACGAGTGTTACGATGATGAAGAGTGTAACGGAGCTGCTGTACGAGTGTTACGATGATGAAGAGTGTAACGGAGCCGCTGTACGAGTGTTACGATGATGAAGAGTGTAACGGAGCCGCTGTACGAGTGTTACGATGATGAAGAGTGTAACGGAGCCGCTGTACGAGTGTTACGATGATGAAGAGTGTAACGGAGCCGCTGTACGAGTGTTACGATGATGAAGAGTGTAACGGAGCCGCTGTACGAGTGTTACGATGATGAAGAGTGTAACGGAGCCGCTGTACGAGTGTTACGATGATGAAGAGTGTAACGGAGCTGCTGTACGAGTGTTACGATGATGAAGAGTGTAACGGAGCCGCTGTACGAGTGTTACGATGATGAAGAGTGTAACGGAGCTGCTGTACGAGTGTTACGATGATGAAGAGTTTAACGGAGCCGCTGTACGAGTGTTACGATGATGAAGAGTGTAACGGAGCTGCTGTACGAGTGTTACGATGATGAAGAGTGTAACGGAGCCGCTGTACGAGTGTTACGATGATGAAGAGTGTAACGGAGCCGCTGTACGAGTGTTACGATGATGAAGAGTGTAACGGAGCTGCTGTACGAGTGTTACGATGATGAAGAGTGTAACGGAGCCGCTGTACGAGTGTTACGATGATGAAGAGTGTAACGGAGCCGCTGTACGAGTGTTACGATGATGAAGAGTGTAACGGAGCCGCTGTACGAGTGTTACGATGATGAAGAGTGTAACGGAGCCGCTGTACGAGTGTTACGATGATGAAGAGTGTAACGGAGCCGCTGTACGAGTGTTACGATGATGAAGAGTGTAACGGAGCCGCTGTACGAGTGTTACGATGATGAAGAGTGTAACGGAGCCGCTGTACGAGTGTTACGATGATGAAGAGTGTAACGGAGCCGCTGTACGAGTGTTACGATGATGAAGAGTGTAACGGAGCCGCTGTACGAGTGTTACGATGATGAAGAGTGTAACGGAGCCGCTGTACGAGTGTTACGATGATGAAGAGTTTAACGGAGCCGCTGTACGAGTGTTACGATGATGAAGAGTGTAACGGAGCCGCTGTACGAGTGTAACGATGATGAAGAGTGTAACGGAGCTGCTGTACGAGTGTTACGATGATGAAGAGTTTAACGGAGCCGCTGTACGAGTGTTACGATGATGAAGAGTGTAACGGAGCCGCTGTACGAGTGTTACGATGATGAAGAGTGTAACGGAGCCGCTGTACGAGTGTTACGATGATGAAGAGTGTAACGGAGCCGCTGTACGAGTGTTACGATGATGAAGAGTGTAACGGAGCCGCTGTACGAGTGTTACGATGATGAAGAGTGTAACGGAGCCGCTGTACGAGTGTTACGATGATGAAGAGTGTAACGGAGCCGCTGTACGAGTGTTACGATGATGAAGAGTGTAACGGAGCCGCTGTACGAGTGTTACGATGATGAAGAGTGTAACGGAGCCGCTGTACGAGTGTTACGATGATGAAGAGTGTAACGGAGCCGCTGTACGAGTGTTACGATGATGAAGAGTGTAACGGAGCCGCTGTACGAGTGTTACGATGATGAAGAGTGTAACGGAGCTGCTGTACGAGTGTTACGATGATGAAGAGTGTAACGGAGCCGCTGTACGAGTGTTACGATGATGAAGAGTGTAACGGAGCCGCTGTACGAGTGTTACGATGATGAAGAGTGTAACGGAGCCGCTGTACGAGTGTTACGATGATGAAGAGTGTAACGGAGCCGCTGTACGAGTGTTACGATGATGAAGAGTGTAACGGAGCCACTGTACGAGTGTTACGATGATGAAGAGTTTAACGGAGCCGCTGTACGAGTGTTACGATGATGAAGAGTGTAACGGAGCCGCTGTACGAGTGTTACGATGATGAAGAGTTTAACGGAGCCGCTGTACGAGTGTTACGATGATGAAGAGTGTAACGGAGCCGCTGTACGAGTGTTACGATGATGAAGAGTGTAACGGAGCCGCTGTACGAGTGTTACGATGATGAAGAGTGTAACGGAGCCGCTGTACGAGTGTTACGATGATGAAGAGTGTAACGGAGCCTGCTGTACGAGTGTTACGATGATGAAGAGTGTAACGGAGCCGCTGTACGAGTGTTACGATGATGAAGAGTTTAACGGAGCCGCTGTACGAGTGTTACGATGATGAAGAGTGTAACGGAGCCGCTGTACGAGTGTAACGATGATGAAGAGTGTAACGGAGCCGCTGTACGAGTGTTACGATGATGAAGAGTTTAACGGAGCCGCTGTACGAGTGTTACGATGATGAAGAGTGTAACGGAGCCGCTGTACGAGTGTTACGATGATGAAGAGTGTAACGGAGCCGCTGTACGAGTGTTACGATGATGAAGAGTGTAACGGAGCCGCTGTACGAGTGTTACGATGATGAAGAGTGTAACGGAGCCGCTGTACGAGTGTTACGATGATGAAGAGTGTAACGGAGCCGCTGTACGAGTGTTACGATGATGAAGAGTGTAACGGAGCCGCTGTACGAGTGTTACGATGATGAAGAGTGTAACGGAGCCGCTGTACGAGTGTTACGATGATGAAGAGTGTAACGGAGCCGCTGTACGAGTGTTACGATGATGAAGAGTGTAACGGAGCCGCTGTACGAGTGTTACGATGATGAAGAGTGTAACGGAGCCGCTGTACGAGTGTTACGATGATGAAGAGTGTAACGGAGCCGCTGTACGAGTGTTACGATGATGAAGAGTGTAACGGAGCCACTGTACGAGTGTTACGATGATGAAGAGTGTAACGGAGCCGCTGTACGAGTGTTACGATGATGAAGAGTGTAACGGAGCCGCTGTACGAGTGTTACGATGATGAAGAGTGTAACGGAGCCGCTGTACGAGTGTTACGATGATGAAGAGTGTAACGGAGCCACTGTACGAGTGTTACGATGATGAAGAGTGTAACGGAGCCGCTGTACGAGTGTTACGATGATGAAGAGTGTAACGGAGCCGCTGTACGAGTGTTACGATGATGAAGAGTGTAACGGAGCCGCTGTACGAGTGTTACGATGATGAAGAGTGTAACGGAGCCGCTGTACGAGTGTTACGATGATGAAGAGTGTAACGGAGCCGCTGTACGAGTGTTACGATGATGAAGAGTGTAACGGAGCCGCTGTACGAGTGTTACGATGATGAAGAGTGTAACGGAGCTGCTGTACGAGTGTTACGATGATGAAGAGTGTAACGGAGCCGCTGTACGAGTGTTACGATGATGAAGAGTTTAACGGAGCCGCTGTACGAGTGTTACGATGATGAAGAGTGTAACGGAGCCGCTGTACGAGTGTTACGATGATGAAGAGTGTAACGGAGCCGCTGTACGAGTGTTACGATGATGAAGAGTGTAACGGAGCCGCTGTACGAGTGTTACGATGATGAAGAGTGTAACGGAGCCGCTGTACGAGTGTTACGATGATGAAGAGTGTAACGGAGCCAGCTGTACGAGTGTTACGATGATGAAGAGTGTAACGGAGCCGCTGTACGAGTGTTACGATGATGAAGAGTGTAACGGAGCCGCTGTACGAGTGTTACGATGATGAAGAGTGTAACGGAGCCGCTGTACGAGTGTTACGATGATGAAGAGTGTAACGGAGCCGCTGTACGAGTGTTACGATGATGAAGAGTGTAACGGAGCCGCTGTACGAGTGTTACGATGATGAAGAGTGTAACGGAGCCGCTGTACGAGTGTTACGATGATGAAGAGTGTAACGGAGCCGCTGTACGAGTGTTACGATGATGAAGAGGAGGGGTGTTACGATGATGAAGAGTGTAACGGAGCCGCTGTACGAGTGTTACGATGATGAAGAGTGAACGGAGCCGCTGTACGAGTGTTACGATGATGAAGAGTGTAACGGAGCCGCTGTACGAGTGTTACGATGATGAAGAGTGTAACGGAGCCGCTGTACGAGTGTTACGATGATGAAGAGTGTAACGGAGCCGCTGTACGAGTGTTACGATGATGAAGAGTGTAACGGAGCCGCTGTACGAGTGTTACGATGATGAAGAGTGTAACGGAGCCGCTGTACGAGTGTTACGATGATGAAGAGTGTAACGGAGCCGCTGTACGAGTGTTACGATGATGAAGAGTGTAACGGAGCCGCTGTACGAGTGTTACGATGATGAAGAGTGTAACGGAGCCGCTGTACGAGTGTTACGATGATGAAGAGTGTAACGGAGCCGCTGTACGAGTGTTACGATGATGAAGAGTTTA
>JARWKJ010000017.1:370485-392985 GCA_029959095.1 Rhinichthys osculus
GCCGCTGTACGAGTGTTACGATGATGAAGAGTGTAACGGAGCCGCTGTACGAGTGTTACGATGATGAAGAGTGTAACGGAGCCGCTGTACGAGTGTTACGATGATGAAGAGTGTAACGGAGCCGCTGTACGAGTGTTACGATGATGAAGAGTGTAACGGAGCCGCTGTACGAGTGTTACGATGATGAAGAGTGTAACGGAGCCGCTGTACGAGTGTTACGATGATGAAGAGTGTAACGGAGCCGCTGTACGAGTGTTACGATGATGAAGAGTGTAACGGAGCCGCTGTACGAGTGTTACGATGATGAAGAGTGTAACGGAGCCGCTGTACGAGTGTTACGATGATGAAGAGTGTAACGGAGCCGCTGTACGAGTGTTACGATGATGAAGAGTGTAACGGAGCCGCTGTACGAGTGTTACGATGATGAAGAGTGTAACGGAGCCGCTGTACGAGTGTTACGATGATGAAGAGTGTAACGGAGCCGCTGTACGAGTGTTACGATGATGAAGAGTGTAACGGAGCCGCTGTACGAGTGTTACGATGATGAAGAGTGTAACGGAGCCGCTGTACGAGTGTTACGATGATGAAGAGTGTAACGGAGCCGCTGTACGAGTGTTACGATGATGAAGAGTGTAACGGAGCCGCTGTACGAGTGTTACGATGATGAAGAGTGTAACGGAGCCGCTGTACGAGTGTTACGATGATGAAGAGTGTAACGGAGCCGCTGTACGAGTGTTACGATGATGAAGAGTGTAACGGAGCCGCTGTACGAGTGTTACGATGATGAAGAGTGTAACGGAGCCGCTGTACGAGTGTTACGATGATGAAGAGTGTAACGGAGCCGCTGTACGAGTGTTACGATGATGAAGAGTGTAACGGAGCCGCTGTACGAGTGTTACGATGATGAAGAGTGTAACGGAGCCGCTGTACGAGTGTTACGATGATGAAGAGTGTAACGGAGCCGCTGTACGAGTGTTACGATGATGAAGAGTGTAACGGAGCCGCTGTACGAGTGTTACGATGATGAAGAGTGTAACGGAGCCGCTGTACGAGTGTTACGATGATGAAGAGTGTAACGGAGCCGCTGTACGAGTGTTACGATGATGAAGAGTGTAACGGAGCCGCTGTACGAGTGTTACGATGATGAAGAGTGTAACGGAGCCGCTGTACGAGTGTTACGATGATGAAGAGTGTAACGGAGCCGCTGTACGAGTGTTACGATGATGAAGAGTGTAACGGAGCCGCTGTACGAGTGTTACGATGATGAAGAGTGTAACGGAGCCGCTGTACGAGTGTTACGATGATGAAGAGTGTAACGGAGCCGCTGTACGAGTGTTACGATGATGAAGAGTGTAACGGAGCCGCTGTACGAGTGTTACGATGATGAAGAGTGTAACGGAGCCGCTGTACGAGTGTTACGATGATGAAGAGTGTAACGGAGCCGCTGTACGAGTGTTACGATGATGAAGAGTGTAACGGAGCCGCTGTACGAGTGTTACGATGATGAAGAGTGTAACGGAGCCGCTGTACGAGTGTTACGATGATGAAGAGTGTAACGGAGCCGCTGTACGAGTGTTACGATGATGAAGAGTGTAACGGAGCCGCTGTACGAGTGTTACGATGATGAAGAGTGTAACGGAGCCGCTGTACGAGTGTTACGATGATGAAGAGTGTAACGGAGCCGCTGTACGAGTGTTACGATGATGAAGAGTGTAACGGAGCCGCTGTACGAGTGTTACGATGATGAAGAGTGTAACGGAGCCGCTGTACGAGTGTTACGATGATGAAGAGTGTAACGGAGCCGCTGTACGAGTGTTACGATGATGAAGAGTGTAACGGAGCCGCTGTACGAGTGTTACGATGATGAAGAGTGTAACGGAGCCGCTGTACGAGTGTTACGATGATGAAGAGTGTAACGGAGCCGCTGTACGAGTGTTACGATGATGAAGAGTGTAACGGAGCCGCTGTACGAGTGTTACGATGATGAAGAGTGTAACGGAGCCGCTGTACGAGTGTTACGATGATGAAGAGTGTAACGGAGCCGCTGTACGAGTGTTACGATGATGAAGAGTGTAACGGAGCCGCTGTACGAGTGTTACGATGATGAAGAGTGTAACGGAGCCGCTGTACGAGTGTTACGATGATGAAGAGTGTAACGGAGCCGCTGTACGAGTGTTACGATGATGAAGAGTGTAACGGAGCCGCTGTACGAGTGTTACGATGATGAAGAGTGTAACGGAGCCGCTGTACGAGTGTTACGATGATGAAGAGTGTAACGGAGCCGCTGTACGAGTGTTACGATGATGAAGAGTGTAACGGAGCCGCTGTACGAGTGTTACGATGATGAAGAGTGTAACGGAGCCGCTGTACGAGTGTTACGATGATGAAGAGTGTAACGGAGCCGCTGTACGAGTGTTACGATGATGAAGAGTGTAACGGAGCCGCTGTACGAGTGTTACGATGATGAAGAGTGTAACGGAGCCGCTGTACGAGTGTTACGATGATGAAGAGTGTAACGGAGCCGCTGTACGAGTGTTACGATGATGAAGAGTGTAACGGAGCCGCTGTACGAGTGTTACGATGATGAAGAGTGTAACGGAGCCGCTGTACGAGTGTTACGATGATGAAGAGTGTAACGGAGCCACTGTACGAGTGTTACGATGATGAAGAGTGTAACGGAGCCGCTGTACGAGTGTTACGATGATGAAGAGTGTAACGGAGCCACTGTACGAGTGTTACGATGATGAAGAGTGTAACGGAGCCGCTGTACGAGTGTTACGATGATGAAGAGTGTAACGGAGCCGCTGTACGAGTGTTACGATGATGAAGAGTGTAACGGAGCCGCTGTACGAGTGTTACGATGATGAAGAGTGTAACGGAGCCGCTGTACGAGTGTTACGATGATGAAGAGTGTAACGGAGCCACTGTACGAGTGTAACGATGATGAAGAGTGTAACGGAGCCACTGTACGAGTGTTACGATGATGAAGAGTGTAACGGAGCTGCTGTACGAGTGTTACGATGATGAAGAGTGTAACGGAGCCGCTGTACGAGTGTTACGATGATGAAGAGTTTAACGGAGCCGCTGTACGAGTGTTACGATGATGAAGAGTGTAACGGAGCCGCTGTACGAGTGTTACGATGATGAAGAGTGTAACGGAGCCGCTGTACGAGTGTTACGATGATGAAGAGTGTAACGGAGCTGCTGTACGAGTGTTACGATGATGAAGAGTGTAACGGAGCCGCTGTACGAGTGTTACGATGATGAAGAGTGTAACGGAGCCACTGTACGAGTGTTACGATGATGAAGAGTGTAACGGAGCCGCTGTACGAGTGTTACGATGATGAAGAGTGTAACGGAGCCGCTGTACGAGTGTTACGATGATGAAGAGTGTAACGGAGCCGCTGTACGAGTGTTACGATGATGAAGAGTTTAACGGAGCCGCTGTACGAGTGTTACGATGATGAAGAGTGTAACGGAGCCGCTGTACGAGTGTTACGATGATGAAGAGTGTAACGGAGCCGCTGTACGAGTGTTACGATGATGAAGAGTGTAACGGAGCCGCTGTACGAGTGTTACGATGATGAAGAGCGAGTGTGTGTTACGATGATGAAGAGTGTAACGGAGCCGCTGTACGAGTGTTACGATGATGAAGAGCGAGTGTGTGTTACGATGATGAAGAGTGTAACGGAGCCGCTGTACGAGTGTTACGATGATGAAGAGTGTAACGGAGCTGCTGTACGAGTGTTACGATGATGAAGAGTGTAACGGAGCCACTGTACGAGTGTTACGATGATGAAGAGTGTAACGGAGCTGCTGTACGAGTGTTACGATGATGAAGAGTTTAACGGAGCCGCTGTACGAGTGTTACGATGATGAAGAGTGTAACGGAGCCGCTGTACGAGTGTTACGATGATGAAGAGTGTAACGGAGCCGCTGTACGAGTGTTACGATGATGAAGAGTGTAACGGAGCCGCTGTACGAGTGTTACGATGATGAAGAGTGTAACGGAGCCGCTGTACGAGTGTTACGATGATGAAGAGTTTAACGGAGCCGCTGTACGAGTGTTACGATGATGAAGAGTGTAACGGAGCCGCTGTACGTGTGTTACGATGATGAAGAGTGTAACGGAGCCGCTGTACGAGTGTTACGATGATGAAGAGTGTAACGCAGCCGCTGTACGAGTGTTACGATGATGAAGAGCGAGTGTGTGTGACGGAGCCGCTGTGCGAGTGTTACGGCGATGAAGACGATGATGAAGAGCGAGTGTGTGACGCTCAGCTGGAAGCAGGATCTCATCTCCTCCACACACACACAGGATCGTTCCAAGGCTTACCGGCGCTCTTCTGCTGAGTCTCTGACGACACCGACACTAACGAGTCTCTCTCATCATCATCATCATCATCATCATCATCATCACGGGTCAGCGGATCCTTCGGCTTCACCATTCGACCCCGAACCAGCGGATCAGCAGGAGGAGTGGTGAGGAGACCTGATGAGCACACACACGTTAACATCTCACACACACACACACACACACACACACACACACACGCGCACACACGCGCACACACGCGCACACACGCGCACACACGCGCACACACACACACACACACACACACACACACACACACACACACACACACGCGCACACACACAAACACTAGTTAAACACAGCTGTCCTTCTTTCAGTTTCTCCACACATGATAACATCTTCCATGCTCTAATCAATATTTCACGTCCACTGATTGATTTATTTGATTAGTATCTGTGTAATAAGCCGGATAATTTACAGTGAGCTGATCATAATCAGAATAAATCCCATTCAAACTCACACACGACTATCTGACCTCAAACTGAACTATCTGATCAAACGGTGACAAGAAAATAAACCAGTTGCTGCAATGAAAACCAAAACTAACCCGAACCAGATACTATCAGTCCAACAACTACACAACCAGTCCAACAACTACACAACCACACAACCAGTCCAACAACTACACAACCAGTCCATCAACTACACAACTACACAACCACACAACCAGTCCAACTACACAACCAGTCCAACAACTACACAACTACACAACCACACAACCAGTCCAACAACTACACAACCAGTCCAACACTTTATAGTGATATTGACTCTAATAGCAGATTGTCTGAGAAAATAGTTTCGTGCCAATAATGCACAAGATCTATCTGTTTCCATTAAAAATATAATAAATTAAAAATACTGTTTGGCCAGTGAGATTGAGAAACTTTCTCTGAAATGTATTTTACACTATTTGATTTATTTATTCAAAAACAAGGCAAGGATAGGCTTATGATTTTTATTAATGTAGCCTAATGTGACAGCACATCCGTATTTCAAATTTTCCTAATATCTTGTATCGTTAAACATGGTATCACGTGGATGAATAATCATATGCAAATGATATGCAGATGAGGATATCATAGTAAAACTAGGCGTTGTGAGCTCCATATAAGTTTTATCTCAAAATACCCAACAGATAGTTTATATAGCATGTTAAAGTTGTCACTTTTTGAGGGTGAGCAAAAACGCGTTGTTTCGTGTGTGTCCCTTTAAATGCAAATGAGCTGCTGCTCCCGGCACAGAGGGCGGAGCTACAAGAGCTCCTGTGTGTGTGTGTTAGCAGCTCAGATTACCTCACACACACACACACACACTGAAAATTTCAAACACTTTTAACCTTTTATGTTCACACCGGAGTCGGGCAAAGATGGAGAGACTCCAGAAGTGACGACATGTAGAGCAACAGGACATTTCTGAATGTTAGTTGATGAGTTTATGTATCTGATGTGGAGTTAACGATCTTCTAGTCATTGATTAGCATATTCTGTCATGATCATCTATAAATCGCGTTCTGGGGGCGGGGCTTATGTAAATCTTAGGGTTGGTGATGTCACTAACCCGGGAGGAAGCTCGTGTAGTTCTACCAGCCGTGTGTTGTAGTCCTTAACAAGCGATTCTGTAAAAGCAAACCTCTCCCTTTGCTCTGGACTTTGAGCGCCGTAACTTTGCAGATGTTGTGTATCCTCAAACATCAACACTACACACTAACTAAAGTCAGAGAAGTGAAATCAACCGGCCCTTTAATCCGCAGATAGCTCTCTCTGTTCGCCGTCAGTCACAGTCATTAACATGATTTATTTCAGACAGCGCCACGGGCCGCGAGAGCCGAGTGACAGCGCCGCTTTATAACCCATTCCCACAGCCAGAGGACGATGACACACATACGAGATCCTCGGGAAAACCGTCTCTAAGCCAGACACACACAGCGAGGAAGAGGAGGAACGCGGGACTGAAACGGACACACACATGAAACACAGCGGTTTATAAAGGAAAACAGGAGAAACGGAGGAAACATCAAACACACTCGCAGAGAGCAGAACTGAGGGATCATCATGAAGCTCTGGAGGATATCCCTAATAAACACGAGGATATGTAGGTCACAAACACCAAACACTGCTCAGCCAATCAGACGGAGCCTCGCTGTCGGGGGACTGCTGTCAATCAAGAGTGTGTGTGTGTGTGTGTGTTTAGCCTGATTGTATTTCATGAATAATTTCTGCTGGTCTAGGGAGAAGCGGAGAGTTTATTCCCTGTAAACACACTCCGTCATTTGCATTCGCTGCTTCTAACCCACAATCCTTTGCTCTACGAGATCCAGCCAATTAGAGAAGGAAAGGTCAGAGCGAATCAATGAGGAACTACATCTACACACACGGGGAACACTGAAGAACGGAGGACACTGACCGCGTGGGGCATTCTGGGTAATATCGCCCTGATGCCTGTGCTGACGCTCTAAAAGAAAACGCAGAGAATGAAGCGTTGGAGGCGCACAGCGAGGAGGAGGAGAGAGATGAAGAGTTTACTCACCGTTCAGAGCCACGAACGAATCTGGAGGCAAACGAAACATGTGTTAATGGCTGGAAATGTGATTCACACACACATGATTAATTACTGAACTCATTTAATGACACTTAAAATGGTGAAGAACTCCAGAAGTGAGTTCATGACTTCTGCGACTGGACATTAATATAATAGTAATCGTTATTATATAGTGTGTGTGTGTGTGGTGTGTGTGTTTGTGAGTGAGTGTGAAAGTGTGTGTGTGTGTGTGTGTGTGTGTGTGAGAGAGAGCAGCTGTATGTGAGGCTCTCGTGTGTGTGTGTGTGTATGTGTGTGTGTGTGTGTGTGTGACAGCAGCTGTATGTGAGGCTCTCGTGTGTGTGTGTGTGTATGTGTGTGTGTGTGTGTGTGACAGCAGCTGTATGTGAGGCTCTCGTGTGTGTGTGTGTGTATGTGTGTGTGTGTGTGTGTGACAGCAGCTGTATGTGAGGCTCTCGTGTGTGTGTGTGTGTGTGTGTGTGACAGCAGCTGTATGTGAGGCTCTCGTGTGTGTGTGTGTGTGTGTGTGTGTGAGAGCAGCTGTATGTGAGGCTCTCGTGTGTGTGTGTGTGTGTGTGTGTGTGTGTGTGGTGTGTGTGTTTCTGAGTGAGTGTGAGAGTGTGTGTGTGTGTGTGTGTGTGTGACAGCAGCTGTATGTGAGGCTCTCGTGTGTGTGTGTGTGTGTGTGTGTGTGTGTGTGTGTGTGTGTGGTGTGTGTGTTTCTGAGTGAGTGTGAGAGTGTGTGTGTGTGTGTGTGTGTGTGTGAGCAGCTGTATGTGAGGCTCTCATGTGTGTGTGTGTGTGTGTGTGTGTGTGTGTGTGTGTGACAGCAGGTGTATGTGAGGCTCTCGTGTGTGTGTGTGTGTGTGTGTGACAGCAGCTGTATGTGAGGCTCTCGTGTGTGTGTGTGTGTGTGTGTGTGTGACAGCAGCTGTATGTGAGGCTCTCGTGTGTGTGTGTGTGTGTGACAGCAGCTGTATGTGAGGCTCTCGTGTGTGTGTGTGTGTGTGTGACAGCAGCTGTATGTGAGGCTCTCGTGTGTGTGTGTGTGTGTGTGTGTGTGTGACAGCAGCTGTATGTGAGGCTCTCGTGTGTGTGTGTGTGTGTGTGTGTGTGTGACAGCAGCTGTATGTGAGGCTCTCGTGTGTGTGTGTGTGTGTGTGTGACAGCAGCTGTATGTGAGGCTCTCGTGTGTGTGTGTGTGTGTGACAGCAGCTGTATGTGAGGCTCTCGTGTGTGTGTGTGTGTGTGTGTGTGTGTGTGTGTGTGACAGCAGCTGTATGTGAGGCTCTCGTGTGTGTGTGTGTGTGTGTGTGTGTGTGTGTGTGTGTGTGACAGCAGCTGTATGTGAGGCTCTCGTGTGTGTGTGTATGTGTGACAGCAGCTGTATGTGAGGCTCTCGTGTGTGTGTGTGTGTGTGTGTGTGTGTGTGACAGCAGCTGTATGTGAGGCTCTCGTGTGTGTGTGTGTGTGTGTGTGTGTGACAGCAGCTGTATGTGAGGCTCTCGTGTGTGTGTGTGTGTGTGTGTGTGTGTGTGTGTGTGTGTGTGTGTGTGTGTGACAGCAGCTGTATGTGAGGCTCTCGTGTGTCCAGCGCTCAGTAAACGGGTTCTGCTTACTTTGGCAGTCGCCCAGTCCATCTGTGTTTCCCTGTTCCACGTCCTGCTCGAACGGCCATCTGCGCGCACACACACACACACACACACACACACAGTGAGACGACTGACTTCAACACCTCGATTTCACACTCACTGACTTCAATCTCAAGTACATTTTCAAATAATAATAAATGTTTGAGTGAATCAATGCCATTCAAACAATATCATGTGAAAAAGAAGCAGCAAAGAAGATCTCAAATGTGGCAGGAATATTAATAAAAAACATTTATAAAGTTTCACAGATGCTGATTGGATAATGAAGAACGGCCCATTATTATTCAACCCCCCGTGAGAGATTCATCATTTCACCTGCAACTTAATTGCTCATGAGAGAATATATATAAACAATATTAAATAATATACTTATTACTATATAAAACAATATAAAATAAACATTATTGTTATTATTATTGAGTGCTCTGAAGCTCATAAGCACAACGAACGACCGCCTCAAATCCACGGAGACGCTTCTCTCTCAGAACACATTTAATAAAAAGCTTTTTCTGAAGCGATGGAGAACGCATCAAGCCTTTAACTGCGGACACAGATCGTATCCCATAATCCTTCACTAAGTCACTTTAGAAAAACTGCACATCTCGACCTCGCATAACCTCCGTCTGCTCCATTTATGAAATGGAAAACAACAGAAGTAATAACAGCATATAAACTCCTCAGACCAGACGAGGTCACATGACGCTCACCCGCTCAGAAACATCACATGCTGTTCGTTCAATACGCCGTATAATAAACAGATGAATTACAGAGCCTTTCTGGGGTCAAACGCTCTTTTCCAGATGAGAAACTCCGGCAGCTCAAACCACAATCCCATCAGGCCACCGAGAGTGAGGGATGCTGGGTAGAGTGACATCATCGCTTGGCTCGCATGATCTATAATTACAGGGCTGAGAATGAGGCGCTTACTTCGAGTCAGATGTGATTTCTGTGCAGGCGCCCTCGGACACCCATCCGCAGTACGGGTCCCTGGAGGCGATACAGGACCTGAGAGAGACACACACCAGGGGTGATGTGGACAGGAGAGACAGGAAGTGCAGGAAACGGTTCCAATACAGAGAAAGCATACGTACTTTTTGCACTTTCCGTGGCGCTGGCAGCGTGACAGCGGGACTTTGACCACGCAGGAGCTGAAGGCCACGAACAGAGAGTGACTGCGCTGGTCGATCTGCATGCTAACAATACGCTTGTCCTCCACGCCGTCAATGCTGCACCTGCACACGGCAAACACACGTCAAACACACATCAAACACGCCAAACACACGCAAAGACACGTCAAACACACGCAAACACACGCAAACACGTCAAACACACGCAAACACACGTCAAACACACGTCAAACACACATCAAACACGCCAAACACACGCAAAGACACGTCAAACACACGTCAAACACACGCAAACACGTCAAACACACACAAACACACGTCAAACACACGTCAAATACACGTCAAACACACGCAAACACACGTCAAACACACGTCAAACACACGTCAAACACGCCAAACACACGCAAAGACACGTCAAACACACGCAAACACGTCAAACACACGTCAAACACACGTCAAACACACATCAAACACGCCAAACACACGCAAAGACACGTCAAACACACGCAAACACACGCAAACACGTCAAACACACGCAAACACACGTCAAACACACGTCAAACACACGTCAAACACACATCAAACACGCCAAACACACGCAAAGACACGTCAAACACACGTCAAACACACGCAAACACGTCAAACACACGCAAACACACGTCAAACACACGTCAAACACGCCAAACACACGCAAAGACACGTCAAACACACGTCAAACACGCCAAACACACGCAAAGACACGTCAAACACACGCAAACACACGCAAACACGTCAAACACACGCAAACACACGTCAAACACACGCAAACACGTCAAACACACGTCAAACACACGTCAAACACACGCAAACACGTCAAACACACGTCAAACACACGTCAAACACACGTCAAACACGCCAAACACACGGAAAGACACGTCAAACACACGTCAAACACACGTCAAACACGCGTCAAACACACGCAAACACACGTCAAACACACGCAAACACATGTCAAACACGTCAAAGACACGCAAATACACGTCAAACACGCCAAACACACACAAACACACGTCAAACACGCCAAACACACACAAACACACGTCAAACACACACACACACACACACGTCAAACACAAGTCAAACACGCCAAACACACGCAAACACACGTCAAACACAGGCAAGCACACGCACACGTCAAAGACACGCAAACACAAGTCAAACACACATCAAACACACACACGTGAAACACAGGCAAGCACACGCACACACACGTCAAACACACGCAAACACGCATCAAACACGCGTCAAACACGCCAAACACAAGCAAGCACACATCAAACACGCAAACACGTCAAACACACGCAAACACACGTCAAACACACGCAACCATACGTCAAACACACACAAACATACGCCAAACACACGCAAGCACACGTCAAACACACGCAAACACACGTCAAACACACGCAAGCACACGTCAAACACACGCAAACACACGTCAAACACACGCAAACACACGTCAAACACACACAAGCACACGTCAAACACACGCAAACACACGTCAAGCACACACAAACATATGCAAACATACGCAAAAACATGTCAAACACACGCAAGCACACGTCAAACACACGCAAACACACGTCAAACACACGCAAACACACGTCAAACACACGCAAGCACACGTCAAACACACGCAAACACACGTCAAACACACGCAGCCACACGTCAAACACACACAAACATACGCCAAACACACGCAAGCACACGTCAAACACACGCAAACACACGTCAAACACACGCAAGCACACGTCAAACACACGCAAACACACGTCAAACACACGCAAACACACGTCAAACACACACAAGCACACGTCAAACACACGCAAACACACGTCAAGCACACACAAACATATGCATACATACGCAAAAACATGTCAAACACACGCAAGCACACGTCAAACACACGTCAAACACACGCAAACACACGTCAAACACACCCAAGCACACGTCAAACACACACAAACATACGCCAAACACACGCAAGCACACGTCAAACACACGCAAACACACGTCAAACACACGCAAGCACACGTCAAACACACGCAAACACACGTCAAACACACGCAAACACACGTCAAACACACACAAGCACACGTCAAACACACGCAAACACACGTCAAGCACACACAAACATATGCAAACATACGCAAAAACATGTCAAACACGCAAGCACACGTCAAACACACACAAACACACGTCAAACACACGCAAACACACGTCAAACACACACAAGCACACGTCAAACACACGCAAACACAAGCCAAACACACGCAAACACACGTCAAACACACGCAAGCACACGTCAAACACACGTCAAACACACGCAAACACACGTCAAACACACGCAAGCACACGTCAAACACACGCAAACACACGTCAAACACACGCAAGCACACGTCAAACACACGCAAGCACACGTCAAACACACGCAAACACAAGCCAAACACACGCAAGCACACGTCAAACACACGCAAACACACGTCAAACACACGCAAACACAAGCCAAACACACGCAAGCACACGTCAAACACACGCAAACACAAGCCAAACACACGCAAGCACACGTCAAATACACGCAAACACACGTCAAACACACGCAAGCACACGTCAAACACACGCAAGCACACGTCAAACACACGCAAACACAAGCCAAACACACGCAAGCACACGTCAAACACACGCAAACACAAGCCAAACACACGCAAACACGCAAACACATGCAAGCACACGTCAAACACAAGCCAAACACACGCTAACACATGCAAGCACACGTCAAACACAAGCCAAACACACGCAAATACACGCAAACACACGCAAGCACACGTAAAACACACGCAAACACACGTCAAACACACGCAAACACACGTCAAACACACGCAAACATACGCCAAACACACACAGTTTGACACATTGGAAAAAATATATAAGTTAAATAATAGGGGTGTAACGATACCCTCATGTCACGATGCGATACATATCACGATACTGAACTCACGATACGATATTATTGTGATACTCCAAGACATATGATATAAGGCTAACAAAAAATTTACTGTTGATTAAAATGCTAAATTAGGTATTACACTGTGGGTGTAAATGAATATTCTTGGACTTGGAGCTGGAAACCCAACAGAGACACCAGAATAACAATATTCATGAATCTGAAGCTGAAAATACAGAATAGTTTTAGACGAATATGATTTATCTCTGACTAGATATATTTAAAATAATGTAGGCCACTTTCCACTGGTAACATCAGACATCTGGCATTACAGTATCAGGAGCCACAGATATTCCCCCATTACATTATTATACACTATATTCAACATTATATATAGTAGTGTAATGCAGTCCTGACACTAATACTTTTTTCTCACACACAGTAATTTTCATTTTGGGTGATACATATTGATGCATTTTTTAATGGGATATATTGTGACATGATATATTGTAACACCCCTATTAAATAAGCATATTGGTAATACGTTTTACAAGAAAATACTATTTCAGTCTTTCTACCTAAAAATGTCATGTTTGATTCAATGTGTTACTTTGTGAATAATTGTGGAATTCACTCGCAACTTCTGAGTGAAAATTGTTACGAAGTAAATCCTACAGCAAAGTTTTTACAGTGCGACTCACATTCAGTTCATCTGGAAATGTTCTGTGTTTCTTGGCAATCGTAAACCGCTTCAGTTAAAAGGCACTTAATATCCAGTAATATTATTGATCTGACTGCACTAACAGAGGTTATGCATTGACATCAGTTTCCCGCAGGAACACTGAGTGGCAGAAGCGCTGCGGAGTGACTGGAGTTAATAGAGGACAAACAATTATCAGTTTAAACTAAAGCTTGGACTCGATATAGTGTTTCTGACAACTCACCACAGATCCAGTGATCATGATATTGAAACAGTGTTTCCTGACATTTATATGAGACTGATTTCAACGCCGGGGAAATACATAAAGCAAATTAGTCGCTTTAAATAAATACAATATAGGTCTAAATCCATGACATCACTTACTATATCAATGTTATATATATCATCATATCGTCCAGCCCTAAAACTTGTGTAGTTTTTGTCAGTGTTTATTTAAAAACATCCAATTATGCAGAATATATGATGGTAAATATTTAATTGATGAGTTGTCAATATAATATATAGAGTATGATTTTACCCCTAAATATTTACACACAGTAATAACTGTAAATCCACCGTTCTCCGCCTGGATCCAGATGTTTCTATGAGTCACAGCGATCGATCCATTTGCTTCTCTGTTCTGTAGCTTTCCGCAGTCTGTAAAAATATACCTCACATTTCTTGTCAAATCTGTTTGAAAGAGTAAATCTCAAAAATCTCTTTCCCGTTTTAGATGTTTTGTGTGTTTTTTTGTGCCACTCAGTGTTTCACGCGCATAACCTCTATACTATCAGACGAGAACAAACCCTGAATCTGAATATTGTCTTCTGTTCTTAATAATAAATGCATATTAATGCGCTTCATTGATTTGAGCACACGGTAAAGCCGCAGTAAGGTGGCGTCTGCTTTAATAAATGCCTGAGCTGATGTAAACGCAGCTCGACTGTCGCCTCATCGTTCTCCTGTTTATCCCAGAGTGCCGAGGCCGTCAGCACATATTAGACTCTTTAATCATTCAGTGTGCGTTCCTCTCGCTCCAAACCAGCAGCGCTCTTTAATTTACTGACCGCTGTAACCTGATAAGTGTGTGCAGAAGACAGAGCTCTTGCTAATGGAATACACACTTGTCTGGGTTGTAGACGCTGAGCTCCTCCAGAAACAGGCTGTCGTTCAGGAATCCGCTCCGCATCTTAGCCAGGAACTTCAGAACGATTCCTCGCTCCGATCCCAGGAAAACCACGGTGTGGTTACGGTGAGGACCGGCGGCGTTATCCACGGCTATACGAGTGAGACGGTACCTGACACACACACACACACACACACACACAGAAGGAATAAGGGTTACAATGACATTTCCATCTGATTTCCGTCGAAAAGAAATTAAACCGTTATCTGCCTTTCCAATTAGCGAGCTCATCTCAGTGTTAATCAAATGTATGTATAATTTCCAAATCAGTATGCAAATACATTTTCAGGCTAATTAAAACTGGCAAGATGGAAATAAGAAGACAAATTATACATGTTTTTTCATCTTTCCCAGTCTCTGGAGTCTGAAGCGGCGTAATAAAGCGATACCGACGCTTCTTCAGCAAATGTGTTTTCAATAATTCAGTTTTACTGGGGCAACTTTACACAAACCCAAGTGAACAGAAACTTATCAGGCTGTAACCAGACGTCGTTTCACAGAGAACACACACTATTCCTCACATAATCCACTTCATTATAAGAAAACAGACGCCAGTGTTTGCTCTCGTGAGGGTGAACCTCCTCTTTCCTTCAGGCTCGAGCTGATACGATGATTCTGAAGAACTGAAACACATCTATGAGTGTGAGTGAATCGCTCATGATTGACTCGGATGCAAATGACTCGATTCATCCGTGAAAAGGAGCAGAATCGCGCATGTACTGCGGTAGACTAAACCGGGAAGGGTCACAGCACTATTGTTAGTTTCACTGCTTCTATTGTTCTCATTTGTAAGTCGCTTTGGATAAAAGCGTCTGCTAAATGAATAAATGTAAATGTAAATGTAATGTCTGACTCGGATGCAAATGACTCGATTCATCCGTGTAAATGAGCAGGTCCCTCTCACTGAGTCAGGATTTGAATCATTCTGAAGATGTTTGATGGCACTCACCGAACCATCGTCTTGAGGAACCAGGGCCGGTTGGCGATCGACGGCACGGCCTCGTCCATCAGCGGGTGAACCTTGATGAAGTTCAGCGTTTCGTCCGGAAACTCATTGGACACTTTGAATTTCTCACCAGAAGAAGTTCCTGCGCAGACGCCCGGCCTGAAGACGACAGCAGTGAACATCAGTCTACATCACACATCTACATCACACATCATCACACATCTGCATCTACATCACCACACATCTGCATCTACATCACCACACATCTGCATATTCTCCATCATAAACAACACCGACAAGAACAACTCGAGAGAAAGTCAGAATGAAGCAATGAATCTTTAAACTGAATCTGGATCGTTAGCTGACTATGGTCGCAAGTTCTGTCGTTATAATCAGTTCAGCGAGTCGTGTTTCCTGAAAACATCGTTCTAACAAACATTCGCAAACAGCATCGCAGAGTTGTGCGTCAGGAACGACGCTCTCGACCTGCGGTTAGAAGCAGTTTCTCGTTTTCATGAGATGTGGACTCAATACATCCTGATCTTGAGCAGAATAAGCAAGCGGACATTCAGTGCAATCTATATATTTAGAATACAAACAAATGTAATTTATGTCTTTTAGTTTGTCAAGAGAGTTAAAGCGTAGTTTGTGAAGAGTGCGCATGTGCTCGCGCTGTACGGGGAACACGCCGCTTCTCTCCCAGCACATGTCCTCACAGAATTACACTGAAACACAGTTGGCACGGCCGCTCTCATTAACACTTGACCTCGCTTCACACAAACACATAATTTTATGTTAATCAGCGCAGGCGATACTCCTCGTTCATGACACAGAGACGAGCCATATGGAGGATGAAGAGCGAGCAGAAACCCTGCATCTGGAGGACCAGCTTTACGTTCACAAACACTGCGCTCACGAGACAGAACATTAAAAACACACTTAAATACAAATAATAGACAAACTGTAATAAACGAAACACTTAAATGTATGTTTTGGATGTTTTCTTTCTACTAGTCTGAATGAAGACATGCTTATTAAAGTCCCCCGTGGTGTAAATCCAGCGTTTAATGTTGTTTATGTGTCTATGTGGTGTTTAATCCGCTTTAAGACACACCATGTGTAAGTTCATAAGTCGACAGCATTGCTGAGTATTTCCTCCTTAAAACTGCAGTGAACCAAAGACAGTCTCAAAAACACGGTTTGAAATCGCTGGTGTTTCTGACGTCACAAACGACCTTGTAACCAATCAGATCAACGTGTGATCATCAACCAGTGGATATCTGAGCTGAGTGAGTGAGTGGAGGCGGGGCTCATCTGCATATTCATAGAACCGCGCATACTAAATGAGGCGAGGGTGTCGAGTTACATTCAAGATGTTTTAAGGCATGAAGAATTTTTATCAAGGAAAAAACGTTTAAATATGTAATTTTGGTTTTAAAGGATACAATTATTGACTACAGGGGGACTTTAAGATTAATTTTAAACGTTGTGTACCTGGGTCTGGGCACCTTCTCCTCCGGCACGGGTGTCCAGGTGGAATCTGGCGATTTCTGCTCTTTGAAGCGTCCGGTGAAGGCCAGCGCGACCTCTGCCATGTCATACGCACAGACCGCCGAGCCCGGGATACTGAAACACACATTCATCACAGAGACACGCCAAAATAACACAACTGTGAATCACTCCTGTGCGTCTGAGAGCCGCACACAAGGGCCGAATTGTGGTTCTATGAACTGTGAATCTCAGAGAGACAGAAGAGCCGCGGGTCAGAAGATCTGAGTAATTCACACTCGTTGTGTGTCGCCTTCCCATCAACACGAGTTCATTTATTCACTGGAATTTTGCCCCAGTCAAAATTTCCATGTCGCCTCTTAAAGGTGCAGTGTGTAATTTAGCGGCATCTAGTGGTGGGGTTGTGAATTGCACCCAACCGAAGTTACGGTGGCCGACAGGAAGTGATGTCGTCGTCTGAGACAGCAGAGAGGAGCCAGTTAAACAATGAGGTTTCATTACAAATATAAATTAAGAGATTAGATTTACTTAATTATTCAGTAAAACGATGTTATTGCGAATGTTATTGTGACTTGTTCATCATTGTGTCAGTGTTTTACTCGCTGACTTTAGCAGCTTCTTTACACGAAGAACAACATAGTGACGAAACGCGTGTGTCCACTCAGGGCCACCGTAGAAACATGTGGATGTAAGCGGACCTGCGGTGTGTGTAGAGAGAAAGCAGACGTGTCTTTATACACCACTGAACACATAGTTATGTTTATGATATTGCATTTCTGTCAACAGATCCTCCTAAATATTACACACTGCACCTTTAATGCTTATTTAATGCTCAACTGCTCGGACACAAACGGTGATGGAAGAGCAACACACGGGAGATTCTCGCGCGCACCTGTTGTATGGCGTGGAGAAGGTTGCCATGACGACGTCGTGTCCGTTGATGTGGATGACGTCGGTGACGGCCTGTAGGATGTTGAAGTAGAAATGAGAGTCTCCCGGGATTGAGCAGTTGAGTCGCGTCTTTAGGAAGGACGTCCACTGTTTCTCCAGGACTCGCTGCGAGCCGCCGCGATCGTTCTTACACACGCGCGCCACACGCGGGAACACCACCTGATCAGAGAGAGAGACACGAGTGTTAGAGCCCGTTCACAACAGTGGACGATAACTATAACGATAACTATATTAGCATCCACACCAGCGGACGATAACTTTAACGATAGCTATAAGGATAGCTATATTAGCGTCCACACCAGCGGACGATAACTATAACGATAACTATAACGATAACTATATTAGCATCCACACCAGCGGACGATAACTTTAACGATAGCTATAAGGATAGCTATATTAGCGTCCACACCAGCGGACGATAACTATAACGATAACTATAACGATAGCTATATTAGCATCCACACCAGAAGACGATAACAATAACGATAGCTATATTAGCATCCACACCAGCAGACGATAACTTTAACGATAGCTATACCGATAGCTATATTAGCATCCACACCAGCGAACGATAACGATAACTATAACGATAGCTATATTAGCGTCCACACCAGCAGACTATAACTATAACGATAGCTATAATGATAGCTATATTAGCATCCACACCAGCAGATGATAACTATAACGATAACTATAACGATAGCTATATTAGCGTCCACACCAGCGGACGATAACTTTAACGATAACTATAACGATAGATATATTAGTGTCCACACCAGCAGACGATAACTATAACGATAACTATAACTATAGCTATAACGATAGATAAATTAGCATCCACATCAGCAGACGATAACTATAACGATAACTATAATGATAAATTAGCATCCACACCAGCAGATGATAACGATAGCTATATTAGCATCCACACCAGCGGACGATAACTATAACGATAGATATATTAGCATCCACACCAGCAGATGATAACTATAACGATAGATATATTAGCATCCACACAAGCACACAATAACTATAATGATAACTATAACGATAGCTATATTAGCATCCACACCAGCAGACGATAACTTTAACGATAGCTATAACAATAGCTATATTAGCATCCACACAAGCAGACGATAACTATAACGATAGCTATATTAGCATCCACACAAGCAGACGATCACTATAACGATAGCTATAACAATAGCTATATTAGCATCCACACAAGCAGACGATAACTATAACGATAGCTATATTAGCATCCACACCAGCAGACGATAACTATAACGATAGCTATAACGATAGCTATATTAGCATCCACACAAGCAGACAATAACTATAACGATAACTATAACGATAGATAAATTAGCATCCACACCAGCAGACGATAACTTTAACGATAGCTATAACAATAGCTATATTAGCATCCACACAAGCAGACGATAACTATAACGATAGCTATATTAGCATCCACAAAAGCAGACGATAGCTATAACGATAGATATATTAGTGTCCACACCAGCAGACGATAACAATAACGATAACTATAACGATAGCTATATTAGTGTCCACACCAACAGACGATAACTATAACGATAACTATAACGATAGCTATATTAGTGTCCACACCAACAGACGATAACTATAACGATAACTATAACGATAGCTATATTAGCATCCACACAAGCAGACGATAACTATAACGATAACTATAACTATAGCTATAACGATAGATAAATTAGCATCCACATCAGCAGACGATAACTATAACGATAACTATAATGATAAATTAGCATCCACACCAGCAGATGATAACGATAGCTATATTAGCATCCACACCAGCGGACGATAACTATAACGATAGATATATTAGCATCCACACCAGCAGATGATAACTATAACGATAGATATATTAGCATCCACACAAGCACACAATAACTATAATGATAACTATAACGATAGCTATATTAGCATCCACACCAGCAGACGATAACTTTAACGATAGCTATAACAATAGCTATATTAGCATCCACACAAGCAGACGATAACTATAACGATAGCTATATTAGCATCCACACAAGCAGACGATCACTATAACGATAGCTATAACAATAGCTATATTAGCATCCACACAAGCAGACGATAACTATAACGATAGCTATATTAGCATCCACACCAGCAGACGATAACTATAACGATAGCTATAACGATAGCTATATTAGCATCCACACAAGCAGACAATAACTATAACGATAACTATAACGATAGATAAATTAGCATCCACACCAGCAGACGATAACTTTAACGATAGCTATAACAATAGCTATATTAGCATCCACACAAGCAGACGATAACTATAACGATAGCTATATTAGCATCCACAAAAGCAGACGATAGCTATAACGATAGCTATATTAGCATCCACACCAGCAGACGATAACTATAACAATAACTATAACTATAGCTATATTAGCATCCACACAAGCAGACGATAACTATAACAATAACTATAACAATAGCTATATTAGCATCCACACAAGCAGACGATAACTATAACGATAGCTATATTAGCATCCACAAAAGCAGACGATAGCTATAACGATAGCTATATTAGCATCCACACAAGCAGACAATAACTATAACGATAACTATAACGATAGCTATATTAGCATCCACACCAGCGGACGATAACTTTAACGATAACAATAACGATAGCTATATTAGCATCCACACCAGCAGACGATAACTATAACGATAGCTATAACGATAGCTATATTAGCATCCACACCGGCAGACGATAACTATAACGATAGCTATATTAGCATCCACACAAGCAGACAATAACTATAACGATAACTATAACGATAGATAAATTAGCATCCACACCAGCAGACGATAACTTTAACGATAGCTATAACGATAGCTATATTAGCATCCACACCAGCAGACGATAACTATAACGATAGCTATAACGATAGCTATATTAGCATCCACACAAGCAGACAATAACTATAACGATAGCTATAACGATAGCTATATTAGCATCCACACAAGCAGACGATAACTATAACGATAGCTATAACGATAGCTATATTAGCATCCGCACAAGCAGACAATAACTATAACGATAGCTATATTAGCATCCACACCAGCGGACGATAACTTTAACGATAACAGTAACGATAGCTATATTAGCGTCCACACCAGCAGACGATAACTTTAACGATAACAATAACGATAGCTATATTAGCATCCACACCAGCGGACGATAACAATAACGATAGCTATATTAGCGTCCACACCAGCAGACGATAACTTTAACGATAACAATAACGATAGCTATATTAGCATCCACACCAGCGGACGATAACTTTAACGATAACAATAACGATAGCTATATTAGCGTCCACACCAGCGGACGATAACTTTAACGATAACAATAACGATAGCTATATTAGCGTCCACACCAGCGGACGATAACTTTAACGATAACAATAACGATAGCTATATTAGCGTCCACACCAGGGCACAGTAACATCTTATTTGCACCGCAGTTTTATCGTCTGTCGCTTTGGATCATGGAATCTGATTGGCTCTCAATGTTTTTTATCGTTCATCAGCTGGGAAAAAAAGTTCTGAAAGTAATTCCAACGCAATCGTTATAGTTGTGGTGTGAACTTCACTATTCTATTAGAATTAGAATGATTATGCAAACTTTATCTTTATTGTATAGTTATAGTCCTTGTGTTTCTGCAGAGCAACAGTTGTCATGCATTTACTGTAATTTGAGAGCTTTGCTCAGGCGTGTGAGGGTCGCGCCAGGCTAGTGTAATTACCGTAATCTGGCAGGTACCGTAACTGGAGACTCATATCCACTGGAGACTCAGCCTGTAATTACGGAAGCCTCTCAAATCTCACTGACTTTTGCCTTTGAACTCAGAACAATGAGCCTTTGTCACGCACTCGTCCGTTTGCTTATAATAATCACAGACGAGGAAGTGAATTATAAACGTAGATCTATTTACGGTCATCGTTCAGATACCAGACAATGTTTGTGTTATTTTTAGTACCTGCGTCCCGATGGGCCTCTTAAAACCCTCACTAATTCATACGCCCACTTCCTGTGCACTTCCCCTGTCACTTCCTGTCTGTGGTGTGGACGCAGGAAAACTCGCGCTCCTACCTTCCCCATGCTGTTGTACTCCATGGCGATCTCCCGAAAGAAGAAGTAGATGAACTGGCCGTAATCGACCGCCTGGACAAAATACGGCTCTGAAAACAACAGGAGTGAAACCGTGAAAACTTCTCATTAAAATCATCTAAAACATCACAATCATCGTCTAATTGGATGGTCTTAAAAACGCCACAGTTATTATTAAAGCAAGACGCCACAGGCAAAACACCGTGTTCACGCACTGGGCCGTTTGTGTTTTCATAACGTGTTTTTCATACACTTTTAAGTGTTTACTTTATTGCACTTTTAATGTAGATTTCAGTCTTTAAAGGTGTGAGTCTCTTCAGCCGGTTTACACA
>JARWKJ010000017.1:395485-435485 GCA_029959095.1 Rhinichthys osculus
TTGAAGAACAAATAACTGAATAAAATGAGGTGTTGCAAAGAAATTGCAAGTAAATTTCACAAATAATTACACAGAAACTAAATGTGCAATGTGAAAGACTGAAATAGTATTTTCTTGTAAAACAGACTCCAATAATCTCCAATAAATGACTTCTTTAAAACGGTATTTCCCGAGTTTAACCGTGGCTCTAGCGCTGGGAACGCAGAGGCTCGGAGGGTTTACGAGCCGCTAATGGAGGAATGACTCATGTGGGTTTTCCATCTCCAGGGTTATTTCTGATCCCGTATTTTGAGCCGGACTCACAGAGACGTCTTCTGCCCTCACCACAATAGTTTCATGTGTTTCCAGACGAGCGCCTGCCAAGCAAACGCTCTTCCCAGAAACAGGGAGCAACTGTTGCTCCAGCGCGTCAGGGAGTTCCTCGTATTCCTGGCATACTTCAGAAAGCGCCCATTAAATCACACATTCATTATGGAAGCGCCTGTGTGACCCAAGTGTGACCCGAGTGTGACCCGAGTGTGACCCCGAGTGTGACCTGAGTGTCAAGTCAAGTCACCTTCATTTATTTTATACAGCGCTTATAACAATATAGAGTTTCACAGCTGCTTTACAGTGATAACAGGAGATTACAGTAACAGAGAGTGTTTAGGCTTTACAGCAGATCTAGAATAAAGTTATTGTCCAGATAAAGTTAGTTTTGATTGATTCACTTCCGTTGTTCCGTAGTTATTAACTTAGGGGCCGCTAACACGACACCGTTCTCACAGAAAACAGAAACTTTTAATGCATTCTGGACATTCATTCACACATCAACAGTGTTTGGAGCTCGAGAACACACTTTGACACAGGATCCAAGGTGCATGCGTTGAAATGTTGAAAAGTATGAGCCGAGTGTGTCCCGAGTGTGAGCCGAGTGTGACCCGAGTGTGTCCCGAGTGTGATCCGAGTGTAAGCAGAGTGTGTCCCGAGTGTGAGACGAGTGTGACCCAAGTGTCTCCCGAGTGTGTTCCAAATGTGACCCGAGTGTAAGCAGAGTGTGTCCCGAGTGAGCCGAGTGTGAGTCGAGTGTGACCCGAGTGAGACGAGTGTGTCCCGAGTGTGTCCCGAGTGTAAGCAGAGTGTGTCCCGAGTGAGACGAGTGTGAGTCGAGTGTGACCCGAGTGAGACGAGTGTGTCCCGAGTGTGTGACGAGTGTGTCCCGAGTGTGTCCCGAGTGTGTCCCGAGTGTGATCCGAGTGTAAGCAGAGTGTGTCCCGAGTGTGAGACGAGTGTGACCCGAGTGTGTCCCGAGTGTGATCCGAGTGTAAGCAGAGTGTGTCCCGAGTGTGAGACGAGTGTGACCCAAGTGTCTCCCGAGTGTGTTCCAAATGTGACTCGAGTGTAAGCAGAGTGTGTCCCGAGTGAGCCGAGTGTGAGTCGAGTGTGACCCGAGTGTGACGAGTGTGTCCCGAGTGTGTCCCGAGTGAGCCGAGTGTGAGCCGAGTGTGAGCCGAGTGTGAGCCGAGTGTGAGTCGAGTGTGACCCGAGTGAGACGAGTGTGTCCCGAGTGTGTGACGAGTGTGTCCCGAATGTGTGTCCCGAGTGTGAGACGAGTGTGACCCGAGTGTCTCCCGAGTGTGAGACGAGTTTGTCCCGAGTGTCCCGAGTGTGATCCGAGTGTAAGCAGAGTGTGTCCCGAGAGTGAGACGAGTGTGACCCAAGTGTCTCCCGAGTGTGTCCCAAATGTGACCCGAGTGAGACGAGTGTGTCCCGAGTGTGTCCCGAGTGTAAGCAGAGTGTGTCCCGAGTGTGTCCCGAGAGTGAGACGAGTGTGTCCCAAGTGTGATCCGAGTGTATCCCGAGTGTGTCCCGAGTGTGATCCGAGTGTAAGCAGAGTGTGTCCCAAGTGTGTCCCAAGAGTGAGACGAGTGTGTCCCGAGTGTGATCCGAGTGTAAGCAGAGTGTGTCCCGAGTGTGTCCCAAGAGTGAGACGAGTGTGTCCCAAGTGTGATCCGAGTGTAAGCAGAGTGTGTCCCGAGTGTGTCCTGAGTGTGAGCCGAGTGTGTCCCGAGTGTGACCTGAGTTAGACGAGTGTGTCCCGAGTGTGATCCGAGTGTAAGCAGAGTGTGTCCCGAGCGTGTCCCAAGAGTGAGACGAGTGTGTCCCAAGTGTGATCCGAGTGTAAGCAGAGTGTGTCCCGAGTGTGTCCCGAGTGTGAGTCGAGTGTGACCCGAGTAACACGAGTGTGTCCCGAGTGTGATCCGAGTGTGTCCCGAATGTGTGTCCCGAGTGTGAGAAGAGTGTGTCCTGAGTGTGATCCGAGTGTGTCCCGAGTGTGATCCGAGTGTGTCCCGAGTGTGAGAAGAGTGTGTCCCGAGTGTGAGACGAGTGTGTGAGCCGAGTGTGTGAGCTGAGTGTGACCCGAGTGTGAGTCGAGTGTAAGCAGAGTGTGTCCCGAGTGTGACCCAAGTGTAAGCAGAGTGTGTCCCGAGTGTGACCAGAGTGTGAGAAGAGTGTGAGAAGAGTGTGAGAAGAGTGTGAGTCGAGTGTGTGAGCCGAGTGTGTGAGCCGAGTGTGTGAGCCGAGTGTGTGAGCTGAGTGTGACCCGAGTGTGAGTCAAGTGTGACCCGAGTGTGAGAAGAGTGTGACCCGAGTGTGAGAAGAGTGTGACCCGAGTGTGACCCGAGTGTGTGTCGAGTGTGTGAGCCGAGTGTGACCCGAGTGTGACCCTAGTGTGAGTCGAGTGTGTGAGTCGAGTGTGTGAGTCGAGTGTGTGAGCCGAGTGTGTGAGCCGAGTGTGTGAGCCGAGTGTGACCCGAGTGAAAGATGAGTGTGTGAAGAGTGTGAGAAGAGTGTGAGAAGAGTGTGAGAAGAGTGTGACCCGAGTGTGACCCGAGTGTGTGTCGAGTGTGTGAGCCGAGTGTGACCCGAGTGTGACCCTAGTGTGAGCCGAGTGTGTGAACCGAGTGTGAGCCGAGTGTGAGTCGAGTGTGTGAGCCGAGTGTGACCCGAGTGAGACGAGTGTGTCCCGAGTGTGCGACGAGTGTGAGCCGAGTGTGTCCCGAGTGTGTCCCGAGTGTGAGCCGAGTGTGTCCCGAGTGTGACCTGAGTTAGACGAGTGTGTCCCGAGTGTGATCCGAGTGTAAGCAGAGTGTCCCGAGTGTGTCCCGAGTGTGATCCGAGTGTAAGCAGAGTGTGTCCTGAGTGTGTCCCGAGTGTGACCCGAGTGTGACCCGAGTGTGAGCCGAGTGTGAGCCGAGTGTGAGTCGAGTGTGACCCGAGTGAGACGAGTGTGTCCCGAGTGTGTCCCGAGTGTGATCCGAGTGTAAGCAGAGTGTGTCCTTAGTGTGCCCCGAGTGTGACCCGTGTGTATGTCGAGTGTGACCCGAGTGTGACCCTAGTGTGACCCGAGTGTGTGAGTCGAGTGTGTGAGCCGAGTGTGAGTCGAGTGTGTGAGCCGAGTGTGAGTCGAGTATGTGAGTCGAGTGTGTGAGCCGAGTGTGACCCGAGTGAAAGATGAGTGTGTGAGCCGAGTGTGAGAAGAGTGTGAGAAGAGTGTGAGCCGAGGGTGAGCCGAGTGTGAGCCGAGTGTGAGGAGTGTGAGAAGAGTGTGAGCCGAGTGTGAGAAGAGTGTGAGAAGAGTGTGAGCCGAGTGTGAGAAGAGTGTAAGCATAGTGTGTCCCGAGTGTGACCCGAGTGTGAGCCGAGTGTGAGCCGAGTGTTAGTCGAGTGTGAGTCGAGTGTGACCCGAGTGAGACGAGTGTGTCCTGAGTGTGTCCTGAGTGTGTCCTGAGTGTGATCCGAGTGTGTCGAGTGTGTGAGCCGAGTGTGACCCGAGTGTGACCCTAGTGTGAGTCGAGTGTGTGAGTCGAGTGTGTGAGCCGAGTGTGTGAGCCGAGTGAAAGATGAGTGTGTGAGCCGAGTGTGAGAAGAGTGTGAGCCGAGTGTGAGAAGAGTGTGAGAAGAGTGTGAGCCGAGTGTGAGAAGAGTGTGAGAAGAGTGTGAGAAGAGTGTGAGCCGAGTGTGATCCGAGTGTAAGCATAGTGTGTCCCGAGTGTGACCCGAGTGTGAGCCGAGTGTGAGTCGAGTGTGACCCGAGTGAGACGAGTGTGTCCCGAGTGTGTCCCGAGTGTGATCCGAGTGTGTCCCGAGTGTGTGAGCCGAGTGTGACCCGAGTGTGACCCTAGTGTGAGTCGAGTGTGTGAGCCGAGTGTGTGTGTCGAGTGTGTGAGTCGAGTGTGTGAGCCGAGTGTGAGAAGAGTGTGAGAAGAGTGTGAGCCGAGTGTGAGCCGAGTGTGAGAAGAGTGTGAGCCAAGTGTGATCCGAGTGTAAGCATAGTGTGTCCCGAGTGTGAGACGAGTGTGACCCGAGTGAGACGAGTGTGTCCCGAGTGTGATCCGAGTGTGTGTCGAGTGTGTGAGCCGAGTGTGACCCGAGTGAAAGATGAGTGTGTGAGCCGAGTGTGAGAAGAGTGTGAGCCGAGTGTGAGAAGAGTGTGAGCCGAGTGTGAGAAGAGTGTGAGAAGAGTGTGAGCCGAGTGTGAGAAGAGTGTGTGAGCCGAGTGTGAGAAGAGTCTGAGCCGAGTGTGAGAAGAGTGTGAGCCGAGTGTGAGAAGAGTGTGAGCCGAGTGTGAGCCGAGTGTGAGAAGAGTGTGAGAAGAGTGTGAGAAGAGTGTGAGAAGAGTGTGAGCCGAGTGTGAGAAGAGTGTGAGCCGAGTGTGAGAAGAGTGTGAGAAGAGTGTGAGAAGAGTGTGAGAAGAGTGTGAGAAGAGTGTGAGAAGAGTGTGAGCCGAGTGTGAGTCGAGTGTGACCCGAGTGAGACGAGTGTGACCCGAGTGAGACGAGTGTGTCCCGAGTGTGATCCGAGTGTGTCCCGAATGTGTGTCCCGAGTGTGAGAAGAGTGTGTCCCGAGTGTGATCCGAGTGTGTCCCGAGTGTGATCCGAGTGTGTCCCGAGTGTGAGAAGAGTGTGTCCCGAGTGTGAGACGAGTGTGTGAGCCGAGTGTGTGAGCTGAGTGTGACCCGAGTGTGAGTCGAGTGTAAGCAGAGTGTGCCCCGACTGTGACCCTAGTGTGACCCGAGTGTGTGAGTCGAGTGTGTGAGCCGAGTGTGAGTCGAGTGTGTGAGCCGAGTGTGAGTCGAGTATGTGAGTCGAGTGTGTGAGCCGAGTGTGACCCGAGTGAAAGATGAGTGTGTGAGCAGAGTGTGAGAAGAGTGTGAGAAGAGTGTGAGCCGAGGGTGAGCCGAGTGTGAGCCGAGTGTGAGGAGTGTGAGAAGAGTGTGAGCCGAGTGTGAGAAGAGTGTGAGAAGAGTGTGAGCCGAGTGTGAGAAGAGTGTAAGCATAGTGTGTCCCGAGTGTGACCCGAGTGTGAGCCGAGTGTGAGCCGAGTGTTAGTCGAGTGTGAGTCGAGTGTGACCCGAGTGAGACGAGTGTGTCCTGAGTGTGTCCTGAGTGTGTCCTGAGTGTGATCCGAGTGTGTCGAGTGTGTGAGCCGAGTGTGACCCGAGTGTGACCCTAGTGTGAGTCGAGTGTGTGAGTCGAGTGTGTGAGCCGAGTGTGTGAGCCGAGTGAAAGATGAGTGTGTGAGCCGAGTGTGAGAAGAGTGTGAGCCGAGTGTGAGAAGAGTGTGAGAAGAGTGTGAGCCGAGT
Organism: Rhinichthys osculus; assembly: GCA_029959095.1. Classification (NCBI taxonomy): domain Eukaryota; kingdom Metazoa; phylum Chordata; class Actinopteri; order Cypriniformes; family Leuciscidae; genus Rhinichthys; species Rhinichthys osculus. The sequence goes on from JARWKJ010000017.1 coordinate 401,113, forward strand.
GTGAGAAGAGTGTGAGAAGAGTGTGAGAAGAGTGTGAGCCGAGTGTGATCCGAGTGTAAGCATAGTGTGTCCCGAGTGTGACCCGAGTGTGAGCCGAGTGTGAGTCGAGTGTGACCCGAGTGAGACGAGTGTGTCCCGAGTGTGTCCCGAGTGTGATCCGAGTGTGTCCCGAGTGTGTGAGCCGAGTGTGACCCGAGTGTGACCCTAGTGTGAGTCGAGTGTGTGAGCCGAGTGTGTGTGTCGAGTGTGTGAGTCGAGTGTGTGAGCCGAGTGTGAGAAGAGTGTGAGAAGAGTGTGAGCCGAGTGTGAGCCGAGTGTGAGAAGAGTGTGAGCCGAGTGTGATCCGAGTGTAAGCATAGTGTGTCCCGAGTGTGACCTTGGTGTGAGTCGAGTGTGAGAAGAGTGTGAGCCGAGTGTGAGCCGAGTGTGAGAAGAGTGTGAGAAGTGTGTGAGCCGAGTGTGAGAAGAGTGTGAGCCGAGTGTGATCCGAGTGTGAGCCGAGTGTGACCCGAGTGTGACCCTAGTGTGAGTCGAGTGTGTGAGCCGAGTGTGTGTGTCGAGTGTGTGAGTCGAGTGTGTGAGCCGAGTGTGAGAAGAGTGTGAGAAGAGTGTGAGCCGAGTGTGAGCCGAGTGTGTCCCGAGTGTGAGCCGAGTGTGAGACGAGTGTGACCCGAGTGAGACGAGTGTGTCCCGAGTGTGTCCCGAGTGTGATCCGAGTGTGTGTCGAGTGTGTGAGCCGAGTGTGACCCGAGTGAAAGATGAGTGTGTGAGCCGAGTGTGAGAAGAGTGTGAGCCGAGTGTGAGAAGAGTGTGAGAAGAGTGTGAGCCGAGTGTGAGAAGAGTGTGTGAGCCGAGTGTGAGAAGAGTGTGAGCCGAGTGTGAGAAGAGTGTGAGCCGAGTGTGAGCCGAGTGTGAGAAGAGTGTGAGAAGAGTGTGAGAAGAGTGTGAGCCGAGTGTGAGAAGAGTGTGAGCCGAGTGTGAGAAGAGTGTGAGAAGAGTGTGAGAAGAGTGTGAGCCGAGTGTGAGAAGAGTGTGAGAAGAGTGTGAGAAGAGTGTGAGAAGAGTGTGAGCCGAGTGTGAGTCGAGTGTGACCCGAGTGAGACGAGTGTGTCCCGAGTGTGTCCCGAGTGTGTCCCGAGTGTGATCCGAGTGTGTCCCGAGTGTGTGAGCCGAGTGTGACCCGAGTGTGACCCTAGTGTGAGTCGAGTGTGTGAGTCGAGTGTGTGAGCCGAGTGTGTGAGTCGAGTGTGTGAGTCAAGTGTGTGAGCCGAGTGTGAGAAGAGTGTGAGAAGAGTGTGAGCCGAGTGTGAGCCGAATGTGAGAAGAGTGTGAGCCGAGTGTGATCCGAGTGTGAGAAGAGTGTGAGCCGAGTGTGATCCGAGTGTAAGCATAGTGTGTCCCGAGTGTGAGCCGAGTGTGAGTCGAGTGTGACCCGAGTGAGACAAGTGTGTCCCAAGTGAGTGTGTCGAGTGTGTGAGCCGAGTGTGACCCGAGTGAAAGATGAGTGTGTGAGCCGAGTGTGAGAAGAGTGTGAGCCGAGTGTGAGAAGAGTGTGAGCCGAGTGTGAGAAGAGTGTGAGCCGAGTGTGAGCCGAGTGTGGGAAGAGTGTGAGAAGAGTGTGAGCCGAGTGTGAGAAGAGTGTGAGCCGAGTGTGAGAAGAGTGTGAGCCGAGTGTGAGCCGAGTGTGGGAAGAGTGTGAGAAGAGTGTGAGCCGAGTGTGAGAAGAGTGTGAGCCGAGTGTGAGAAGAGTGTGAGAAGAGTGTGAGAAGAGTGTGAGCCGAGTGTGAGAAGAGTGTGAGAAGAGTGTGAGAAGAGTGTGAGAAGAGTGTGAGAAGAGTGTGAGGCGAGTGTGAGGCGAGTGTGAGAAGAGTGTGAGAAGAGTGTGAGTCGAGTGTGAGAAGAGTGTGAGCCGAGTGTGAGAAGAGTGTGACCCGAGTGAGAAGAGTGTGAGAAGAGTGTGTCCCGAGTGTGTCCCGAGTGTGTCGAGTGTGTGAGCCGAGTGTGACCCGAGTGAAAGATGAGTGTGTGAGCCGAGTGTGAGCCGAGTGTGAGAAGAGTGTAAGAAGAGTGTAAGAAGAGTGTGAGCCGAGTGTGAGAAGAGTGTGAGCCGAGTGTGAGAAGAGTGTGAGCCGAGTGTGAGCCGAGTGTGGGAAGAGTGTGAGAAGAGTGTGAGCCGAGTGTGAGATGAGTGTGAGAAGAGTGTGAGCCGAGTGTGAGCCGAGTGTGAGAAGAGTGTGAGCCGAGTGTGAGAAGAGTGTGAGCCGAGTGTGAGAAGAGTGTGAGCCGAGTGTGAGCCGAGTGTGGGAAGAGTGTGAGAAGAGTGTGAGCCGAGTGTGAGCCGAGTGTGAGAAGAGTGTGAGGCGAGTGTGAGAAGAGTGTGAGCCGAGTGTGAGTCGAGTGTGAGCCGAGTGTGAGATGAGTGTGAGAAGAGTGTGAGCCGAGTGTGAGCCGAGTGTGAGAAGAGTGTGACCCGATACAAGAGTGTGAGAAGAGTGTGAGCCGAGTGTGAGCCGAGTGTGAGATGAGTGTGAGAAGAGTGTGAGCCGAGTGTGAGCCGAGTGTGAGAAGAGTGTGAGGCGAGTGTGAGAAGAGTGTGAGTCGAGTGTGAGAAGAGTGTGAGCCGAGTGTGAGCCGAGTGTGAGAAGAGTGTGACCCGATACAAGAGTGTGAGAAGAGTGTGAGATGAGTGTGAGCCGAGTGTGAGAAGAGTGTAAGAAGAGTGTGAGCCGAGTGTGAGATGAGTGTGAGCCGAGTGTGAGAAGAGTGTGAGAAGAGTGTGAGCCGAGTGTGAGATGAGTGTGAGAAGAGTGTGAGAAGAGTGTGAGAAGAGTGTGAGAAGAGTGTGAGATGAGTGTGAGCCGAGTGTGAGAAGAGTGTGAGATGAGTGTGAGCCGAGTGTGAGAAGAGTGTGAGCCGATTACTGGTGTTGATGATGAAGGTCTTACCGGCGAACAGGGCGACGTTGGCGTGTTTGGCGTCGTACGGGCATCGGGCCATTCCACTGATCTCATCGCCCAGAGCGTCCAGGCTGTCCATCTGCAGGAATGAAGGTCAGAGGTCAGAGGTCAGAGGTCAAACAGCAGGAGTGTCGACACCTGCAGGAACTACAGACGAGTCTGAGACTTTCACACGCACGGCTGGTTATTTTTATAAGCTCTTCCTCTCTCGGTTTCAACAAAAGAACGAGGCCTGCCAAGACCAGCGCTGGATTCACCAAAATATTCATACGGACTTTAAATAGTATTTTTGGGAATACAACATTTTCTTAAGAATGGCAGTAGCTGTTAAAATGAATGCTATTTCCATCTTGGCGAAACAAGCTGTCATCAGAGGCTCACATTCTCCCGCATTAGGAACACAATTAACATTCCTCCAGAAATACACGCAAACACACACATATCAGGATGTGCTTTATTCACTGAGGGTCACGGGACGCGTGTGTGTGTGTGTGTCGTTCACTCCTTCACTGAGGGTCACGGGACGCGTGTGTGTGTCGTTCACTCCTTCACTGAGGGTCACGGGACGCGTGTGTGTGTGTGTGCGTGTGTCGTTCACTCCTTCACTGAGGGTCACGTGACACGCATGTGTGTGTGTGTGTGTATCGTTCACTCCTTCACTGAGGGTCACGGGACGCGCGTGTATGTGTGTGTGTGTGTGTATCGTTCACTCCTTCACTGAGGGTCACGGGACACGCATGTGTGTGTGTGTGTGTGTGTGTGTGTGTGTGTGTGTCGTTCACTCCTTCACTGAGGGTCACGGGACGCGCATGTATGTGTGTGTGTGTGTGTGTGTGTCGTTCACTCCTTCACTGAGGGTCACGGGACGCGCATGTATGTGTGTGTGTGTGTGTGTGTGTGTGTATCGTTCACTCCTTCACTGAGGGTCACGGGACGCGCATGTATGTGTGTGTGTGTGTGTGTGTGTGTGTGTGTGTGTGTGTGTTTCGTTCACTCCTTCACTGAGGGTCACGGGACGCGCATGTATGTGTGTGTGTGTGTGTGTGTATCGTTCACTCCTTCACTGAGGGTCACGGGACGCGCATGTATGTGTGTGTGTGTGTGTGTGTGTGTGTGTGTGTGTGTGTCGTTCACTCCTTCACTGAGGCTCACGGGACGCGCGTGTGTGTGTGTGTGTGTGTCGTTCACTCCTTCACTGAGGGTCACGGGACGCGCATGTATGTGTGTGTGTGTGTGTGTGTGTGTCGTTCACTCCTTCACTGAGGGTCACGGGACGCGCATGTATGTGTGTGTGTGTGTGTGTGTGTGTGTGTCGTTCACTCCTTCACTGAGGCTCACGGGACGCGCGTGTGTGTGTGTGTGTGTGTCGTCAGGCCTGCGGATCCGCCCGGTAACAGCTGATGTAACGGACACCGGCTCGGGATGAGCGCGGGCACAGATGGGCTCTCGGGAGGAGGCCGCGGATCCAAGCATCCGTTCAGGAGAACATTTGTCCGCCGATGATTAATGTGGGACGACTTTGGCCCTGAAACAGACGCTCTCCTCAGAGCCGGCGCACCGGGAGTTGGACAGCAGAAGCGCAGTCGAGGTGGACACGGCCGAGACGAAGAGAAGCTCGAGGGCTTCCAGGGGCCGAGTGTGTGCGGGGGCCTTCGGGATCCTGCAGACTCACTCGTGTGTGCCAGATATTACAGCGACTGCTGGATCAGGATCACACACACACACACACACACGACACGCTTCTCTCGGACTAAAACTGCAGAAGAGGAGATGATGTGATCACGGGGAAAAACACTGGAAGAGCTCAAAACATGGAGACAGAATCCTCAGCTCGACATGAACACGTTCACCAGACACTATACCGCTCTCACAGGAGAAACCATGAGAGTCAAGCACCCGAGAGCAGAGTCGAGGCTTCCAAGCCGCTCTAAACTGGTCAAACTCTGAAGCGTGTGTTGACTGTGACTGTGCAAAAGTTTAAGTCCCCCTGTGGTGTAAATCCAGCGTTTAATGTTGTTTATGTGTCTATGTGGTGTTTAATCCACTTTAAGACACACGTGTGTAAGTTCATAAGTCGACAGCATTGCTGAGTATTTCCTCCTTAAAACTGCAGTGAACCAAAGACAGTCTCAAACACACGGTTTGAAATCGCTGGTGTTTCTGACGTCACAAACGACCTTGTAACCAATCAGATCAACGTGTGATCGTCAACCAGTGGATCTCTGAGCTGAGGGAGTGAGTGGAGGCGGGGCTCATTTGCATATTCATAGAACCACGCATACTAAATGAGGCGAGGGTGTCGAGTTACATTCAAGATATTTTAAGGCATGATGAATTTTTTTTCAAGGAAAAAAAATGTAAATATGTAATTTAGCTGATCAAAGATGAGTATTAAAGGATAAAATGATTGACTACAGGGGGACTTTAAAAGAAAAAGAAAAAATATAGAAAGTTGTGCAAAATGTATATATATTGAAGAATATAAACAAAATAAAATAGTATGATAGTATTTGATTCGCTCAGAGCCTCTTTAACAGGACAGAAGCGTCTCTGATGATCTTTACAGCAAAAACTATCAAGATGGGACGATTTTGAAGGGTTTTCTCTGTTATTTAAAACTTTTCCGAGTCAGTGTTTCACTCTCAGGGAAAACGAACCGAGGAATGTTTTCTTTTTTGATTCTGAATAGACTCACCTTGTAGGTCCGACAGGACGGGTTGAAGGCATTCGTCCCGCACACGAACAGAGAGTCGTCGTTCTGCTGCAGGAGAACCTTGATGAAGTTGTGGCATTCGTCCTGAAACGAGAGGAGAAACACGTACAGTACATCATCATCATCATCATCATCATCAATGACTTCATCATCATCATCATCATCAATGACTTCATCATCATCATCATCAATGACTTCATCATCATCATCATCAATGACTTCATCTTCATCATCATCATCATCAATGACTTCATCATCATCATCATCTTTATCATCTTCATCAATGAATTCATCGTCTTCATCATCATTTCCATCGTCATCATCTTCATCATCCTCTTCATCTCACATCTCTAACAATACCAGCCAACAAACATACACTACCGTTCAAAAGTTTGGGGTCAGTGAGAATTTTATTTTTATTTTTTGGAGGAAAGAAATCAATACTTTTATTTATCAAGGACAGTAAAGACATTTATAATGTTACAAAAGATTCTATTTCAAACAAATGCTGTTCTTTTGAACTTCCTATTCATCAAATAATCCAAAAAAAAAAAAACTGTACAACTGACAGACCAACAACTGTTTCAACATTGATAATAATAATAAATGTTTCTTGAGCATCAAATCCTCATATTATACTGATTTGTGAAGGATCATGTGACACTGAAGACACTGACACTGGTGATGCTGAAAAATCAGCTTTGATCACAGGAATAAATTACACTTTACTGTATATTCACACAGAAAACAGCTGATTTACACTGGAATAATATTTAATACTATAACTGATTTTTGTTGTATTTTTAATATGGTTAGCAGAAGAGAATTCTTTTAAAAGTATTTAAAATCGTACCGACCCCAAACTTTTGAATGGTAGTGTATGTTCTAATGGTGTGTTCACACCGAACGCGTATTTAATTATTTGCGCGAGTGGATTACATACAAAGTCAATGCAAAGACGTGAATAGACGCATCATTCGCGCCGGGCGTTGTGAATGACGTGAATTGGGCGACGCGTTTACCGGCGAATGTCAAGTTGAAAAATTTGAACTCGAGCGAATGTTCAAGCGTCTACTAGACGCGATAGACGCGTATTTGACTGCGGTGTGAACACACCATAAGAACATTTTGCTGATGTTCCAGTAAGTTTTAAAATGCTTTATAAACGTTTTTTCTTGGTAATGGATCATTTACTCTCCTCCACGCCATCCGAGATGTTCATGTCTGTCTTTCTTCAGTCGGAAAACAAATGAAGGTTTTTGAGGAACACACTCCAGGGTTTCTCCATATAGTGTCTTCAATGGGGTCCAACGGGTCGAAGGTCCAGATGTGAGTTTCAGTGCAGCTTCAAAGTCTCGACACGATCCAGCCGAGGAATAAGAGTCTGATCTAGACAAACCAGCCGACATTTATAACAAAATACACATCTGGACCTTCGACCCGTTGGACCCCATTGAAGTCACTATATGGAGAAACCCTGGAGTGTGTTCCTCAAAAACCTTCATTTCTTTTCAACTGAAGAAAGAAACACATGAACATCTCGGATGACGTGGGGGAGAGTAAATTTTCAGGAAACTTTAATTCTAGAGTGAACGACTCCTTTAAGGGAATGTTATCTCTATTGTATAATTTTGCAAGTATTATGAGAATGTGACTTTTGAATGTTGTCAGAACAGACGTACCTTGTGTTTTCCCTTCATTCTGCAAGTGTCCACGTCGGCCTGTCTGGACTTCCACGTCAGCTTCTGTCGACAGGAGATCAATCCCAGATCAATAGATGCGCTCACACATTTCACTGGATTACAGGGTCAGGGGTCAAGGGTCAAACGGGCCGATGCCGGCGTAACACACCAGCGCCTGATTAAACCTCATCGATCCGCCGTCACACACAATATATATGATTTCCAGTCGTACTCACTCTAAGATAACGGCTGTGAGCAGCTTTAGATGGAACAACATTTGAAAGAGTTAGAAGAAGCCAAACCAAAATATGAAATAAATGCTTTCCATATGAGGCTAGAAAGAAAATGAGTACTTTTGGATCTGTTATTGATTATGGTGTTAATATGCAGACGCTTCATCTTTATTAAGGAGACTGGACTCTATCATACGCTAGTTTGCGGAGCAGATTCCCTCATCGCTGTACACTATAGGAATCATTGGCATGGATATCTTTACATCAGAGAAGGAAATTGCACATGTGTGTTCATGGCTAAGGCTCTTTTAGGTACATTTCCCTCTCAAATTACAATTAGTTATTGTACAGATCTCCATCACACATTCGGGTAAAAGGTATCCTGGAACGATCTGCCAAATATACTTGAACTCTGAGTGCTCTTAAATGTCTTTTGTCGTTTTAAAGGAGCCTTGTAAGAGTTTTTCTTGTTTTGATGTGTCCGAGTATAGTTCTCTATGGTTATCTGTGTGTGAAGCTCGTCTTGACCAGCCGTCTCTGGAAGAAGAGATAGTGATATCTCGATGGGATTTACCTGGTTAAATAAAGGATGAATAAATAAATAAACAAACGCACTCCTCGCCGAGCGCCTCTGTCGGTCACATGACGCACGAAGCGGCTCCTGATTGGATGAAGCTCTCGTCCGCTCGGCTCGTTTGCCAGGTGATTAAGAGGAGCGCAGAACTCAATCCTGGGAAACTCGAGCAGGACTCACCTTGCTGAAGAAGATCTCCTCGGAGTTGGCCGTCTCGATGTCCACCGTGTAAATGTGATCTCTGTGAAGACACATCCACGGCGTCATTCATTTCAGATACAATATCAGACACGTTCACCTCACAGCTGTTCATCATTCCTACAATAATCCTTACAATAAGAATGTTTTTGGGATAATATTGCAGCCCAACATTGATGAGTTTCTGTTTTTTAATTGGTATAGTTAATGTAACTCATTCTCTTCCAGTGTAAAGATGGTTGTCACTGATCAGATGTGATTGGCAGACTACAGTATTCTGATTGATTGAAGCAATTGCTTAAGTATTTGACATAAAAGACAACACAGATACACATTTAATAAGGTATATAAATAAAGATTGCCCTTAAAAAGGTAAAAAAAAATGCTTCAGGAAATCAATTCCAGGGCAAATATTGAGCCTTTCTGTAATCTCTGACGTCCACACAAACATCGCTCTCCCGAACTGCATTCAGATACACTAAGAATTACATTTCAATTCTTGAGTTTGAATGGTGGCAAATTCAAATTGCAATTCTGTATCCCGTTTGTTAAGACAGTAGAAATCAAATTAGTTTAAACTCTGACGAAGACGAAAGTGTGCAAAAGTTAAAGCCCCCCTGCAGTCAACAATCCCTAAACCTCGTCTATGATCATCAAAATGACGTATTTAAATGTTGTTTCCTGTGAAAATAATTTCTTCATGCTTTAAAATAGCTTTATTGTAACTTGACACCCTTGCTTCATTTAGTACACGCGGAACCATGAATATGCTAATTAGTCTCCGCCTCCAGTCACTACACAAGTGGAAATATTATTTACTCCAGAAACTGATTCAGAAGAAGCGAAGAGTGAATCCCACAGGCTCGTCTGGACGGTAATCCGTCGCTCTCTACAACATCGGACACGTGACAGTAATTAATATGATTAGCCTTTGGCTTGACTACGTTATTAATCAGCTAATGATGTGTTGCTAATGTTACACAAACCCTGTTCCCGTCCGCATCTCAGAGTCCGACAGCCTTCTGAACATCCGCTTCCTTACAGACGCTTTCAACAACTTTGAAAAGCATAGTTCATCGTAACATTGTAATATACATCATATACATAATTCACCCGCTATATTGCTAAACGTTCCAGATTTTATCCTTAAAGGAAAAGCCCCGCCCACACTGACGGGATTGGTTACGTGTTTGCTACGGTCGGAAAACAGTCTTAACTTATGGATGAGGCTGGAAGAACACTTCATCAGCTGATGGATTTCTCTCAGGATTGTAATTCCACGTCCAGTTTCTTTGATTTCGCCTCACACGTTCACGTTCAGAATCTGATCTCATGTTCAGACTTGAGTTGAACTCACTGAGACTCAGCCGCCGCTGGCTTCCAGAAGCTCAATCTAATACAAAAGCCATTTGTGAAATAAATGCAGTTCTGGGGTCAGCGGTCGCCCGATGAAGGAGACGCTGCCAGTGTTATGAAGAGAGATGAACGAGCAGATCTTCTGATGGACACGAGTCCGGGTTCAGAACAGCGGATCTCCAGATCTCACACACTCCTCCTGAGTTACACAGCTCCACCGCAGAGATTGTGTTTCTGACGCCGGCTGATCAATTTTAATCACACAGGTACGGTGTCGCTCGCGCTCATTAGTGAAATTCCATTCTAGCGAGTAATTACTGAAGATGTGAGACGGAGGAGTGATGAAGTCACAGCAGAGAGTCGACCATCATGTTCACACACACACACACACACACACACACACACACTGAAGATATGTCTGAGCCAAAGGGATTTTGAATGCAATTTCGAAAAAAGTCGAAAAATAGAAAAGAGCTCATTATTGTACAAAACCAAACCAAAGAGAGTGTGTGTGTGTGTGTGTGTGTGTGTGTGTGTGTGTGTGTGTGTGTGTGTGTGTGTGTGTGTGTGTGTGTGTGTGTGTGTGTGTGTGTTGGTGGCGAAAAAATAAATAAAAACGTCCAAAATGTAAAAAATAAATAAATTTGTCAACACAACAAAAGAGTTTTCAGCATTTAATGAGATTCGCGTCACCCATTACAGTGAGTTGCAGATCGCAGGTGTTTCTCTGAAGGACGACACACACACACACACACACACTTCACAAACGCAGAGATAAAGAGCAGTGCTAAGGGTTTAAATTCATCTGATTCTATAAGCTACAGAATATCTGACGTTTATAATGCATGTTCTCGCTCTGGTTCATAACTCAAAATCATATAATTGGGTCTAAGCACTTGCAGTAATTATTACAGTGAAGTTTTATTATAAATAATAATGGTTATTATTATGTGAGCTTGGACTTTTTATTTATTTATTTATTTGTATTTATACCTTGTAGTTAATAGTTTTATCCCTTAAAACTAATCTTTGAAAAAAATTCTTCATGTCTTAAAATATCTTGAATGTAACTCGACACCCTCGCCTCATTTAGTATGCGTGGTTCTATGAATATGCAAATGAGCCCCGCCTCCACTCACTCCCTCAGCTCAGAGATCCACTGGTTGACGATCACACGTTGATCTGATTGGTTACAAGGTCGTTTGTGACGTCAGAAACACCAGCGATTTCAAACCGTGTTTTTGAGACTGTCTTTGGTTCACTGCAGTTTTAAGGAGGAAATACTCAGCAATGCTGTCGACTTATGAACTTACACATGTGTGTCTTAAAGCGTATTAAACACCACATAGACACATAAACAACATTAAACGCTGGATTTTCATTATGTGTTTATAGCAGTTGAGTTCAGCTGTAATTTTGTTTGGTTCATCATAAAAAAATGCTATATCAGGACCTGAACCTGTAAGATGAGTCCCGCGCGTCAGAGCTCTGGTCACGTGACTGCCCGCGAGTTAAACAGCGCTAATAGATGTGCATCCCGCATCATTAACTTTAAGCACTCGTGTGTCTCATTCCCACAGATTTACGGTCTCCGTTCACACGGTGAGAGCGAGACGAGCGCCGGTCAGATCTGAGAGCATGTATGAGCTCCTCACACACACACACACACACATGATCACAGGGACCGCGGCGGACACGTGTGTGACCACATGGACACACACACACACAGTGAGGATGCAGAAGTCTCTCTGGTGCTCTTCCGTCATTCTTGACCGAAACATTTTACATTCGTTTTCTTTTTTTAATTTTTCTTCCTCAGAAGATGCTGTGTGAACACACACACACACACACAAAAATCACGGTCATGATGTGAACAGGTTAAATGGTCCTGAAAGCAACCGTCACACACAGAATGAGAGTTTCCTCTAGTGGAAGCGTGTGGAACTGCAGCCGAACACACTCTCACTGAACGCTCATGTACTGAGAGATCAGACTCACATGAGGAACACACTGGTGGAGAGTTATGGCTTTGATTTATCACAGTTTTAGAGTAAAACATGTTTTTGGAAATATTTATTTTATATAAAAATTTAAAATAGTATTTTTGCACATTTTTCATAACAATAAACGTACAATTCTGTTACTTTTTTTAAGTTCACTTTTTAAAACTGGTTTCACTTCAGCAATAATCTGCCGAGTGTCGTGTTTGAGAAGAGATCAAACTTCAGTCTGTCGCTCTAAAGCGTTCAAGATTTACCACATTTTCAGCTGGAAAATTAATTTTCAGGTCTATGCTCAAAACGTGAATAAATGGATTATAAATACTGCATAAGTATAATGTAGTACCATAAAATCCCCTAAAAATACAAAATATTACATTTAAAACATTATCGAAATAAAATATAGTAGGCTACATTCATTTCATTGAAATAAAAAATTAATTTTCGGTAATTTTTGACCGACATTTAATATTCAACAATATTATTGATCTGCTTTTGCTTAAGGTGGACGTTGATGCAAGTTTCTTCTAGAAACAAACTTTGTTGTATTATTTTCATGTTATCACTGTGAAGCTGCTTTGATACAATCTGTATTGTAAAAAGCGCTGTATAAATAAAGGTGACTTGAACTTCAGCTGGTTCTGCATCATGAGAATGATGAGGTGATTTAATCGTGTTCTCATGTTTCATCGCGGACAGGAACACACTAGTGGAGAGCGTTAGCAAACGCAAACATGCAGACAATCATCTGTAACATCATCATCTATAGCAGCACATTCTCATTCTGCAGAGCCTCTATCGTGAGTTCTGGTCTGTTAAGCAAAGCAAATACGTAATCCATCAGATTCAAAAGAGCATATCTGCAGAAGCGGAGCTCAGTGCGGGTCCGACGGGTGTTGGTCTCAACAGAGGCTCTTTGTGTGCAGGAATGCGGGAGAACGTCCATCTGGTGGCCTTTTGTCAAACTCTCTCACTCTGTGTTCGCAGAGAAAGGCGCTCATTAGTATGCGTCTCACACCTGTCAATCCACACACGCACGCCTCCCCCTCTGCTGTAGCCCCGCCCCTTCATCATGTGTGTCCCGAGCCGGCACACACACGCGGCTTCTCCAGAACTTTCTGCTGTTTCTCAGCTGTTCTGGGGTCAGTAGCGGCCCCAGGGTCTCGGTTCCCATGACGGGACCCTCAGGGGCTCGTGCGGGGGTTCGGGTTTCTGTGGTGCCGGGGCCGACCACTGAGGAATGTGGACAATGTCCCGCATGCACATACTGAGACACTAACACCAGCTTAATGCTCAGCTGTGTGTGTGTGTGTGTGTGTGTGTGTGTGTGTTTGTCTGTGTGTGAGAGAGAGAGAGAGAGAGAGTGTGTGTGTGTGTGTGTGTGTGTGTGTGTGTGTGTGTGTGTGTGAGAGAGAGAGAGAGAGAGAGAGAGAGAGAGAGAGTGTGTGTGTGTGTGTTCTAGCTGAACACAGTATCTGAGACTAAAATCATGAACTAAATACATAATATACAGCAGATCTGTGGATTACGCAGCTTTATACTCGATAACAGTGAGATCAGTGACTGTGTTTGTTGAGACCTGAACTGAGGTTTCAAAAAACAGCTAATAAAGGCCAACACTAATAAAAGCCCACAACAACAAGAAGCCCAGAAGAGGCTGGAGCTCAACGGAAACATTATATTATTATTATATACACAATACCATTATCATACATAATATTACATTATATTACCAAACCAAAGGAAAACGAGAGATTATAGAGAGAAGAGGTGAGAGACGACGGTCAGACACAACAACAGCTTTCAACCCTGTACACCAACAGTCAGCCTTCTCATTGGTGGAGGACGAGTGGGCGGAGTCTAAACCAACCAATCAAAGAGATAGACAGCATTCTCATTGGTGGAGGACGAGTGGGCGGAGTCTAAACCAACCAATCAAAGAGATAGACAGCATTCTCATTGGTGGAGGACGAGTGGGCGGAGTCTAAACCAACCAATCAATGCGAGAGACAGCGCTCTCATTGGTGGAGGGCGAGTGGGCGGAGTCTAAACCAACCAATCAATGAGAGAGACAACGTTCTCATTGGTGGAGGATGAGTGGGCGGAGTCTAAACCAACCAATCAAAGAGAGAGTCAGCATTCTCATTGGTGGAGGACGTGTGGGCGGAGTCTAAACCAACCAATCAATGAGACAGCATTTTCATTGGTGGAGGACGAGTGGGCGGAGTCTAAACCAACCAATCAATGAGAGAGACTGCATTCTCATTGGTGGAGGACAAGTGGGCGGAGTCTAAACCAACCAATCAATGAGAGAGACAACGTTCTCATTGGTGGAGGATGAGTGGGCGGAGTCTAAACCAACCAATCAATGAGACAGCATTTTCATTGGTGGAGGACGAGTGGGCGGAGTCTAAACCAACCAATCAATGCGAGAGACCGCGTTCTCATTGGTGGAGGACGAGTGGGCGAAGTCTAAACCAACCAATCAATGCGAGAGACCGCGTTCTCATTGGTGGAGGACGAGTGGGCGGAGTCTAAACCAACCAATCAATGCGAGAGACCGCATTCTCATTGGTGGAGGACGAGTGGGCAGAGTCTAAACCAACCAATCAATGCGAGAGACCGCGTTCTCATTGGTGGAGGACGAGTGGGCGGAGTCTAAACCAACCAATCAATGCGAGAGTGATCAGGTGACTCACTGCAAGACATATCTTTAATCTCTGGCCAAATCAAACAAGCATGTTCAACATGAGAAATCAGACTTGAGATCATTTACAGCTAAAGATTATTAAATTAATAAAGATATATTATGATTATTTGTTGTGATTCACATCAGAAACAGACTGTAGGCGCATGAACTGCATGTTCACAAACTAACACTATTCCCTGAACTGTAACCTGGACGGTCCTGTTGTGATAACACGAATGTAAAACTTTATAAACAGACGTCGGTTAGCATGAAGGAGGTCGTAGCGTGTGAGCGTGTTCGCTGATGTCCGTCTGCTGCTACTGGAGCGGCCGCCGGTTACCATGCCGACGCTCTGGGCCGTCTCCAGGCAGCAGTGTCTGCTAGCGGATCCGTCCGCGCGCGCTCACCTGGCAGCGACGTACAGCGTCCGGTTCATGAGCACGATCAGCTGGATGTCCAGGCGGTGGCGCTGCGTGTTGTTCCGGCCCGGTTTGTGGCCCACGAACGCTGGATATTGTTTGGTATCTGACGGAGAGAAAGATGAATGTTTAATTTCACAGCGAGAGCCTTTAACTCAAATATTACATTCATTATCATTATCACATGTTCACGGTTCCCTGATGTTCATTAATGGTCACATGACATGCCTCTAAATCTCTTTTAATAATGTTTTGGTTTGATTTTTTTAAATGATTGATTTTCATCTTGCAGAGAATTTAACGGCAGTGGCGTAAGCTACGTGGACATCTATAAACACTCTCAACAATAAAGGTTATTAAAGGGTGTTTTCTTTACTCTGATGTCATAGACGAAGAACATTTCTATAATCCGAATAATCTTTTTCCACTATGAAGAAGCTTTTATGCGATGAAAGGTTCCGTGGATGTTAAAGCTTCTTCGCGGAACCATGGATGCCGATAAAGAAGATTTATTTTTAAGAGAGCTGGAAACAAACGATGCGATTTGATTGGGAATTAAAGTTAAAAGCTGAAATGTTTTATGTTGTGGGAGAAACTGTGTTTGTAAATGAGAACACGGCGCTTACAGTATAACATGCATCATGTCTATGCAAATTCCACATTAACCATGAAAATAACACGTGTGTGTGAGTGAGTGTGTGAGGGTGTGTGTTTGTGTGTTTGTGTGTGTGTGAGTGCGTGCATGTGTGAGTGAGCGTGTGTGTTTGTGAGTATGTGCGTGTGTGTGTGTGTGTCTATGTGTGTGTGTGTGTGTGTAGCATTCAGATCTTCACCCTGACAGGCAAAACAAAAGATCTCTCACTCACACAGCCTTCGTTCGAACACATTTACAGTTTCTCTGGGCAGCAGAAACACGTTTCACAGAGTGAGTGTGAGGATGAGGCGAGAGAGGAGAGGAGAGGAGAGGAGAGGAGAGGAGAGGAGAGGAGGAGGCGAGGAGAGGCGAGGAGAGGAGAGGAGAGGAGAGGAGAGGAGAGGAGAGGAGAGGAGAGGAGAGGAGGAGGCGAGGAGAGGAGAGGAGAGGAGAGGAGAGGAGGAGGCGAGGAGAGGAGAGGAGAGGAGAGGAGAGGAGGAGAGGAGAGGAGAGGAGAGGAGGAGGCGAGGAGAGGAGAGGAGAGGAGAGGAGAGGAGGAGGCGAGGAGAGGAGAGGAGAGGAGAGGAGAGGAGAGGAGGAGAGGAGAGGAGAGGAGAGGAGGAGGCGAGGAGAGGAGAGGAGAGGAGAGGAGGAGGCGAGGAGAGGAGAGGAGAGGAGAGGAGAGGAGAGGAGAGGAGAGGCGAGGAGAGGAGAGGAGAGGAGAGGAGAGGAGAGGAGGAGGCGAGGAGAGGAGAGGAGAGGAGAGGAGAGGAGAGGAGAGGAGGAGAGGAGAGGAGAGGAGAGGAGAGGAGGAGGCGAGGAGAGGAGAGGAGAGGAGAGGAGGAGGCGAGGAGAGGAGAGGAGAGGAGAGGAGAGGAGAGGAGGAGAGGAGAGGAGAGGAGAGGAGAGGAGAGGAGAGGAGGAGGCGAGGAGAGGAGAGGAGAGGAGAGGAGAGGAGAGGCGAGGAGAGGAGAGGAGAGGAGAGGAGAGGAGAGGAGGAGGCGAGGAGAGGAGAGGAGAGGAGAGGAGAGGAGGAGAGGAGAGGAGAGGAGGAGGCGAGGAGAGGAGAGGAGAGGAGAGGAGGAGGCGAGGAGAGGAGAGGAGAGGAGAGGAGAGGAGGAGGCGAGGAGAGGAGAGGAGAGGAGAGGAGAGGAGAGGAGAGGAGGAGGCGAGGAGAGGAGAGGAGAGGAGGAGAGGAGAGGATCAGGCGAGAGAGGAGAGGAGAGGAGAGGAGAGGAGGAGCCGAGAGAGGAGAGGAGAGGAGAGGAGAGGAGAGGAGGAGCCGAGAGAGGAGAGGAGGAGCCGAGAGAGGAGAGGAGAGGAGAGGAGGAGCCGAGAGAGGAGAGGAGAGGAGGACCCGAGAGGAGAGAGGAGAGGAGAGGAGAGGAGAGGAGAGGAGAGGAGAGGAGGAGGCGAGGAGAGGAGAGGAGAGGAAAGGAGAGGAGGAGGCGAGGAGAGGAGAGGAGAGGAGAGGAGGAGGCGAGGAGAGGAGAGGAGAGGAGAGGAGGAGGCGAGGAGAGGAGAGGAGAGGAGAGGAGAGGAGAGGAGGAGGCGAGGAGAGGAGAGGAGAGGAGAGGAGAGGAGAGGATCAGGCGAGAGAGGAGAGGAGAGGAGAGGAGGAGCCGAGAGAGGAGAGGAGAGGAGAGGAGAGGATCAGGCGAGAGAGGAGAGGAGAGGAGAGGAGAGGAGGAGCCGAGAGAGGAGAGGAGAGGAGAGGAGAGGAGGAGCCGAGAGAGGAGAGGAGGAGCCGAGAGAGGAGAGGAGAAGCCGAGAGAGGAGAGGAGAGGAGAGGAGGACCCGAGAGAGGAGAGGAGAGGAGGGGAGGGGAGGAGAGGAGAGGAGGAGGAGGCGAGGAGAGGAGAGGAGAGGAGGAGGAGGCGAGGAGAGGAGAGGAGAGGAGAGGAGAGGAGAGGAGAGGAGGAGGCGAGGCGAGGAGAGGAGAGGAGAGGAGAGGAGAAGAGAGGAGAGGAGAGGAGAGGAGGCGAGGAGAGGAGAAGAGAGGAGAGGAGAGGAGAGGAGAGGAGAGGAGAGGAGAGGAGGAGCCGAGAGAGGAGAGGAGAGGAGAGGAGAGGAGGAGGCGAGGAGAGGAGAGGAGAGGAGAAGAGAGGAGAGGAGAGGAGAGGAGAGGAGGCGAGGAGAGGAGAGGAGAGGAGAGGAGAGGAGGCGAGGAGAGAAGAGGAGAGGAGAGGAGAGGAGAGGAGAGGAGAGGAGAAGAGGAGCCGAGAGAGGAGAGGAGAGGAGAGGAGAGGAGAGGAGAGGAGAGGAGAGGAGAGGAGGAGGCGAGGAGAGGAGAGGAGAGGAGAGGAGAGGAGAGGAGAGGAGAGGAGAGGAGGCGAGGAGAGGAGAGGAGAGGAGAGGAGAGGAGGAGGCGAGGAGAGGAGAGGAGAAGAGAGGAGAGGAGAGGAGAGGAGAGGAGAGGAGAGGAGAGGAGACTCACAGTTGGCGTGTGACACGCTGATGGGCTCGGTGTCTTCTGGGAAAGCGGCTCCTGCCGTCTGAAGAACGGAGAAATACAGCAACAGGGCCTGAGACCGCATGTTTGACCTCTGAACTTCAGCCTGCGGAGGACACACACACACACACACACACACACAGCTCACTTTAACTGGCTTAGAGGAATATGCGTCAGATCCATAGACTGTAGAAAACACTGGGTAAAACCCGTCGGGATAACACATCACATGTTCAGGTGAAGCCATAAACTGTATAACATATGTGTGACGTCACCCGCAGTGTTTCTGAAGTGGGCGGAGCCGGCCGTCGTCATCTTGTTAGCGCGTCACTCGCGGATAAATGACAATGTGCAGCGAGGCGGATTAGCTGAGGTGACGTTAACGCTAGCAGACAAACGACTAGCAGTGAAATCAGCGGCAATCCACCTGTCACTCAAGAGGCCACGCCCTTAATTATGCAGAACTTTAAGGCTTAATATAATTTAAATGGATGAGTTATAAAAAAATTCACCGTCCTCACAGTCGTCATGAAGGACAACATTAGGGATATAGACCAAAACCACTTTTAACACCAGACTGTAAACATGTTTTATTCTGCTGTAAAGTTGGCCATTTTAACATGCGGGTCTATTAGGGCTGAAACGATTCATCGAGTTACTCGATTACAAAAATGCCTCGAGGCAAAAACTCTGCCTCGAAGCCTGTTAAATACCTATGATGCGCAGTCGCGCACTATACGCGCAGGGATCTATATACTATAGCGCAGTGTTTCCCCTACCATTGTTTTGGGGGGGCGGCCCCTAAATTGCTGACGAAATCCAGTCATAAAAAAGAAATTTACTGTATAACGCGGAATTTCATGGAATTTGTCAATCTTTTGAGGAATAAATAGAAAGCAGTTCAGTGTACACTTGAAATCAAATCGCGATGTAGACAAGTGTGTGTGGATATTAAACCACAAAGACTATTTAAATAAGAATCCTGCTTGTTCTGTGTGAATGAATGGTGCAGCCGACGCGTAGTTTCATTTAACGTACCACACACACACACACACACACACACACACACACTGAAGCACGTGTGACGCTTGCGCTGTTTTTTTGCCTATATGAAGACACAAATGCATAAACTTCCTCTCCAGACTCTAGATCCACTCCGAAAGTCACTTCGTGATCATTTAACCGCTTCATTTGAGAAAAACTATCATTGTGACATAAACACACAAACTCAAAAGGTCTTCACAGCAACCCGTCAAAATAAAAGTTAGGTTTAACGTGACAGAAATATATTACCGTTGTACAGTAGAATTTAGATATGTCCCAATGTAATAACACTAACACTAATCCAAATAAATTATCATCAAAACTGATTTTTTTAGGAATAATCCATGTTTTAATTTTAACAGTAAAGCTCATTGTGCAGCACGTTATTTGACAAAAAGTTTATTTAATTTCATATGATTAAAATTGATGATAAATGATAACATTTGTGTTTTATGTCTTCATTTTATTACCAGAAAAAACACAACACAGAATTAGTGTGACATTTTTTTTCATTTTTTTTTTTTAAAATGTTGTCTACGTTTAATGATTCATAATACACTATTTCAATTAATTAGACATGCTTTTTGATTGCTAAAAAATGTACACCACGTTGCCTGCTCCGCAACACTACCCCCCCCCCCATCCCCCCCCCCCCCCCCCCCCCCGTTGTGCTATTCTGTGAAACGACAGGGGGCGACTCCGAATAATTCTCCTCTAAAACACCAGGAATCAGCAGTGAAGAAGTAGTTTGCCGTTTATTAGTAGTTTATTAATTGCTGTGTTCATATAAAAAGAGTAATAAATGCAGTAGGTTTATTGTACTTTCACTGCATGTACACTAGTTAAACAACTGAAGCCTTATTGAAGAGTGTTTAAACCTTAATTTCATCAGCAGGGCTTACTTCTGCTATTGTAGGCTTATTTTTTTAAATATAGGCAGTTCAGACAAGTGCAAACTGGGTGCTTAATGCAAATGTGTTCCTATTCACAAAATGAGAGTATTTTATGGTCGCCCATCAATGCAAATGTCTCTGTGTATAGAAGGATCATAAACATGCTGGTACAGACGTACCAGTTCGGCCAGATTCGGCTCGAAGTCGTTCATCTTCGGATGCGGCGCCGCGCGCGATGTTACAAAAAGTGCCGTGCACACCGCCAGGCGAAATGGGGTCTTGCGCACCCAACGCGCACGACCGCCCACACCGCAATGACGTCATTTTTGCCGCGCGCACTTCGCGCTCTTGCGGACGCGTCGAGTATAAACAAGGCTTAAGGCCAATTTATACTTCTGCGTCGAGTGTACGCCGTAGTGTACGGCGTACGCTACGCACGTAGGCGACGCCGTCATGAGCATTTATACTTCTGCGTTTAGGTCTGCGTTGCTCTGCAGTACAGCGCCGAAACGCTAGTTGGCGGCGGAGGGTTTTAATGTTCCACTGTGTTTAGATTCCTCGCGGCAAGAAGAAGAAGATTCCTCGCGGCTGTTTTGAGTTTAGGTTACTACAAGCAATGGCGACTGAAAGAGAGCAGATCATGTTGGAGTTGGAGCTTATCGAGGTGGAAAAGGTAATTTTTTTGTTTTGTTTTTAACAGTTTCGCTGTACTTAGAATTTAAAAATGGCGGGCGGTGCAGAAGAACACGCCGGAAATACATAGGAGGAAACGGGATGCTCCCAAGCCGACCAATCACAGATCTTGCGGTCCGCGTCGTCGCGACGTGTAGTTACATTTTTGAGGAGGTGCGCGTCAGGTTACGGCGAAGGGTACGGCGTATGGTACGCATCTGTGCGTATGCTACGCCGTACCTACTGCGCGCACCCGACGCAGAAGTATAAATTGGCCTTTAGACGCTTGAACATTCGCTCGAGTTCAATTTTTTCAACTTGCGCGGAAGACGTTCGCGGCAAACGCGTCTCCCAATTCGCGTCATTCGCAACGCCCGGCGCCAATGATGCGTCTATTCGCGTCTTTGCATTGACTTTGTATGTAATCTACTCGCGTAAATAATTAAATTTGCGTTCGGTGTGTGAATCCCTTCACACACACACACGCATGCACCCTCGTCTCTCTCACGCGCCAGTCAGATCAATTGCGGCAATGTATCACATATGCTTAAACTTTTATGTAGCCACGCAACAATAATTTCAGCATGCCTTCACTGTATACACAGGGACGTGATGGAGGAACTAATGTTGTATTGCAGTCTTTGCGAGACCTTGTTTGTATGTCACGTCTTCCAAATTGTTACAGACAACAACAAATGAAATTCCCCAGCCTGCTTCTCCAAATCCACTCGTACTTTTGGGGAAGACATTTTAATCGGCTACCAAAAAATTTGAACATAGAACATTGTTGGCACTTATAGCTACTAAATGGGTAAAAATTGCAATAAATAGGCTTAGTTTTGGAGCCAAATGTTGAAGTTGGAATAAATACCAGTTTTTGTTGTTGTTGTTTTTTAGAAATAAAAGCCAAATGCTTGATAATTTTACAGCCACATAATTTTCGTTATGCATTATTTGTTTTGGTTGTTTAAAAACACACATTTTTTATCCGATTAATCGATTAATCGATAGATTAAGTGCTAGATTAATCGATTACAAAAAGAATCGATAGCTGCAGCCCTAGGGTCTATGGGACGGACTCTCTTCAGCAGCCGGCCTCTAGTGGCCAGTGGAGGAACTGCAGTTTAACTCACTCAGTGTTCAGCTCGACAGAGGACAGGGGGTTGACACTCGGTCAGATCGATCGCAACGCTGAGCATCATGGGTAAGGAACTGCTGACACGGATCTCGGCCAATCAGAGATTGCGCAGCAGGGAAAGGCAATCTTCATTACTGCAGCTCTGATTTACACGCTGACCTCTGACCTCTGACGGCGCCTGAGTTTCCGTGAGCAACAAATTACTCCACAAATCACAGATTCTGCTGCACTTCTGTTCGCATGGAAGAAAAAGTGAGTGATGATACGCAGCCGCTCAAACACACACACACACACACACACACTTTACATTCATGCGTTTGATAGACGCTTTTATCCAGAGCGACTGGCATGCATTCACTGGAAGATCTCGGTGTTATAAAGAATACAGTGCTTTTCATTTCTTGTAAGTGCGTATATTTCTGCATTAGTCCTGCATTACACACTGTTTCCCACAATGCACCCTGCTCCAGCTCCAGTGTGAAGAATGAATCAGTGATTTTCACATCTCTCTCGACTCATGATTTAATCACACTGACAAAAGGTCAGACTTCTGTACACAAATGTCACCATGAATTCAAAATTTTTATGGAATATTGCAGTGTTTATCATCAATGATTAATCAGTGCACATTTTAATAATGTTGAATCAAAATCAGTTCCTCTTCAGCATCTCTTCTCTTCTCTTCTCTGATGATGTGGGCGGGGCAACCTGTCACTCACAGAAGATCAGCCAATAGCAGACCACAACCATCCAATCAGTTCCCCACAGACACGCTCAAGCCCCGCCCACATGTGTTCTGGTTCCAGAAGCGATTCTCTTGATATACGACACAATAGAGGAGAGACGACCAGCGCAACTTCACTTTCATGCATTTAAAACTGTTTGTTTGTTTGTAGTTAAAAGCCATGTCAGCAAACACAACTCTTTATATTGCAAGACACAGATGAAAATGTAGTAAATGTGTGTTTATAATACATGAGCCATCAACAGAAACACCACACACACACACACAGTGTCCAGATAGATGATTGACAGCTATTCCTCCAGAGCAGTGTCAGGCCTGTAATGAATTAAAGCCGTAATTGAAACGGCAGTAAATGATGTTTGAGGCGTTCCGTCAGAGAAACACACTCATGTTAATGAACCAGAGGCTGTGAACACTGACCAGCGCAGAGGCTTTACACACACCAGGACTTCTGGGAGACAGATTTTACTAGAAAAGGGCCGAACGCAGAAACAATCCCTCTTTTCTTCATCACGAGCTGCTGAATAACACACTCCTGCCCTTCTGTCACACACACACACACACACACACACTGGTGAAGGAGAACGACGACAGCGTTTAAATAACACAACCTTCTCCTAACAATCAGAAGAAGAAGAAAACGAGCAGAATCATCTGCACACACACACACACACACTCACAAGTGCAGGATTGTTTTTACGTTGGGTTAAAAAAATGTAATTTATAAATGTAACCCAACTGCTGGGTTTGTCCATATTTGACCCAAACAACCCAGCATGTTTTAGAGTGCAGAGAGAATCACGAGAGTTACACGGCGTCTGAAGGGTTTTCAGATACAAGAGAGACTATTCACACACACTTCATGTCGAGTCTCCTGCATTTATACAGCGCTTTAACAACACACACGCCTCACAGCAGCTTTACAGTGATAACAGGAGATTACAGTAACACAGATTGTTTTACAGCAGATCTAGAATAAAGTTATTGTCCAGATAAAGTTAGTTTTGATTGATTCACTTCCGCTGTAAAGATCATTAGTAATTAACTTAATTTAACTGAAGACAGAAACTGTTAATGTGTTCTGGACGCTCATTCACACACATCGGTGTTTGAGCTCGAGAACACACACTTTGAAACAGGATCCAAGGTGCAAGTTTTGAAATGTAGAAAAGCGTGATCATCTCTGTGTAAACTTCAGAAACGGGACTCTGTGAAATGCTGACGGCACACGTTTAAATATTAAAACAGAAATGACAGAATTGAGTCTATGCAGCTGTTATTGGACCAATCAGACGACAGAATCATGATCACGTGCTTCATAAACACGACAGAAGCGATCGCTCTGCAGATCTGGTACACCTGGAGCTTCTGATGCTTCAAACTCACACTAGTTTTAATGACCGGAAGTGTGTTTGAAACGGCCACAACAGAAGCTCGATCGCTGTCCTCAACTCTGGTCCAGCTCTCCTTAATTGGATCCGATGCTTTAAAGACTCGTTCTCAGTCACTAACCCTCATCTGAGGTAATCTTCTGTAATCAGCAGCTCAGCGGACGAGAACAACACACACACACACACACACACACACACACACCTGAAACACATCACCAATCAAACAGACATGATGATCCTCAGACGGAAACACAGCCCTGTCAGACACTCATTACTTGAAATAAAATATGAATGTAAAATTATATCAAATAACTTAAAACTTAACCCAGCTAAAGCATTTTCTCTTGGTTATGGGAATGCTAGAGAAAATGTTATCATTCTTCAAACATTATGGGAACGTTACTTTTGAATGTTCTCTAAAACATTTAAACAACATTAGACGAACATCCAACTAAAAGGTTCCATGAATGTTCCATAACATTTTGGGAACATTATTAAAGACCATAACTTTGAAGGAACGTTCTATTAATGTTACTGGAAGAACGTTTGTTCATAACTTTGAGAGAACCATGACAGAATGTTCCCTGTTCGAAAGTGCAATAAGCATATATAACGTGCATATATAACAAGAACAAAAACACTAAAACTCTAACTGAATTTAAAATGAAAAATATATAAAATAAAAATTAAAAACTATTAAAAGGGGTCATGACACAATGATCAAATCGGCTTGATCTTTTGACATATACGAGTTCTTCGTACCATTAAAGTCCCCCTGTAGTCAATCACTTTATCCAATTCATCTTTGATCACCAAAATGACAAATTCAAAGTTTTTTCCCTTGATAAAAATTCTTCATGCCTTAAAACATCTTGAATGTAACTCGACACCCTCGCCTCATTTAGTATGCGCGGTTCTATGAATATGCAAATGAGCCCCGCCTCCACTCACTCCCTCAGCTCAGAGATCCACTGGTTGACGATCACACGTTGATCTGATTGGTTACAAGGTCGTTTGTGACATCAGAAACACCAGTGTTGACACTATGCAGTGACGTCAGCCAATCAGAGCAGTGTGTTTACAGCCTTAAAGGAGCCGCGCATTAAAACTGATCATTTCAGACAGAGGCTCAGAATGAGGGTTTTTCCGCATATATATTTGTCATTGTAAGTGAACCTCAAGGAACATATTAAAATAATAAAAAAAGATCCATGTCATAACCTCTTTAAAATAACTATTTCAATGACACTAGAATAACAGGTTCACACACAGGAGCTTCGTCCCGTGTTCTCTTTCTCCCGAGGGATTTCCGCCGCGACGGCTGTTCAATATCTCATTTCTCTCCTGCGTCAGTAGAGGTTTGTGATGAGACGCTCCTGATATCAGCTGTGTCATGTCATTTTTCTAATGGAGACTTCTCATTAATTTAGCGTCTGGCATCATAGATCAGGTCTGTGTTTCTGTCAAAGGTTACGCTCAGAGTCGCCGGTGCGGAGGAAAGCTTCTAAACTCGATTGTTGTGTTACGTGAGCCGAATACAGAGTTTACGGAGCAGATCCGCACCTTCATTAGAGCCTGTAATTTAATTTTACACTTAGAATAATTGATGCTAATTTGAGGCGCTCATGAGGAGAATATAGAAAGTGACGTATAGAGACAGAGAGAAAACAACAACAATAGCAGGAATCATTATTCAGGATGGAGGAACATGTTCCTATTATACGCACTCATCGTTCAAAGTGCTTAGAGATGCAATCAATAATAGAACAGTCATGTTTAAAATAATTTAAGAATCAAACAGCTTTTCAGTGCAAACTTCATTGATGATGACCACTACTCTACTCACGACTCGCTTATAATCACGCTCTTGCAAACTACTCTAACTCTTAAAGGTTTTTAAATAAAGACTAGTGGCGCTGAAGTCATGCAACCGTAGTTCGTTTACATCTACAGCTTCAGGCTCCACAATTCATCAAAGATTATCATGATGCACAAAGAGATGAAGAATCATTTATGTAAAACCATGTTTGTTGGTCTCGGAGCTTATTTTCTGCAGTGATCCAAAAAAGCCTGAGGGAAAATCCTGTTGGGTTCTAGACTAGACGAGGGAACCATGATGATAAAACCACGACGCTACTGATGTTTTATTAAAGATCATTCTGTTCTTAAACCTCTATTGAAACAGTTCCTGTTAATAAAACAAAAGTTTGAAAACAAGCAGCTTTATCACAATTACAGCAGAACATACAGTTCCAGCAAATATGAGTTTACATGAGCGGCGTTTGAATATAGAGTTGGACAACGGCAGCAAAAAGTCTTGATTCATGAGAGATTCAGGAGGAACGACAGCACAATCTTCACTGCGGTTGCGGATCGTTTACATTTTATCGATTCCGATTCCTATCGATTTATCATTTAAAAAAAAAAAAAAAAGGTTTTAAAAAAAAAACAGATATCATTCACATTTAGTCTTATTGCTAAACATGTAATTGCAGCTGAATATCATGAGCAGAAATCATCAGCTGAAGAACACTTACAGGAGCGTTTGCCTGAGGGTTAAACACACCAACAGCTGAACTAATACACACTTCAATCATTATTAAAGACAATAAACACTCAGTAACTAAAAAAGAACTAATAACAAATTAGCAATCGCAACAAATAGACACAACTGAACAAAGATACGGTTGAAATAAACAGTGTTTTAAGATTTCCAGGTGTTCCGGTACAGAAACTGTAATCACACTGCACTTTATATAAAATATACATTACAAATATAGTTGCAAAAGTTATTCAGTCAAGAAGGAGTGGATTTTCTCTCTGTCTTGTGTTGTTTGATGAGTGTTATTATAGAGACGGCAGGAATATTAGGCTACTGTCACTTTAAGAGTTACACACGTGTTCCGCACTGAAAACACAGTCTCTCGCGCTTGAGTGGTTTTAAGTCAGAATGAAATGCTCACAAAGGAAGGAATAAGAGGAAATTTTTATTTTATAACCAGTATCCGATTCCCGACCCTAGTCTCCAGCCCGAACACGAACACCTGACCGAAGCTTGTTATGGGTATCTTCTCTGAGCTCGGACCGGCCAGCGGAGGTCCACACACAGGTCTGAGGTGTTGATGTGCTGGAATGGCTTTAACAGGGCCAAACGCTCAGACACAAAGAGACTCAGAGCTGTCAGCAACATCTCGGCGCTGAACGCCCGCTGTGAGGATTATAATCCCTCCAGATAAAAGCCTCCAACGCTGCAAAATAAACAGCAGCGCTAAAGCAGCTTACGCTCACAAACTGCATTCTCATATCGCAAAGTGGAAGTTTTGACTTTAAAACAGCCCTTGAGGATTCCTGACGGAGAAATGAGCATCAGCTCACCGTGAAGAATCATGCGAAGGCCTGGAGTGTGTGTGTGTGTGTGTGTGTGTGTGTGTGAGAAGAGCGGAACAAAGAGCCGTTATCACATCAGCGGCAGGGGAACGTTCATTATAAACCTTCGACTGACGGGAATTCAGTGTCTGAACACACACACACACACACACACACACTGATACTGAGTGTTAACGGCTCGCTTCATTCTGTCCTCATTTACTCGTCGCTCAAACCTCGATAACTCACTCACTAATCGCTTTCACCGTTTATAATCGAGCTCCAACTCACACATCCAGGGAAGATGTTCTTAAATAAACACTGATGTGAAGACCAAACCAAACATTATTCACACACCAGATATCATTTTTGATATGTTTCACTAGTGTGATCACTATAGTTAATTTCTGTAAGTGAGGAGAGCAAAATAAAGTAAACTGTGACATATTATACACAAATATTCTTCATACAGTGACTAGCAGTAACAATATGGGACCAAAACTGTATATAAAACTAAACTCATGTAAAAATGATCATCAACAGAACATCATCCGTGTGTTTTCAAACGTGTATTTAATTTCAGGAATAAATGTTTTTTTCCCAGTGGAGCTCCAGCTATTAAACTCCTCAAATGAGCCGCGGACACAATCTGCCTTCCATTATCATCTCATTCAGACGCTTTTGTCCACGTCGTTTATCATCGTTGACCGAACGGGTCATTCTCTGTCTCGCGCTGAGATAGCGGAGCGTCTCGCCGTTCGCTGACTGACATCCATAAAGAGAAGTCCCACAATCCCTCACTGAGGGTTGCTATAGATACATCTAAAATCATTTTTAAAAAATTTTTTTTTACTTGAAATAAAATTAACATTAACTGAAATTAAATAAATGTCTAATAAAAATGAAAAAAATAGGCTACTAAAACTTTCAAAAAGAAAGAAAAAGAAAAATACAAGAAGGTTGGCACACCACAGCTTCTTAAATGGGGAAATAAATAAGTGTTCCCACCAAAAGTGACATTTCGAGCTCTTCATCAATACAAGAATATCTGAATAATACTAAAATATCATCGCTGTGCATGTTAAAGCTTCTGGCTGTAATTTCTGAGGAATGAGATCGCTGAATAATGTAAAGCGGCGTAATGGAATTGAGGAGCTTCTTAAGTTCACATATCCACTCAACTAATGAATCCGGCGTGGATCATCCGCTCTCAGGGAACACCAGATCCTTTATTTCCTTCAGGAACAATGAAGACACGAGCATAAAAACATCCCTCATCAAACACAAACACAATCTCCAGAAACAACGCGATTCACAGCAGCTCCGACTGAGTGTGTTCGGACTGATCTCATGAAATGGCGTATGTATGACACGCCAATTCGTATTTCCATTTTTGGCGTGCTATTAACACGCATAATCGCTTTTCAGCGTGTTTATCAACGCCTTTGACTTAACGTTATATTACTGTATTATGTATATATAAATATATGAGCTACCCCAACCCCGTCCCTAAACCTACCCGTCACTGGGGTTAATACCATTTATGAGTCTTCTCCTACCATCCTAGGAAAAGAAATATCGCTCCACAGATGTAGATATAGATTTTGCTTCGTTTCGCTCGGACATTTAACGGCGTACACATACACGCGGAATCACTCGGACATTTAATGGCGTAGACATACACGCAAAAGATTTCGGCGTGGACATACACGCGGATAGCTCAAAATGCGTATAGATAACACGCCACTTGAATTGAAAGTGGCGTGTATGTTTACGCAAAGTCATGATGTCATGTTGCGTTATGAGATATTACAGGCCACGTTCACACCGCAAGTCCTAATGCTCAATTCTGATTTTTTGCTCAGATCCGATTTTTTGATTGGCTGTTCACATTACCTTTTAAAATGTGACCTATATCTGATTGCAGTGTGAACTGTTTGAGGTTTCAAACTAACCGGCATGCGCAAAAGAGCAATAACAATGACATCAGACGCGGCTCGGGAGGTTATGGAGGAAGTAAGCATATTCGCATTTATTTCATAATGTTTGTGAATGGAAACTTTTGCGGGTTTATGGTTGCAAATTCACTACAGAGATCTGTGTGGATGCGTAGACGAAGCCGGGAGTGATGGGAATATGACGTGAATATTCCGTTCTTCCATTTCGTGTGCAATTTTTTCAAAAACGGAGCGGTTACGGTAGGTCCTTCTAGCTTGAATTGAAGTATCTCCCCATATACTTAGATCTAACACCTCACTCTCATTCACTCGCTTCATCGCTGTTCTCCATATCTAGTCAAGTTTTTAATGTTAGGCTACTGTCTGTGTCTGTTGTGTCTAGGGCTTCGCCGGCGCATAAATGGTAAATGGTAAATGGACTGCATTTATATAGCGCTTTCACAGACCCAATGGCCACCAAAGCGCTTTACATTTGCCTCACATTCACCCATTCACTCACTCACTCATACACCGACGGACGACGGCAGCCATGCAAGGCGCCATCCAGCTCGTCGGGAGCAGCTGGGGTTAGGTGTCTTGCTCATGGACACCTCGACACTTGGTCAGGTGGAACCGAGGATTGAACCACCAACCTTCCGGTTTGTAGACAACCCACATGAACCACTGAGCCACTGCCGCCCCAAATTGTGACAAATGTCGACGTAGATTGACGTAAAAGTCGCATCAAATCCGCCTTGATTGTTCACACTGCGGCCGCATTGAAAAAAATCAGATCTGGGCTAGATTTGAGTGTTCACACTACCTCTGAAGAAGTCTGACCTGGTCACTTGACCCCAAAAAAATCAGATTTGGGCCACTTTGCCTGCAGTGTGAACGGGGCCACAGTCACGGGTTCATATGAAGCCGTTTAACACACGTGACCTCGTTAGCATGAGCACATCCGTGTCGTTCTGCTCAGTTCCTGCTGATACTAAACACTGGAACGCTGAGACTCAATGCGTGTTTGCATGCACTATATTTGAAATGTTGGTTTGGTGAAACGCGGAGTCGGAGTGTGTGATCAGAGTGATTGGGTGTAATAATTCCCTCCAGAAGCGTCTCACACACACGAGTGTGTGTTGTGTTCCCGAACGCCAGAGAACACGACAGCGTTTACTGCGTTTCGTCTGACGCTCGACACACACTCGTTTATGATGGAGGGGAAAAGAGCCCGATTGCAGAAACTATTTACTGTACAAAAAATTACAGTACGATTTACTGTAAAAATGATTGTGATTTTAACGGTAAAATGCTACGGTGAAACACTGTTAATTGGTCAACAGAAAGTTTCTGTACTATATATGGTGAATAACTGTGATGGATCTAACCGTACATTTAAATGTACAGTTTTTGGATGTTAAAAAGAACAAATCATTGTATAATTTACAGTAAAAAAAAAACGTAAAGTGACATTCCAACAATTCCCTGCGAGACACTTCACATTTGACGTTTTGTTGAAATAAATGTTTCTTCATAGTTTTTCTAATCAGTTATGTACATAGGGTTTTGTTACATTTAATTTTTATTGCATTTTATAAATTTCATGTGTTACCATGATGGTGTTTAGTGTGTGTGTGTGTGTGTGTGTGTGTGTGAATCTGTGCAGCTTCTATAGATTACTATTAACTTTCTCATCTTGTGGGAAAGCTGCCTGTGATGAGCTGAGATTGATCACGTGACTCTCATCTCCACTGTGATTGGTGGTTGTCAGTGTATTACAATGGTACAAAACAGATATTAGTACTTCAATATCTCAGGAAAATTAACATTATATCAGATAATGAAATAGTTTTTTTATTTCCTGTAAATCTAAGTTAGTCTGTAAAACCTAAAATGTTGCTACCGTATTTTTTACGTTAAATTTCTGGCCACCACAGATTTTTTTTTACCGTAAATTTACCAGATTTTTGACAGTGTTTTCTTGAACACGGGATGGAAACGCTGCTTTATTAACGCAAATGTTTCCTCATCCCACTGGTTTGGCGTGTTTTCCTCTAAGCAGGAAACACATGAGGACACACAGGAAGTCAGGACACTATCGGTCACATGACACCTCCAGCGAAGAGTGAACTTATGAGACGCACAGAGAGTGTGTGTGTGTGTGTGTGTGTGTGTGCGGGGTAAATCCCAGCGCTGCAGATTATAGTGTCTCTATCGGAGGGAACAGACGCCCCTCCAGCGCTGCTCCTTTATTTCCCTCAACGGGATTAAAGCCATGAATCCGTCAGCATTCCCATTAGCACTGCGTCTCCCAGCGAGTCTCTTCAGCTGCGCTCACATTCCCCTGTTACAGCCGTGATGATGTTTCAGGCTCTGCTAGAACAGGTTTTCCTGCTTGAATGTTGATTATTCTCCTCATATTCTCCATTGTTGCGGCTCCTCTCTTCCCAGTCTGTCAGTAACGCTCTGTTTACTTCCTGTCTCTATGAAGCCCCTCCTCCTGAAAGCACACTGTGCTCTGATTGGTCGGCTGGAGCAGTGTGTTGTGATTGGTCGAGCGCTTCGAGTGTGTTTGGGAAATGTCCCGCCCCTTTCCATAACCGCCAGTTTAACACACTACTAACTAACCCAACCAGGCCCCGCCCCTTTAATCTGCGCATTAATTATTATAATGAGGAATATTGAGACGTGTTCGTTCCCGGGAGAAACTCGAGACTAATGGAGGCGTTTCAGGAGTTCAGGAACACTGACGCTGATATAGAGGAGAATGTGATCTGGAGTCGGTCATGTGATCTGGAGTCAGTCATGTGATCTGGAGTCAGTCATGTGATCTGGAGTCAGTCATGTGATCTGGAGTCAGTCATGTGATCTGGAGTCAGTCATGTGATCTGGAGTCGGTCATGTGACGTGTGTAACGCTGATCTGTTGCTTCTAAAAGCGTCAGTGTTCCTGTTGAATTCACTCCTCACAACACACACCACTGACTCCTACACAACAGCATCTGAGACATCACACACTCACACACACTCACTCTCTCACACACACCACTGACTCCTACACAACAGCATCTGAGACATCACACACTCACTCTCTCACACACACCACTGACTCCTACACAACAGCATCTGAGACATCACACACTCACACACACTCACTCTCTCACACACACACACACACACACACTCACACACACTCACACACACACACACCACTGACTCCTACACAACAGCATCTGAGACATCACACACTCACACACACTCACTCTCTCACACACACCACTGACTCCTACACAACAGCATCTGAGACATCACACACTCACACACACTCACTCTCTCACACACACCACTGACTCCTACACAACAGCATCTGAGACATCACACACTCACACACACTCACTCTCTCACACACACACACACTCACACACACTCACACACACACACACACACACACACACCACTGACTCCTACACAACAGCATCTGAGACATCACACACTCACACACACTCACTCTCTCACACACACCACTGACTCCTACACAACAGCATCTGAGACATCACACACTCACACACACTCACTCTCTCACACACACACACACTCACACACACTCACACACACACACACACACCACTGACTCCTACACAACAGCATCTGAGACATCACACACTCACACACACTCACTCTCTCACACACACCACTGACTCCTACACAACAGCATCTGAGACATCACACACTCACACACACTCACACACACACACACCACTGACTCCTACACAACAGCATCTGAGACATCACACACTCACACACACTCACTCTCTCACACACACACACACACACACAGACACCTTTTTCTTCTGTGAAAGAACACTCTTCATCAGGGCACTGTACAGCAGAGCATCTTCAGTGTGGAAGTTTTGACTGAATTTTCCCTCTAAACACACGAACTCAGTCCTGAACACCTGATGGGCTCGAGGAGCAATAAAGGCTCTTCACACTCGGATGAGCATGTGGGTCACAGAGTGTGTGTGTGTGTGTGTGTGTGTGTGTGTGTGTCTCTTTCTCACGTGATTCACACTGACGTCTTTGTCCAGAACACACAGAGAACCAGTTAAACCAGTCTAAACCAGGACCAGCAATTAGCAGAGCCCCATGGGGTCCCCCACACGCTCCCAGCATGCTCTGCGGGACACACACTCCCAGCATGCACTGCACCGACCAAATTACGTCGGTACTACCGAGTTCCAATTCACATTAAATCAACCGGTGCCAAAGTGCGGGACCCGAGAAGCATCTGTCGCGACACACAGGCGTCCACTTCTGAAGCGGATCCAAGAAGTTCATGAAGAAAGCTTTCGATCCACTTCACATGTTGACCACTGTATATACAGAACATTACAATCGACATTTTTCTTTTACAAACCAAACTATATAACGAAAGAAGAAAACACACGCAACTCAGACTCAGAGCGCACTTCTTCAGCTGTAACATCCGATCACAGATCAGCGATAGAGAAGGCAGCGCTCCGGAGAGGATACACACATTTTTCCAAAAACTCCAAACATTGAACAGGATTTTCTCAGGAGTGAAATATGAACTGACTTTGTTAATCCATTGTTTTCGAATTTTAGTTCACTAATATATATTTCCCCCCGCCGACATGAGAGGAACCTAATAAACCAGTATTCCCCGATATCCAGATTATGGATCATCACTGGGACACCCATAACCTTTCAGGATCAGTTATATATTCCCAAAGCCATTCAGTTCAGGACAATTCCAAAGAACAGATCTGAATAATATCTTCTAATGAAATACAGTTCATCATATTCATAATCCTGTGCTGACTGACCTCCGTCACCGTGACCTTTGACCTGCACTAGTGTGTGTGTGTGTGTGTGTGTGTGTGTGTGTGAGTGAGAATGTGCCGGTTGCTGGGAAACACGCAACGATTCCCTCCATTACACTGGTGTGTGTTCTGCTGCGCTTTAATGGAGAACACATCACCCTTCTGGTTCTCCTGAACTAGAACACGAGTTCCACGGTTCCACTGCTGGTGTGTGTGAGACGGACTGCGTCAGGAGAGCGAGTGTGTTTAACCCAAACAAGAGGACGCGTTTCAGCCGATGGTTCTGAAGGTCTTGAGTTTGATTATCAGAGTCTGAAGACAAAAGACCAGACAGAGACTTCCTGTGGCCTCGGGGTCACATGTTTTGTCTAAACTCTCTCACACACACACACACACACACACACACTCATTCTCTCACACACACACACACACATTCT
>JARWKJ010000017.1:437985-445485 GCA_029959095.1 Rhinichthys osculus
TCTGATCTACATCTGATCTACATCTGATCTACATCTGATCTTCATCTTCATCTGATCTACATCTGATCTTCATCTTCATCTGATCTACATCTTTATCTGATCTACATCTGATCTTCATCTTTATCTGATCTACATCTGATCTACATCTTTATCTGATCTACATCTGATCTACATCTGATCTTCATCTTTATCTGATCTACATCTGATCTACATCTGATCTTCATCTTTATCTGATCTACATCTGATCTACATCTGATCTTCATCTTTATCTGATCTACATCTGATCTACATCTGATCTTCATCTTTATCTGATCTACATCTGATCTACATCTTCATCTGATCTACATCTGATCTTCATCTTTATCTGATCTACATCTTCATCTGATCTACATCTTCATCTGATCTTCATCTGATCTTTATCTGATCTTCATCTTCATCTAATCTTCATCTTCATCTGATCTTCATCTTCATCTGATCTTCATCTTCATCTGATCTACATCTTCATCTTCACCTGATCTACATCTTCATCTGATCTCCATCTTTATCTCATCTTCATCTGCTCTTCATCTTCATCTGATCTACATCTTCATCTTCACCTGATCTTCATCTTCACCTGATCTTCATCTTCATCTAATCTTCACCTGATCTTCATCTTCATCTGATCTCCATCTGATCTACATCTTCATCTGATCTACATCTGATCTTCATCTTTATCTGATCTACATCTGATCTTCATCTTCATCTGATCTTCATCTGATCTTCATCTTTATCTGATCTCCATCTGATCTCCATCTTTATCTGATCTCCATCTTCATCTGATCTCCATCTTTATCTGATCTACATCTGATCTTCATCTTCATATGATCTACATCTGATCTTCATCTTTATCTGATCTACATCTGATCTTCATCTTCATCTGATCTACATCTGATCTTCATCTTTATCTGATCTCCATCTTCATCTGATCTTCATCTTTATCTGATCTCCATCTTTATCTGATCTACATCTGATCTTCATCTTCATCTGATCTACATCTGATCTTCATCTTTATCTGATCTACATCTGATCTTCATCTTCATCTGATCTTCATCTTTATCTGATCTCCATCTGATCTTCATCTTTATCTGATCTCCATCTTCATCTGATCTTCATCTTTATCTGATCTCCATCTTCATCTGATCTCCATCTTTATCTGATCTACATCTGATCTCCATCTTCATCTGATCTCCATCTTTATCTGATCTCCATCTTTATCTGATCTCCATCTTCATCTGATCTCCATCTTTATCTGATCTACATCTGATCTTCATCTTCATCTGATCTACATCTGATCTTCATCTTCATCTGATCTACATCTGATCTTCATCTTTATCTGATCTCCATCTTCATCTGATCTTCATCTTTATCTGATCTCCATCTTTATCTGATCTACATCTGATCTTCATCTTCATCTGATCTTCATCTTTATCTGATCTCCATCTTCATCTGATCTCCATCTTTATCTGATCTACATCTGATCTTCATCTTCATCTGATCTACATCTGATCTTCATCTTCATCTGATCTACATCTGATCTTCATCTTTATCTGATCTCCATCTTCATCTGATCTTCATCTTTATCTGATCTCCATCTTTATCTGATCTCCATCTGATCTTCATATTCATCTGATCTTCATCTGATCTCCATCTGATCTTCATCTTTATCTGATCTCCATCTTCATCTGATCTTCATCTTTATCTGATCTCCATCTTCATCTGATCTCCATCTTCATCTGATCTTCATCTGATCTCCATCTTCATCTGATCTACATCTGATCTTCATCTGATCTCCATCTTTATCTGATCTACATCTGATCTTCATCTACATCTTCATCTGATCTACATCTTCATCTTCATCTGATCTACATCTTCATCTGATCTTCATCTTTATCTGATCTCCATCTTCATCTGATCTTCATCTTTATCTGATCTCCATCTTTATCTGATCTCCATCTGATCTTCATCTTCATCTGATCTCCATCTTCATCTGATCTTCATCTTTATCTGATCTCCATCTTCATCTGATCTCCATCTTCATCTGATCTACATCTTCATCTGATCTACATCTTCATCTGATCTACATCTTCATCTTCATCTGATCTACATCTTCATCTTTATCTGATCTACATCTTTCATTGAAGTAAAAGAATTGTAAGTGGGATCTGCAGGATCTGGAGGAACGTTCTCTGTTCTCGCCTGGTGTTCTCCAAACGCATCGGCATCAGGAGGCAAAACGAGATTGCAAAAAGTATTTAATAACAGGGAACCAATAATTGTGGCCAGCGTGTTTTGGAGAAAAGCATTTATTTCATAATGTGATACTTTTCTTCAGTATTGTGACATACATTCGAGTATAACAGATTATTGAAAAAGAATAAATGTAGGGCGGGGCTTGGATGCTGATTGGATGTTGAGATGTGGGCGTGGCAGTGGCTGTATGCAGATGAGCACGCTTGCAGGGGCGGAGCTTAAACGCACTAAATGATTGGAGAATTTGAGTGTTGTTTTATAATTAGGTCCAATTTTTTTATACAAAACATGCATGGAATAATTGTTTACAAAAGATCAAGATCTATAATATGCATTTAGAAAATCAATTCATGCCATCTTTAAACAGTTAAACTTTAATGCTACACTAAATGTCATAATCATTTGTTAACACACAAGTATTCATTACTTCAGTGAGCTCATTGTCTCTGCCTTAAATTATACATTTTTTTTTAAATTAGTAAATTTTTCGCTAACTGTGATTTTGTATATGTGCATTTCTGGAATACATAACTTGCACAGTTTCCTCTGATAACAGGTCGCTGTAAACTGTAATGTGGATAATATTTTCAGTAAAGCTGCTATGAAACGATGTGTATAGTGAAAGCGCCTAATGTTGAGATCAGAGCCAGATGCCAGTGCTGTAATATAAAATCAAGTGGACTAATTAAAGCAATCGTTGTGTGGATAAAAGAGCAAACTCAGTGACACGACGTGAACTCTGTCGCACAACATCCACTGTGTCCATTTACAAACAAACCACACGCTTGTCCAAACCATTCTTGAGGAACACAGCGATGAATGCAGCCATTGTGTTTCTCGTTCCAGAGACACGGTTTTATTTGCTGATGAAGCGCTGTTTGTGTTAGCGTCTCCAAACCCGCGCCGCTAGCTCGAACGCAGGTGTATGTAGGTCAGTTTCATGCGCAGATCTGGAGACTGTTGCTGAAAACCTTAAATTAGCCGAGAGACTCGGCCTGAACAACACAAGATGGACGACCGGCGTTTGCTGACGACGGGTTTCTCTGATCGCGCTGAAACACAGGAGTTCCTGAAGCTGAACGGGAGTGAAAACAACAGCTTATTTAGGGATAATTTGACAGCGAGCGTCCTTCTGTGTGTGTGCAGGATCAGGAGCACAGCTGCAGTTGATGAAGAACAGATGATCGAGAGGCAGAAACAGACACACGTCTGTGAAGAAAAGCCTCATGGGAAACACATGTGTAACACAGATCTGAAGAAGGAAACGCTGTCAACTCAACTCGCCTATTTATACAGCAGCTCTACAGAGAACAGGAGAATAATGCAACACAGTGTGTTTCCAGAAGAGAATAGCGTCTCAGTCCAGCTTCAGTCAGTTCAGTGATGCGTCATTTCTGTTGTAAATAGTTATTAATTTAGTTCATATATATATATAGCCACTCTGGAGTAAACCGTGATGTCATCGTCCAGCTCTCATATAATGCTGTCAATGCAGGAGATCAATAATATTGCTGGATATTAAATGAAATGTCCCTGACTAAGCAAGCCAAGCCACAGTCGCCTCCTGGGTGATCCGTGTTATCAGTGTGTCTGACGGAGGGAACACTGCAAGGCTTGTGCTCGAGTGTGTACGGGACACATGGCTGTAATCTGTTCTTATATGTGGAGCGACTGCAAACACACAGTGGTTATTGTGCGAGTGTTTACATGCTCTGTGACGGCAGGAAAAGCTTTATCACAAAGCCAACAAAACATACGCAAACAAATCACTGAGATTACATGAACTGAGACGCGGCAGCTAATCCTCCATAAAGTCCTTCAGATGAAGATCTGCGGGAGAACAGAGAACACGAGGCGTTCGGTTAGAGAACACGAGGCGTTCGGTTAGAGAACACCAGGCGTTCGGTTAGAGAACACGAGGCGTTCGGTTAGAGAACACGAGGCGTTCGTTTAGAGAACACCAGGCGTTCGGTTAGAGAACACGAGGCGTTCGTTTAGAGAACACGAGCCGTTCGGTTAGAGAACACCAGGCGTTCGGTTAGAGAACACGAGGCGTTCGGTTAGAGAACACGAGGCGTTCGGTTAGAGAACACGAGGCGTTCGGTTAGAGAACACGAGGCGTTCGGTTAGAGAACACGAGGCGTTCGGTTAGAGAACACGAGGCGTTCGGTTAGAGAACACCAGGCGTTCGGTTAGAGAACACCAGGCGTTCGGTTAGAGAACACGAGGCGTTCGGTTAGAGAACACGAGGCGTTCGTTTAGAGAACACGAGGCGTTCGGTTAGAGAACACGAGGCGTTCGGTTAGAGAACACGAGGCGTTCGGTTAGAGAACACCAGGCGTTCGGTTAGAGAACACCAGGCGTTCGGTTAGAGAACACGAGGCGTTCGTTTAGAGAACACGAGGCGTTCGGTTAGAGAACACGAGGCGTTCGGTTAGGGAACACGAGGCGTTCGGTTAGGGAACACGAGGCGTTCGGTTAGAGAACACGAGGCGTTCGGTTAGAGAACACGAGGCGTTCGGTTAGAGAACACGAGGCGTTCGGTTAGAGAACACGAGGCGTTCGGTTAGAGAACACCAGGCGTTCGGTTAGAGAACACCAGGCGTTCGGTTAGAGAACACGAGGCGTTCGGTTAGAGAACACGAGGCGTTCGTTTAGAGAACACGAGGCGTTCGGTTAGAGAACACGAGGCGTTCGGTTAGAGAACACGAGGCGTTCGGTTAGAGAACACGAGGCGTTCGGTTAGAGAACACGAGGCGTTCGGTTAGAGAACAGGAGGCGTTCGGTTAGAGAACACGAGGCGTTCGGTTAGAGAACACGAGGCGTTCGGTTAGAGAACACGAGGCGTTCGGTTAGAGAACACGAGGCGTTCGGTTAGAGAACAGGAGGCGTTCGGTTAGAGAACACGAGGCGTTCGGTTAGAGAACACGAGGCGTTCGGTTAGAGAACACCAGGCGTTCGGTTAGAGAACACGAGGCGTTCGGTTAGAGAACACGAGGCGTTCGGTTAGAGAACACGAGGCGTTCGGTTAGAGAACACCAGGCGTTCGGTTAGAGAACACGAGGCGTTCGGTTAGAGAACACGAGGCGTTCGGTTAGAGAACACGAGCCGTTCGGTTAGAGAACACGAGGCGTTCGGTTAGAGAACACGAGGCGTTCGGTTAGAGAACACCAGGCGTTCGGTTAGAGAACACGAGGCGTTCGGTTAGAGAACACGAGGCGTTCGGTTAGAGAACACCAGGCGTTCGGTTAGAGAACACGAGGCGTTCGGTTAGAGAACACGAGGCGTTCGGTTAGAGAACACGAGGCGTTCGGTTAGAGAACACGAGGCGTTCGGTTAGAGAACAGGAGGCGTTCGGTTAGAGAACACCAGGCGTTCGGTTAGAGAACACCAGGCGTTCGGTTAGAGAACACGAGGCGTTCGGTTAGAGAACACGAGGCGTTCGGTTAGAGAACACGAGGCGTTCGGTTAGAGAACAGGAGGCGTTCGGTTAGAGAACACCAGGCGTTCGGTTAGAGAACACCAGGCGTTCGTTTAGAGAACACCAGGCGTTCGGTTAGAGAACACGAGGCGTTCGGTTAGAGAACACGAGGCGTTCGGTTAGAGAACACGAGGCGTTCGGTTAGAGAACACGAGGCGTTCGGTTAGAGAACACGAGGCGTTCGGTTAGAGAACACGAGGCGTTCGGTTAGAGAACACCAGGCGTTCGGTTAGAGAACACCAGGCGTTCGGTTAGAGAACACCAGGCGTTCGGTTAGAGAACACGAGGCGTTCGGTTAGAGAACACGAGGCGTTCGGTTAGAGAACACGAGGCGTTCGGTTAGAGAACACGAGGCGTTCGGTTAGAGAACACGAGGCGTTCGGTTAGAGAACACGAGGCGTTCGGTTAGAGAACACGAGGCGTTCGGTTAGAGAACACGAGGCGTTCGGTTAGAGAACACGAGGCGTTCGGTTAGAGAACACCAGGCGTTCGGTTAGAGAACACGAGGCGTTCGGTTAGAGAACACGAGGCGTTCGGTTAGAGAACACGAGGCGTTCGGTTAGAGAACACCAGGCGTTCGGTTAGAGAACACCAGGCGTTCGGTTAGAGAACACGAGGCGTTCGGTTAGAGAACACGAGGCGTTCGGTTAGAGAACACGAGGCGTTCGGTTAGAGAACACGAGGCGTTCGGTTAGAGAACACGAGGCGTTCGGTTAGAGAACACGAGGCGTTCGGTTAGAGAACACGAGGCGTTCGTTTAGAGAACACGAGGCGTTCGGTTAGAGAACACGAGGCGTTCGGTTAGAGAACACGAGGCGTTCGGTTAGAGAACACGAGGCGTTCGGTTAGAGAACACGAGGCGTTCGTTTAGAGAACACCAGGCGTTCGGTTAGAGAACACGAGGCGTTCGGTTAGAGAACACCAGGCGTTCGGTTAGAGAACACCAGGCGTTCGGTTAGAGAACACCAGGCGTTCGGTTAGAGAACACGAGGCGTTCGGTTAGAGAACACGAGGCGTTCGTTTAGAGAACACCAGGCGTTCGGTTAGAGAACACGAGGCGTTCGGTTAGAGAACACGAGGCGTTCGTTTAGAGAACACCAGGCGTTCGGTTAGAGAACACCAGGCGTTCGGTTAGAGAACACGAGGCGTTCGGTTAGAGTACACGAGGCGTTCGGTTAGAGAACACGAGGCGTTCGTGTAACTGCGGATCTGACGAACTCTCGCTTTACTGCGCAGGAACGGCTTCAGCTTCAACAGAACATCCGCAGAACTCTCCCAGTGACGTTAATAACACACACGTTCAAAGTTATCCTTTAAGAATGTTCTCAAAACGTTAGAACAAACTCATTATTTATACATCATTCATGGAGCGTTTTCTGAAACGTTTTAGTTCATCTAACATTTTTTAAATGTTACTTGTTTCAGAACATTCAAAAGTAACGTTTGATACAATGTAACGAGTTTTAAAAATGTTTGCAAACGTTACATTGTATCATTGTATCCTTCTTTTACAGTGATAGAATGATACAATAACTTGCAAACATTTTTAAAACACGATGTTCTGAACATTCAGAAATAATGTTTTCCTAACTTGATGAGAAGCTCGGGATATTTGGGATTGTCTAGTTGGCGCACGGGTGATGTTTGAATGTTCTTCTGGTCACAGATGATCTCATGAGGGGAGTGTTTCATACGCCTGTAGTTCAGAAGCTCGGGTCACACACACACAC
>JARWKJ010000017.1:450485-452985 GCA_029959095.1 Rhinichthys osculus
TTAACTAATGTTAACATAAAAATGTATTATATGAACTAAGAATAATAAATATAGAAGTGCTGCTCATTCTGAGTTCACGTTAACTAATATAAACTAATGTTAACCGGATGTTTGAGTGTTTTAAAGCTCTTTGGTATTCTCTAACAGGAGCTTCAACAATCAAACCCTATAAATCGAAGGAACGGTTAAATAATAATCATGTAGAAAGACGAACACACATGCACTATAATCCACTTAAATGTTCCAATTCCCCGTGATGTGCGAGAGCTCATGCATTACACATGCGAGTGAATCATGGATGAGGAGATCCAGCGTTCCTGAGCCTGTGATTTACACTGCGCTCCTTTAACATAATTGAGTGCAATTCATCAATAATTCAGGCTGAGCGGATCCTCCTGGCCTTGACTGAGAGAGAGTAAACACACACACACACACACACACACTCGCTGGTGTGACCAACAGCCATCAGTCGCGCTCAATGCCGTTCTCGTCCTCGGCTTTGTGTCGGCCAGATTCCCCTCATTACAGTCCCATCAGAGCGCACTAAATCCCCCGCTGTCGTCTCCGCTTTACCTACAATTTCACTCCGACTTTATCTTTTCAATTCTCTCTTTTCAACAGAACACACACACACACTGTTCAGCCCTTCCCTGATCGCGAACCAAAAATCCTGGGTTGTTCTAACCCAATTTGGGGTCAAATATGGACAAACCCAGCCATTGGGTTACATTTTTTTTGTTATATTTTTAACCCAACGTTAACCCAATATTTGCCCCAAAATTGGGTTGAAACAAGCAACCCAGCATTTTTCAGAGTGTATGAGGGGTTTCACTGAAAATGAACCAGTTGAGCTCAAACAAAACAGATTGTACGATCCAGGGGTGTCATTATAAAACTCTGCGTAGGATCCTCACTAAAAGTGTCCGTATGCCAAAGAATATTAAAAGCGTGTACAT
This sequence comes from Rhinichthys osculus, assembly GCA_029959095.1. Taxonomy (NCBI): domain Eukaryota; kingdom Metazoa; phylum Chordata; class Actinopteri; order Cypriniformes; family Leuciscidae; genus Rhinichthys; species Rhinichthys osculus. The sequence continues at coordinate 451,442 of JARWKJ010000017.1, forward strand.
TCCCTTTATAACCCAGTCAGAGGAAGATTGTGTTCACATTGCCTTGGCTTTTGGCTTGCTTAGTTGGGGACATTTAATATTCAATGATATTTTTGATCTGTCTTACTTCAGGTTGACGATGACGCTATTTTCTTGTATTATTCTCCTGTTATCTCTGTGAAGCTGCTTTGATAAACTCTGTATTGTAAAAGCACTGTATAAATAAAGGTGACTTGCAGCGTCTCCTCCCCGAAATCACCACATCTGAGCTGACAACGCCTCTTTACTATATCCTCATCTGCATATGCATATTCATCCACGTGACTCCATGTTTAACGGTACGATACATTAGGAGAATATGAGGTACGGATGTGCGTCACATTACAGTGCTAAAACTCATTTAGTAGCCGATCCTTGCCTTGTTTTTGAATAAATAAATAAATCAAATAGTATAAAATACATTTGAGAGAAAGTTTTTCTCAATCTTTTCCTCTGACCAAACAGTATTTTTATTTGCTTTATTTTTCTAATGGAAACAGATTGTGCATTATTGATCATTATTTGTGAGTAAATATTTCCTCAGATCATGAGTTCTGCTGTTATCATGCGCTGGGCAAACATTAAAATATTAAAACACAGCAGAAGTGTTCACAGCAGCGCATACACTACTCACATTTATATTTATTAGAATATCAAAAATTTCTCTGTAATTTCATGTCATTTTAATTTAGGTGCTTAACTCCATTAAATGAGAATGGCATATTTAATGTAAATGTGTATATCAGATATTAATTGTATATATTTATGTAATAATGAATTGCCCCTCATTACAGCGCACTAAATCCCTCCGCTTGACCTCACAACATCACTCCGACTTTATCTTTTCAATTCTCTCTTTTCAACAGAACACACACACTGTTCAGCCCTTCCCTGATCGCGGACCGTCCCTTTCACTGAGAACGAACCAGCCGAGCTCAAACCAAACAGATTATCCGATCCAGGCCTTCCCTACACACATCTATGAATCTCACACTCGGTTATGTGTGTAATAAAGCTGAGATTGAGTCGTAGCTGTTGATGCTCGGCGGAAACACACTCGTGTTCCAGATAAAACTGCAATCCTGATAGTTGAGGAACCTCGGCTCGGCGGGAACGCTGGCCGTCTGCCAGATCGCAGGGAGAAGAACACAGAACCGACAGCAGACAATGAGATTAACCAACATTACTTTATTCTGAGCCTCTAAATCAGAGCGTTCACCGCTGAGAACGAGCGGAAGCTGTTAGCCTGGACTAAACGCCGACCCTGAGCAAACACAGGGTTAGTTATATCAGCCGAAGACGTCTGTCGGATCGCGTTCATCCAGGGATAAAGTCACGGACACACCCTACACGACCCCAGGGGTCAGGGGTCACGGACACACCCTACGACCCCCGGGTCACGGACACACACGACCTCAGGGTCAGCACGATACCTGTTACAAGCTTAAAAACTAATTACGGCTCTTTATTGGCATTCCATGAGGACAAAACTAACATCAATGGAGCCACTTAAGGGTCTTTATCGT
>JARWKJ010000017.1:457985-475485 GCA_029959095.1 Rhinichthys osculus
ACTGTAATACTGTAATACTGTAAGAAACTTTATTACTGTAATACAGTTTTTCTCAGTCGCTTTCTCACATCACTATTTACATTTGCACAACAGTTAGTTCAACCTCCAGAACATTTAGTCATTTGTTCACATCATAGTAGCAGTTTCTCATTCCTTCCAACAAATTGCAAATGCTTTTGGACATGCATCAATTGCTTTCATACAACTCTCTGCTGTTTTATAACATTATCATTTGCTTATGTCATGTCAGTCAAAATTAACTATTCGTGTTTATGCTGAATAGTCATTCCATATAAAACTAATAGTGCTCATTTCATTGTTTGAGTCATCACATACAAAAATGTTGAACTAGTTGTCAAAATCTGTCAAAGAAAAAAAAACTTTTTTCTTTTCATGAAAATGTCTCCTACTGTAAATTGAACAATTTCTCTCAGGTGAACTTACAGTTTTTCTCAATTGTTTACACACAAATACTGGGACTTGAGACACAATGACCACAACATGTAACTCATGCACCAACCCCCTGAACCAATTCTGCTAAACTACAAGCACAATTCCTGCTTTACACTCAAATTGCTGTTCTAAAACACACTTTTTTCAAAACACTACACACAATTCTCTGCATTTGGCACAATTTTCATGCAGAAAGTCTCTTGTTTTCACAAGGAACACACTGCCATTCAAATTCTGTAGTTTTCAAATGGCTGTGCAAATAGTATATAGTGCTGTCTTGAGCATTTTCAGGTATTGTCACCAAGATCTGACTTTTTTGCATTGGAAAACATTTATAGAGTAAACTGTCATAATGAAAACATGACAAAGCCATTTGACTATCTTGTTCATAAACAATGGTGTCAGGACTTTTTATATTGACGACACTGACACTTTCATTGACATGAAAACTTGCTTTTGAGGAATGAACTATCCATTTTTGAGCAAGAGACACGCTTTTGCAGGTTATCAACTAGGTTTTGCAGTTTGAACTAATTGTTTTGAGAACTGCATTAACTGTTGTGCAAATGTAAAAAGTGATGTGAGAAATGCACCAAAGCGACTGAGAAAAACTAATTGAGCACCAATATCTGATAATAAATGAGCACAAAAATAACATTACGTAAAATGATTTCTGAAGGATCATGTGACACTTAGATAGATAGATAGATAGATAGATAGATAGATAGATAGATAGAAGGATAGATAGACGGATGGATATATGATAGATAGATAGAGAGATAGATAGATAAGTAAAGAGATAGAGAGATAGATAGATAGATAGATAGATAGATAGATAGATAGATAGATAGATAGATAGATAGATAGATAGATAGATAGATAGATAGATAGATAGATAGATAGATAGATAGATAGATAGATAGAAGGATAGATAGACGGATGGATATATGATAGATAGAGAGATAGAGAGATAGATAGATAAGTAAAGAGATAGAGAGATAGATAGATAGATAGATAGATAGATAGAAGGATAGATAGAAGGATAGATAGACGGATGGATATATGATAGATAGATAAGTAGATAGATAGATAGATAGATAGATAGATAGAAGGATAGATAGAAGGATAGATAGACGGATGGATATATGATAGATAGATAAGTAGAGAGATAGATAGATAGATAGATAGATAGATAGATAGATAGATAGATGGATAGATAGATAGATAGATGGATAGATAAGTAGATAGATAGATAGATAGATAGATAGATAGATAGATAGATAGATAGATAGATAGATAGATAGATAGATAGATAGATAAGTAGATAGATAGACAGATAGATAGATAGATAGATAGATAGATAGATAGATAGATAGATAAGTAGATAGATAGATAGATGTCTAACATGAATAAGTCACTCTTCTGAGGGCAGAGCTGTAATAGACAGTGTCAGTCGCAGGTTCAGCTCATCTTTAGGGAGCAGCTGCTCATCACCGTTGTGTGTGTGTGTGTGTGTGTGTGTGTGTGTGTGTGTGTGTGTGTGTGAGAACAGGAGCTGATGAGGCACTGGCTCTGAAAGGTTAGATGTAGGTAAACCTGCTGGTACAGTGACAAGCACTCACAGCTTCTGCTGAATAAATCATCACCAGCGCTGGCTCATAGTGCTCATCTATATTTCACCCGTTACTTACTGGCCATGCGAGCGTATGTGCGAGTCCAACATTATCTGACTATTCAGAGCTCGCATTTCTTATTCATCAGTTCCTGCTGCTAGAAAGACAGTTTCTGTGTTGTGCTCGATGACCTCAAATCAGGACACTTGAAGAATCCCGCATGAAGAGACCCGGACGAGTCCTGATTTACCAGCAGATTCCTAGATCTCAAGCGTCTGTCTCTGGCCTGTGTGTGTGTGTGTGTGTGTGTGAGACGTTTACCAACACTGAGAACACGTCAGTCCTTCTCCAGACTCCATTGTGTTTGTGCAACTGCCTGATTGCTTGTATTGTTGTAAAATGTAACTATGTTATCGTCCTGCTCTGAATGCAGTTTATAAGCCATGAAGATATTATAGGTGACATATTATGCCCCTTTTCACAAGATGTGATATCAATTTATGGCGTCCGCAGAATGTGTCTGAAATTCCAGCTCAAAATACCAGATCATTTATTAGAGCTTGTCAAATTTGCCCGTTTTTGTGTGTGTCCCTTTAAATGCAAATGAGCTTTAGCTCCGCCTCCGTTCAGAAGAGGGCGGAGCTTCAGAGACTCCGGCAATAACAACACAGGCCGATCTCACTGATCCAGAGTCAGGAGTAACAGCAGCGAGTGCAGCCTTACGGAGAGACTCAGGGAGAGCTTCACTTTTACACGTTTCTGAATGTTAGCGGAGACATTTCTGTAGTTGTTGTGGAGTTACACTGATCATCTCCTCATCATGTTGAACTCTTCCACAAGTGTCCACAGTTCCTGAGGTGTTTATAAGACAGCGCTGACATGTTCTGGTCAATAGTGTTCAGTGTCGTCTGTGCTCGACCACAGAACAGTTTCAGGCTTTGCTGGATCTTCTCCAGTGCGTTAGAACTGGTCTCTGTTGGCGCTCGCCGAACCCAATGTCGCTGGTGTGTGTGAACGTGCAGATTAAGGGCCGGGAATATTATAATAAGATCCTCTTCATACGGCAGGAGGAGCGAAATCTGATCGGCTTATTTTATGAGATGCTCTCAGAGAAAGGCTCACCAGAACACAGTTACTGGGTTTCACTTTTAACGTTTTCTGGGTTGATAGAAGCGGACGATTACAGCACTTACACACGGAGAAACTCAGATTTTCATGATATGTGCCCTTAAGAAATTATAAACATTAAAGATATGTAATTATTTTCGCAGCTAGGGGTCGCTAACCTCTTACAATAACACAGGCGTAGGTTGATGACGAATAAGAATAAGCGGAATAAGCGGAATTATGGAACTTGTCGTCATGCCGATGGATCTAATAATGTTTCTGGATGAGTGAATGATGTTTGTATCATGACTGTGGCGTATGAAGCGCGAGTGCTAATGAGAGACGGATCTCAGCGCCACACGCGAGTCCCGCGGATAGAAAGGAATGAGGACATTTCATTCTACCGAACTACACACAAGTGCTGTATTAATAATAATAATAATTCATTACATTTATATAGCGCTTTTCTCGGCACTCAAAGAGCTTTACATGGAAGGGGGAATCTCCTCAACACCACCAGTGTGCAGCTCCACCTGGATGATGCGACGGCAGCCATAGTGCGCCAGAACGCCCACCACACACCAGCTTACTGGTGGAGAGGAGACAGAGTGATGAAGCCAATTGGTATATACACTCAACTAAAGGATTATTAGGAACACCATACTAATACTGTGTTTGACCCCCTTTCGCCCTTCAGAACCCACACCATTACACCACCACCACCAGCCTGCACAGTGGTAACAAGGCATGATGGTTCCATGTTCTCATTCTGTTTACGCCAAATTCTGACTCTAACATCTGAATGTCTCAACAGAAATCGAGACTCATCAGACCAGGCAACATTTTTCCAGTCTTCAACTGTTCAATTTTGGTGAGCTCTTGCAAATTGTAGCCTCTTTTTCCTATTTGTAGTGGAGATGAGTGGTACCCGGTGGGGTCTTCTGCTGTTGTAGCCCATCCGGCTCAAGGTTGTGCGTGTTGTGGCTTCACAAATGCTTTGCTGCATACCTCGGTTGTAACGAGTGGTTATTTCAGTCAAAGTTGCTCTTCTATCAGCTTGAATCAGTCGGCCCATTCTCCTCTGACCTCTAGCATCAACAAGGCATTTTCGCCCACAGGACTGCCGCTCACTGGATGTTTTTCCCTTTTCACACCATTCTTTGTAAACCCTAGAAATGGTTGTGCGTGAAAATCCCAGTAACTGAGCAGATTGTGAAATACTCAGACCGGCCCGTCTGGCACCAACAACCATGCCACGCTCAAAATTGCTTAAATCACCTTTCTTTCCCATTCTGACATTCAGTTTGGAGTTCAGGAGATTGTCTTGACCAGGACCACACCCCTAAATGCATTGAAGCAACTGCCATGTGATTGGTTGATTAGATAATTGCATTAATGAGAAATTGAACAGGTGTTCCTAATAATCCTTTAGGTGAGTGTATATATGGGGATGATTAGGAGGCCATGATTATTACTCACTCAGATCAGTGTATTAGACGAGTGAAGTGTGTGAGGGAACGCAGCGCTGCTTCTCTCGCTCTACACTATCACACTAAACTGCATTTAAGTGTGTTAAAGTTATAATGTTATTCTATGTGTTAGTTTGTTGGCTATATGAGACTAGCAGTGAGCGAGATCAACATTAGAATAACATATTCTAACATCATGTTCATGTTCTAACATTTCATCACGTTGAGCTGTTTAACATTGATTAGTTTTATGTACATTAGCTCTCCTGTCTAATAAAGCTCTGTCGAGTCGAAGTTAGCCGCGGACGCTAGCTCTCGCCGTCTCGAAACGCCACGCTGATACTGATCCTCGGTTTAGTTCTCCTTTTGTCCCAAAGTCTGCTTGCCATGATCCGTAATGTTTGAGCGAAACAACAACAGCGTGAGCGCGCCGCTAGACATAACGCTGTTGTCCACGTCTGTCGCCATGGTTACTGCGGCAGAACGAGCGGAAACCAGGGATAGCGCGGATATTACGTCAGTGGCAGCCGACACGTGAACGGGACGAGCCATTATTTAAAACAGGAATTTGGGAACTTTTGGGATATTGTAAGTGCACAACTGCAGGAAATATATCACACCATGCAAGTGATTTTTTGGATATTTTATTACAAAATTCTTACATATTGTACGTTTAACATCTGTAGAGCTGATTTTAAACAATGTCTAATGTGAAATAAATTGACTTGACTTGAATTTGACGTCCTGAACATTTAAACCTGTTTGAAAGCCATGATTCCGCCGGACAGAAGCTTTAAACGCTCTCACAGAGTCACGGTTCTGAAGTTTACACAGAGATGATCACGCTTTTCTACATCTTTCAAAACTTGCACCTTGGATCCTGTTTCAAAGTGTGTGTTCTCGAGCTCAAACACTGATGTGTGTGAATGAGCGGCCAGAACACATTAACAGTTTCTGTCTTCAGTTAAATTAAGTTAATAACTAATGATCTTTACAACGGAAGTGAATCAATCAAAACTAACTTTATCTGGACAATAACTTTATTCTAGATCTGCTGTAAAGCCTAAACACTCTCTGTTCCTGTAATCTCCTAGCCTGGTTAAAACCAGAGCATTCTCAGTTGTAACTGAGTTATGGTCTGGCAAAGCGTCATAGACAAATCATTTCCAGAGGGGCGTCACCAACGGACGTCGCGGATAGACCTAAACCAATCAGAGCGATGAAGGAGATGACGTATGCAGAGCGGCGGAGACACATCTCCGAGTGTTGTTCTTTGCTCGGTTTTTAAAGGGGTCATATGATGCCATTTTTGTACAAGCTAATATGATTCTTTAGGGTCTAAATTAAAACTTTGTTATATACTTTAATTAAAAATTCTCATTAGTATTGTAAGAAAACACATATTTTACCTGGTCAAAAACAGCTCTGTTTTCAGCTCAACGTTTCAGTGCATATGCCTTTAAATGATAATGAGTTTTGCTGACTCCGCCCCTCTGTTCTGTGTGTACACCGTTTGTAACACAATACCATAACGCGTTGTTCATTATAGATGTGAGATTATGAATTATATTGAGAACGTGTTACATAGAAAACATGCCGTAATGTACCCTGAGTGTAAACCTTAGACGCATTCATTGTGAAGCGTGCATCTAGCGATTTGCAAAGATTAATATAAATATTAAAGATTAATAAAACGATACACTCACTTCAGTTGTTCTAGAGGTTCAGCAGGAACACGAATATCTGGTACCGATCCTTTATTCAGGAGCAGCTTCTTAGCAAATCCAGCTTTATACTGACCCTCGTTTATAAAGCAGTCTGCTGAGAAATGATTCGCGCAAACATGAGAGCATTGACGTTGCTCGTGGGGAATATTCCCTTCGAAAACAAACTCAGCCACTGCGTCTTCAGCGGTTCGGATTTGGGAACATTAAAATGGCTGTGTTCGTTATTACACCCAAGAACAGAACACCACAATCGCTTAGACGCCATTCTGCTCATAGACAGTGCTCCAGCATATCAACAATGACCGCGCCGGTCCGCGCAGACTATGATTGACAGCTCTCACGAGCGAGGGCGGGTCTGTGTTGAAACGCTGCTGTCAATCAACAATCGTGGGAGGGGCTTCCGACCGTGTGACGTCACAAAAACGAACGGCTGGATTTGAGGCAGGGGAAAACATATAAGGAGATTAAAACAAAAACACTGGATGGATTTTTATCATTATATGATGGTTGTGTACAGACACTGCCAACACACATTTCAGTACAATCAACTTGTAAAAGTGCACGTACCATTATATGACCGCTTTAACAAAAAGGAAACGTTCAAATCGCGTAAAACAGACGCGATAGCTGATTGGAACGAGTGATGTTCGACGGCGGCATCCATCTCTGTAATGTAGGCTACAAAATCTGCTTCAAAACCCCAGCGCTGTCGTCATCGTGTAAAGCCGCCCCAACGCTTCTGATTGGTGCCGCGATCTCGGCGGATTGGAAATGGGCTTGAATGAGCTCTTTCAGAGCAAATCTAAATCTGCCGGAAGTTGTCTGGGTTTTCCCAGGCTAGTAATCTCCTGTTATCACTGTAAAGCTGCTGTGAGGCGTGTGTGTTTGTTGTTAAAGCGCTGTATAAATGAAGGAGACTCGACTAAACAATTAATATTAGTAGTGATTTGATTTGTTACGAAACGCACACAAAAGGTGTGTCAATATAAAATGTGAATATAGTCCAACTGAATAATCAACAGAACAAGTTCTGCAAAACTTCAGCGCTGGATAATTGATGAATGGATGAACCGCTCAGTGTGTAAATATATTCGCTTCTCCTCATTAAACGAGCGAGCGGTGTGTGTCAGCGCTAGAGAACTGCAACGTGTGACGAGTCCTGGAATATACCGGCGAAACAGCGTTCAGACACTCTCCTCACGCACATTAATGAATATAGTGTCCTCCTCACTAGTGAAACAAGCCATCTTCAAAAACTACAGTTTGACTGTAGCTCATAAATGACCTGACGCTACAGGACACACACAGCCTGATTAATGTGGTGTAGTGATGGACAGCTGGCGGTCCTCCTGTTCCTGGATCTGCTGGAGACGCTGCAGGAAAAGGTGCAGTAACTGGGATATCCGTAAACTCCCCGCTCTTCCTTCCATTGTTCCCACAGCCTCGCTCACCTCGAGCTGTTCTTCTCCTGAGCGAGAGACGGTGACGAGGAGACAGAAGCCTCATGATCTGAAGACAAAAGCGAAGGCCTCACACACACACACACACACACACACACACAGCGCTGGTGCCCTGCCAACAACATACTAAGATCTGAGAATCTCTCTCTCTCTCCCTCTCTCTCTCTCTCTCTCTCTCTCTCTCTCTCTCTCTCTCTCTCTCTCTCTCTGAGATGTTCAAAGGTCTGTGTATTAAAGGATACAGATGGTGTGTTAGCACAACATGGCCTACGCTTTTTCCTCTCGATGCTTGTTTTTCCTCCTCGGATTATGAGTTATGTGTCATTACGTATGAATGTGGTTTTCTGCAGTGCGTTTGTAAATGATTCTCCTCATCAGACATGAGAGAGACGGGCTGGTCCCGAACTCAAGCGGTCTCTGGACCTTCAGTCTGTAATTACTGGAGTCACACACTAACATCAGCTTCGGTTATATATCAGGAGTCTTTCCATCATGAGTGTGTGTGTGTGTGTGATGAGGACAGAACACTAGTGCTTCACTGCTGCCCCCTGCTGTCCTCCACAACACACACATCTCACACACACATCACACACACATCACACACACATCACACACACATCACACACACAGATGATTTTCATCATTATTACATCAGATTCTGTCATGATCCTCCAACGCTCAGACCAACTAATGTCATTTCAGGCTAAACTCTTACTCACTGCACATTAAGGCCATTGTGTTATATCACACGTTTTCTTTTTTAAGTGTTATGTTTAAATATGCAAATGAGGCACTATTTAATTAAATATGCAGTAATTTGCATACACTTCCAGAACAGAAATCTGAACATTGGATAAAGCAGGTTCAAAACTTGTTTGATTTTGTCGACAGATTTTTACATATTTTTCTTTTTATCTCCATAAATCAGAAAATACTGTCAACATTTCACAAGGTTTTTAGGAGTAAAATGTTGCATAAATCAGGCAAACGACACACGAACAAACCTTCAGAATTTAAAGATTTAAATCTACAGACACATTAAAAGTGCGATGATTAAAAACGATTAAGCGCATCCAAAATAAAAGTTTGTGTTTACATAATATATGTGTGTGTTACATAACATATATTATGTAAACACAAACTTTTATTTTTGATGCGATTAATCGTTGCCCAGCCCTAAAATAAACACTTAAATTATGGATGTTTTCTTTCCAGAAGTCGATGGAAGCAAATCTTTCCTCGATCACATGATCACAGATCTGCTGGAATATTGACCTCGACTTCTGTTACAGTTTTATATTCCTATAAGCGCAATATAATATTGAGTCAGGAGCAGAAGTAGATGTTTCATGAGTGTGTGACCTACTTTAGCAGAACACACACACACACACACACACACACAGAACTGTCAGAGAGACACATCCTCACAGCGTCTGATTGTCAATGTCAGCCGCTGGATTATTCATGTCAATGTGAAGTGTGTGTGAGTGTGTGTGTGTCTCAGGTCTTCACTCATTTCCTCTCTGTCACAGCCTCACACACACATCTAAATATTAAATATCATCTGACACGCACATTGTCGGGCGATATCAATTATTAAGACAGAAGTTGACCAGAGGTCCAATCAGAACTTCAGTGATGTCATCTGCCTTTAATATGCTGGAATATCATTTATTAATGTTCCACTGTTGAACACAGAAAATGCCATCAAAAGCTGAACACACTGTATTAAAGAGTGAATAATGGTGATGAAATATGATCAATAATCAATAGCATCACAATTTATAATTTGCCCGGTTAACAGGGAACGTTCCCATAACTTTCACTGACATATTTTAATGTTGCGCAACTATTAAGACAAAACATTCTTATAACATTATTAATATTTGATCTATGTTCTCATAATGTTGAGAGATTATGTGTGTGTTTAAAAATATTGAGAGAACATTCAAATGCAACATTCTCATGACGTTTTAAATATTATACATCTATAACCGAGAGAAACGCTATTACAAACTACGTTTTGAACGATTTAAAAATGTAATTTATATATAATATGTTCATAACTTAATGGGAATGTTAGCAAAACAATCTTATAATATGTTTTTATTTGCTCTGTCGTTGTGCCTGCCGGAAGAAAATTGATTATCAAATAAATATCGAGCATGCAAAAAAATAAAAAATCATCATCATATCTATCGTCAGTTCTTCAGTTCAAACACACACACACACACACACACACACACACACACGGGATCTGGAGGACATCATGTGTGTAGTTCTTCAGCTCAAACACACACACACACACACACACACACACGGGTTCTGGAGGACATGTGTGTAGTTCTTCAGCTCAAACACACACACACACACACACACACACGGGTTCTGGAGGACATCATGTGTGTAGTTCTTCAGCTCAAACACACACACACAGACACACACACACACACACACACACACACACACACACACACACACGGGTTCTGGAGGACATCATGTGTGTAGTTCTTCAGCTCAAACACACACACACACACACACACACACACATACACACACACACACACACACACACGGGTTCTGGAGGACAGGACATCATGTGTGTAGTTCTTCAGCTCAAACACACACACACACACACACACACACACACACACACACACACATACACACACACACACACACACACGGATTCTGGAGGACATCATGTGTGTAGTTCTTCAGCTCAAACACACACACACACACACACACACACACACACACACACACACACACGGGTTCTGGAGGACATCATGTGTGTAGTTCTTCAGCTCAAACACACACACACACACACACACACACACACGGGTTCTGGAGGACATCATGTGTGTAGTTCTTCAGCTCAAACACACACACACACACACACACACACACACACACACACGGGTTCTGGAGGACATCATGTGTGTAGTTCTTCAGCTCAAACACACACACACACACACACACACACACACATACACACACACACACACACACACACACACACACGGGTTCTGGAGGACATCATGTGTGTAGTTCTTCAGCTCAAACACACACACACACACACACACACACACACGGGTTCTGGAGGACATCATGTGTGTAGTTCTTCAGCTCAAACACACACACACACACACACACACACACACACACACACACACACACGGGTTCTGGAGGACATCATGTGTGTAGTTCTTCAGCTCAAACACACACACACACACACACACACACACACACACACACACACACGGGTTCTGGAGGACATCATGTGTGTAGTTCTTCAGCTCAAACACACACACACACACACACACACACACACACACACACACGGGTTCTGGAGGACATCATGTGTGTAGTTCTTCAGCTCAAACACACACACACACACACACACACATACACACACACACACACACACACACACACGGGTTCTGGAGGACATCATGTGTGTAGTTCTTCAGCTCAAACACACACACACACACACACACACACACACACACATACACACACACACACACACAGGTTCTGGAGGACATCATGTGTGTAGTTCTTCAGCTCAAACACACACACACACACACACACACACGGGTTCTGGAGGACATCATGTGTGTAGTTCTTCAGCTCAAACACACACACACACACACACACACACACACACGGGTTCTGGAGGACATCATGTGTGTAGTTCTTCAGCTCAAACACACACACACACACATACACACACACACACACACACACACGGGTTCTGGAGGACATCATGTGTGTAGTTCTTCAGCTCAAACACACACACACACACACACACACACACACACACACACACACACACACACACGGGTTCTGGAGGACATCATGTGTGTAGTTCTTCAGCTCAAACACACACACACACACACACACACGGGTTCTGGAGGACATCATGTGTGTAGTTCTTCAGCTCAAACACACACACACACACACACACACACACACACACGGGTTCTGGAGGCAGGGAACTACACTAACATTTTCCACTGGTGGCACTTGCGCTACTTACTTTTTCAGTTACTAGCGCAAAACATGATTTGGTCGCACAAATTATTTATAGTAAGCTACTCTGGATAATAATGACCAATAATGAAACTGTATTGCATACAGATGTGCTTTTTATTTTACTTGCCATCTTTTAAACCAAATGCCTTCTTGTTTTCTTTAAAATTGGTTGGGATAGATTTACTGCAATAGAAAATACAGTAGGCCTACACAATAAAGTGCTAAATGAATTTCTTTTGGATTTCAACATGCTATTGCAGGCACAGATGGGTAGACTTCTGAACTCTTAAGGAAAAATAAAATAAATATAATCCACTTCGCGTGCTTCATACTGTCATAGTGAAGCTTCAATGATTTGTGTTTGAATTGTTTTGACGCAGTTGCAAATTTGGACAGTCCTGAAGGCCCACAGAATTTACAGCACGATATTGGTAAAAAATGACATTGCGATATTTGATTTTTCTGTGATATATATTGCGATATAAAAACAATTTCAAACAAAAAGCTCTATTTGGAAAGAATTAATCATTCTAGAATGACTGGGGTGGTTTTGTCATGGAGTAAATCCACATAGAAAATAATATTAATAGAATGTTTTAATGTAGTTAACTAGACTTTAATAAATGGAACCTTATTGTAAAGTGTTTCTGATTTATGTCTCTTGAGTTCAGTGTTGGACAGATCAGTTGTTTTAACCATTCATTAAAGTGAATCGGTTCAAAGGAGTCATATTAGTTCGCGAATCGGACGTGTCATTAACGGACCACGGCACACGTTGTGTGATTATCCAGGCAGTTTAGGACATCGCACAAGATTTGTCTCACTCTCAACACAGAAAACATTTCATCACTAGATAGATTTTTTTGTTTTGTTTATTGAAAGTGTGGTTTATGTCATATTTTTGTGGAAAGCTTTTCAGAGAAGATGAGGCAACGTTATTTTAGCACAATTCACAACCAGTGGTAGTTCAGGAAAAAAATACCATCGTGTATTCTCAAAGATATTCAGTCAACTCAATTCATTAATATGAGCGAGGGCGGGAGAGAGAGCAAGACAGTGTGAAGACGGCGAGAGAGTGCGCGCGCGTGGCTTTCACTCTCTCGTTCTCTCAGTTAAACAAGCGCGAAGCCAACTTGATGTGTTGAATGCTCAGAGAACGTTATAAAACGTATTCTTAAAATACACATTTCTGTTTTAATAAATGCTCATAGTAAATCATAGCATATTGCCTAAAACATATAGGTACAAAAATAATCAAACGGTGACGGTGTACGCTGATACATTTGCGACCCATTAAAAATTAGGGTCGCAATGGCATTTCAAAAGGTCGCATATGCGACCATTTTGGTCGCAGTGTAGTTCCCTGTCTGGAGGACATCATGTGTGTTTGCTGGATGAAAGTTTAATGTTTAGCTGCAGTAAATCTTTATGAGCACTAATGAAATCATAACTCTTCGCCTGCTGTGAACTTCTTCAGCGGTTCGAGGTTAAAGACGCTGTTGTCAGAGACGGTGTGTGTGTGTGTGTGTGTGTGTGTGTGAATAATGTGACCCTCTCAGAGACTCATGGGAAAGTAAAAGGGCATTAAAGCAGCTCTGATGACATCACTGAAGTGCTGATCTGGAGTCACGCCAGTCTGATCACATGACACACACTCAGCACAATCTCACACACACACAGACACACACACACACACACACACGCACACACCCCCCCCCCCCACACACACACACACAAACACACACACTCAGCACAATCAATCACTCTCACACACACACACACACACACACATACTCCCACACACACACACACACACACACACACACACACACACACACTCAGCACAATCACTCACACACAGACACACACACACACACTCAGCACAATCACTCACACACAGACACACACACACACACACACACAGCACAATCACTCACACACACACACACACACACACACACACACACACACACACGCACTCACACACTCAGCACAATCACACACACACACACATTAATTTTTTTTAAATGTTTTAAAACATTTTTTTCTTTGTTATGTGAACATTCCATTGTGTCATTCTTCAAACATTTTGGGAACGTTACTTTTGAATGTTCTCTGAACGCTCTGAAACAAGTAGTAGGCTAACGTTATATGAGTGTCCAACTGAAACGGGTTAAAAAAACGCTCCATTAACGATATATAAATATTATTTTTTGTTCTAACGTTTTGAGAACATTATTAAAGACCAGATAACTTACTGGAGGAACGTTTGATAATAACGCTGAGAACCTTGCCAGAATGTTCCCTGTTTGCTAGATTTGCCAGGCATTTACTTTGATGTAGCCTATATATTTTAAAATTTGCCCTAGAATGTTTTTTTTTATTATTTTATAATGTTAGTATGTTTTTTAGATAAAAAATAATCATAATTTAGAAATAAATGGCATTTTTCCTAGCCTGCTTTTAGCCTCTGATTTGAACACTCTGTTTGAAGGGGCGTGTCTCTGTGGGATTCAGTGTAACCGCGGCCACTGCTGTGATTGGCTGTGGGATTCAGTGTAACCGCCCACTGCTGTGATTGGCTGTGGGATTCAGTGTAACCGCGGCCACTGCTGTGATTGGCTGTGGGATTCAGTGTAACCGCGGCCACTGCTGTGATTGGCTGTGCGATTCAGTGTAACCGCGCCCACTGCTGTGATTGGCTGACATGCTTGCATATGAAATAGCAACGCATTACATGTGAAACTCTCTCCCGAATACTTTTACTACTGCTATTATACGTTTTTACCATAACAGCTATCGAGATTAACGAATCGTGAGATGTTTTTAAAGTATTTAGATCTATTCCCATCACATAAAATGTTGCCGTGATGAGCATTGAGCAGATGACAGTGTGTTGATCGCGAGAATGAAGATCTTATCATTGCAAAGCAGTTTCTGCACTCTCTCTGCTTTCACCAATGCAAACACGATGATGTAAATACAGTAAGAGCTTCGTTGTGCAGTAACGTGCGTCATTGATTTCATAACGAGTTTGGCAAGTGTCCAGATAAACTCGCGCTGTGTGGAAAGATTGTTCTTTGATCGCTTTCTGTATATAATTTGTTCACAATTTAAATAAGATTATTTTCATCCTACTAAAAGAAACGATGTGAAGCTGATATTTTAGTCACTGGCTTGACTTACTGATGCAAACAGTATTGAACGATTTTGAGAGAAAGATTACCTGTCTGAACTTGAACAATTACACATCAGAAAGTGTTGCTTGGTAGCTCGATCCAAGGCCAGCTCTGTATTGGCCCAAGTTGAGGAAACACTCGGTGAAATGTTTGGAAATTTCCAGAGAAAATAAAATTAACCCATTGTTTCTTCAGAGGCTCAGATGAAGGAACTAAAAAATACTTTTGTGTTCATGTGTAACGTACATCCACACTGAGCAACTGCCATGCTTCGGCTGCGCAGTTCCGCCTGGCATTGAGGGCTGGCATTATGCAAATATTTGGAGGCGTACATATTAATGATCCCGACTATTGCGTCACAGTCGGTATTGTGTGGAGAACCGACCGTTTTTCAGGGGTGTTTTTCATAAACGTGAATTAAATGAGAACGCCAAAACAGTCCAGTTTGAGATTCACTCTATGTCATGTCCATGCACTGAACTCTTGTTATTTGACTATACCAAGGTAAATTCAATTTTGAATTATAGGTCACCTTTAACCAATGTTTTGTTTTATATATATAGTTATATTCTAATTTATGTTATAAAGATGTAATGTTGGAACGTGTTAAAAATTCCGTTTACATAGTAGTGTTTTTGTACACGAATGAGACATGTGACTCCATGTGCTGAGTCAGAAAGCAACTACATTTCCCACAATGCAGTGCGCGCGTGACTTCCTGCCCCGCGCCGCAGAGTCTCCGCACACAAACACCACCAAATCACTGTGTGTCTGCACTATCTCTCACAATGAGAGGAACACGCATTATTATTGAACTTGAGCATAAATGAAACCCGTTTCTGAGGTAAGACGCGTGTGACTTTATTGATTATTTCTTATTGCAGATGTTCGCCTGCTGTCATGCTAATGCTACGCGGCTAACAACATCAACAGTTTCCAATGAAAATCGCCAGACGTGCTTCAATCATGATAGCAATGACACTAATGACTGAAACTGTTAAGAACCGTGACATTTAGATGTTTGTAGCGGATTGTCATGAGGTGTCCCGGTTAAAGCTGTCAGTGTGATGTTAGCTCGGCTAGCTGAGGAGCTCCAGCGCTGACTGGATCTTTTGAGTGAAAAATCACACAGCTTGATTTCGTTAAACTCTCAGATGATTAAAGATGATATATATATCTTCTACTGGATCAGAACTGAAGCGTTAGACAGTTCAAACGTTAAAAAAAAGTTAAAAGCTCGTCAGTCATGCCTGGCATCACGTGATCGAGCCTCGCGCACTGACACATCACACATGATCGCGCACTGAACCTGTTCCTCGAGCAAACACAGTTGCAGGATGTCATTTCATTATTGTGTAAATAATAGCATCGATTGCAATACTGGTATTTATTTACATCTGTTGTAAGATTTTCATTTTGGATATGGTTAAATAAAAGTTGTTAATATAGAATTACAGAAAACATTAAGAGTAAACGTAGAGATAATAGGAGATAAATGTGACGCATGATCATATTATTACATATAATGTTTTTAGGTACGACACCACAGAATGACGGGGTAAATGTTTTCTTTAATTCAAACATTATGGGGACGATTACTTTTTAATGTTTTCTGAACGTTCCGAAACAAATAGCAACATTAAAGAAAAAAAAGACGAACGTCACGCTAAAATGTTTCAGAAAAACGTTTCATGAATGATTTATAAATAATGTTTTTGTTCTAGCGTTTTGAGAACATTATTAAAGACCGGATAACTTTGAACAAATGTTCCTGGAAGAACGATTGATCATAACTTTGACAGAACGTTCCTCTTCGCTAGATTTGACTAATGTATTTACTTTGATGTGGCATATATTTTAACATATGTACTATTTCACAATATTTACATTTATGTTAAATGTTGAATATAAAGTCAGAGATATAAACCCTTCATAGAGTGAAACCATAAAGCTGCTGAAGTGGAGATTTCTGACTGATATGCATTGAAATTGAATCTACAGACACGAATAGATAAAGTGAAATAAACACGTAAAGCTGTATTCGGAGGCTCAAAATTGAAATTGGTTTAGCCTGGAGTGTCTCGTGAAGGAACTGTTTATAACAAACGATTAAATAATTAACAGAAACATTGGCTTAAACATTAATGTAAATGTTGATGGACATCGTCGGCGGTTCCTCCGCTCTAGATTCTGCTCGGGAAATCTCTGGTTTTATTATATGTTGTAGTGTGATGTAATGAAGGTGAGACTGGACAGGAGTGTGTGAGTTTGTGAGTGTGTGTGTGTGTGATCACTGATTCTCTGTGTGTTTTGCTCCAGGGGTTCGTGCTGAAACGCGAGTGCCGAGAACATGAACCTCCACCAGGTGCTCACAGGCGCCGTCAACCCCGGAGAAAACTGCTACTCTGTGGGAAACATCAGCAACCAGCCGTTCACGGTAAACACCTGTGTGTG
>JARWKJ010000017.1:477985-510485 GCA_029959095.1 Rhinichthys osculus
TTGAACACTCAACGAGTATCTGAACAGGATTTCTACTGTGCCAACTTTCTAAATCTGCTCTGTTTTCAGATCGCGGCTTCATACGGAAACATGATCTGTGTGTTTGAGCCGGTGGAGGTCAGTCCGCAAGGGAAAGCACAGAAAGTGAGTTTCTTCTGGACTAAACGTCCTCGGTTTTTTAAGGAGTTCAATGTGGATGAATTTCCTGAAAATAGCTTGAATAGTTGAGCGTGCCGCTTGCAACACCAAGATCATGGGTTCGATTCCCAGGGAATGCATGAACCGATGATCTAATACACTGTACGCTGGAGCTCAGACGTAAAATGGAAGGAATAATTATCTGAAAGAGTCTCTTCTGCTCACAAAAGCTACACTTATTTGACCAAAAATACTGTAAAAACAGTGAAATATTATTATAATGTAAATCAGCTGTTTTCTATGTGAATATACAGTAAAGTGTAATTTATTCCTGTGATTTTCAGCATCATTACTCCAGTCTTCAGTGTCACATGATCCTTCAGAAATCACTCTAATATGAGGATCTGATGCTCAAGAAACATTTATGATTATTAAAAGCAGTTTGTGGAAACTGTCACACATTTTATTCTTCAGAATTCTTTGATGAATAGAACAGCATTTATTTAGAACAAATCTTTTGTAACATTATTAATGTCTTTACTGCCACTTTTGATCAATTTTATGTGTACTTGCGTAATAAAAATATTAATTTCTAGATCTTCCTGGCCCTAATCTTATGAACAGTAATGTATCACGGTTTCCACAAAAATATGAAATTAGATATTGTACTTTATTTTTGATCAAATAAATGCAGCCTTTGTGTTCTTTCAAAAACATACGAATCGTACTTCTTCCAGACGCTTGACGCCCAGTGCACACCTTGACATTAAAGCATCTGACAAATGGCTGCGTGTAAGTGGCGTACCATGTGATGTTTGGTGTTGTTCTGTCCAGCAGAAGCTGAACTATCATTGGCAGAAGAGCGGGCAGTTCGTCCTGCAGTCCGTCGCACAGATCCTGGCGTGGCACCCGACCGGTACGTGGGAGTACACAACTCCCTTACTCGAGTGAAGTACAGATACTACTGGTCAAACATTACTCCATTACAAGTAAAAGTTGTAAAGACTGATTTTTACTTAAGTAAAAGTACAGAAGTACTTGAGTATCAAAAGTAAAGGCATTGTTTTATTATTGTTGTATGTAACCCTTCAGAAGCAGTGAATACACTGACCAGTTTGTAGTATCTGTGGAATTAAGAGCTTTTAGAATGTTATAAATCCTATAGAAATTAAACAACTGAATTGACAAAAACAGACAGCCATAATCACCTTCATTTTCTTTATTTAATGCTCCTACTACCCCACAACAGAAGTACACATCTATGTGTATCCATTCATGCAGATTGAATCAAGTGGTCTGTAAATACAGACTGATCAGGAAAAAAGCTTCACACCCATAGCTGTACAACTGCCCAACAGTCTAACGCTGTTCTCTAACGCTGTTCTGTTCTCTAACGCTGTTCTCTAACGCTGTTCTCTAACGCTGTTCTCTAACGCTGTTCTCTAACGCTGTTCTCTAACGCTGTTCTCTTCTCTAACGCTGTTCTCTAACGCTGTTCTCTAACGCTGTTCTCTTCTCTAACGCTGTTCTCTAACGCTGTTCTCTTCTCTAACGCTCTTCTCTAACGCTGTTCTCTTCTCTAACGCTGTTCTCTTCTCTAACGCTGTTCTCTAACGCTGTTCTCTTCTCTAACGCTGTTCTCTTCTCTAACGCTGTTCTCTTCTCTAACGCTGTTCTCTTCTCTAACGCTGTTCTCTTCTCTAACGCTGTTCTCTTCTCTAACGCTGTTCTCTTCTCTAACGCTGTTCTCTTCTCTAACGCTCTTCTCTAACGCTGTTCTCTTCTCTAACGCTGTTCTCTTCTCTAACGCTGTTCTCTAACGCTGTTCTCTTCTCTAACGCTGTTCTCTTCTCTAACGCTGTTCTCTTCTCTAACGCTGTTCTGTTCTCTAACGCTGTTCTCTTCTCTAACGCTCTTCTCTAACGCTGTTCTCTTCTCTAATGCTGTTCTCTTCTCTAACGCTGTTCTCTGTTCTCTAACGCTGTTCTCTAACGCTGTTCTCTAACGCTGTTCTCTAACGCTGTTCTCTTCTCTAACGCTGTTCTCTTCTCTAACGCTGTTCTCTAACGCTGTTCTCTAACGCTGTTCTCTTCTCTAACTCTCTAACGCTGTTCTCTTCTCTAACGCTGTTCTGTTCTCTAACGCTGTTCTCTTCTCTAACGCTCTTCTCTAACGCTGTTCTCTTCTCTAATGCTGTTCTCTTCTCTAACGCTGTTCTCTGTTCTCTAACGCTGTTCTCTAACGCTGTTCTCTAACGCTGTTCTCTAACGCTGTTCTCTTCTCTAACGCTGTTATCTAACGCTGTTCTCTTCTCTAACGCTGTTCTCTAACGCTGTTCTCTAACGCTGTTCTCTAACGCTGTTCTCTAACGCTGTTCTCTAACGCTGTTCTCTAACGCTGTGCTCTCTTCTCTAACGCTGTTCTCTTCTCTAACGCTGTTCTCTTCTCTAATGCTGTTCTCTGTTCTCTAACGCTGTTCTCTTCTCTAACGCTGTTCTCTTCTCTAACGCTGTTCTCTGTTCTCTAACGCTGTTCTCTAACGCTGTCCTCTAACGCTGTTCTCTTTTCTAACGCTGTTATCTAACGCTGTTCTCTTCTCTAACGCTGTTCTCTAACGCTGTTCTCTAACGCTGTTCTCTGTTCTCTAACGCTGTTCTCTTCTCTAACGCTTCTCTGTTCTCTAACGCTTCTCTGTTCTCTAACGCTGTTCTCTAACGCTGTTCTCTAACGCTGTTCTCTTCTCTAACGCTGTTCTCTAACGCTGTTCTCTTCTCTAACGCTGTTCTCTAACGCTGTTCTCTTCTCTAACGCTGTTCTGTTCTCTAACGCTGTTCTGTTCTCTAACGCTGTTCTCTTCTCTAACGCTGTTCTCTAACGCTGTTCTGTTCTCTAACGCTGTTCTCGGTTCTCTAACGCTGTTCTCTGTTCTCTAACGCTGTTCTCTAACGCTGTTCTCTAACGCTGTTCTCTTCTCTAACGCTGTTCTCTAACGCTGTTCTCTAACGCTGTTCTCTAACGCTGTTCTCTAACGCTGTTCTCTAACGCTGTTCTCTAACGCTGTTCTCTTCTCTAACGCTCTTCTCTAACGCTGTTCTGTTCTCTAACGCTGTTCTCTTCTCTAACGCTGTTCTCTTCTCTAACGCTGTTCTGTTCTCTAACGCTGTTCTCTTCTCTAACGCTGTTCTGTTCTCTAACGCTGTTCTCTTCTCTGACGCTGTTCTCTTCTCTAACGCTGTTCTGTTCTCTAACGCTGTTCTCTAACGCTGTTCTGTTTTCTAACGCTGTTCTCTGTTCTCTAACGCTGTTCTCTAACGCTGTTCTCTAACGCTGTTCTCTTCTCTAACGCTGTTCTCTAACGCTGTTCTCTTCTCTAACGCTGTTCTCTAACGCTGTTCTCTGTTCTCTAACGCTGTTCTCTTCTCTAACGCTGTTCTCTAACGCTGTTCTCTTCTCTAACGCTGTTCTCTGTTCTCTAACGCTGTTCTCTTCTCTAACGCTGTTCTCTGTTCTCTAACGCTGTTCTCTAACGCTGTTCTCTAACGCTGTTCTCTTCTCTAACGCTGTTATCTAACGCTGTTCTCTTCTCTAACGCTGTTCTCTAACGCTGTTCTCTGTTCTCTAACGCTGTTCTCTTCTCTAACGCTCTTCTCTAACGCTGTTCTCTTCTCTAACGCTGTTCTGTTCTCTAACGCTGTTCTCTTCTCTAACGCTGTTCTCTAACGCTGTTCTGTTCTCTAACGCTGTTCTCTGTTCTCTAACGCTGTTCTCTAACGCTGTTCTCTAACGCTGTTCTCTTCTCTAACGCTGTTATCTAACGCTGTTCTCTTCTCTAACGCTGTTCTCTAACGCTGTTCTCTTCTCTAACGCTGTTCTCTTCTCTAACGCTGTTCTCTTCTCTAACGCTGTTCTCTTCTCTAACGCTGTTCTCTTCTCTAACGCTGTTCTCTAACGCTGTTCTCTTCTCTAACGCTGTTATCTAACGTTGTTCTCTTCTCTAACGCTGTTCTCTAACGCTGTTCTCTTCTCTAACGCTGTTCTCTTCTCTAACGCTGTTCTCTTCTCTAACGCTGTTCTCTAACGCTGTTCTCTTCTCTAACGCTGTTATCTAACGTTGTTCTCTTCTCTAACGCTGTTCTCTAACGCTGTTCTCTAACGCTGTTCTCTAACGCTGTTCTCTAACGCTGTTCTCTGTTCTCTAACGCTGTTCTCTTCTCTAACGCTGTTCTCTAACGCTGTTCTCTAACGCTTCTCTGTTCTCTAACGCTGTTCTCTAACGCTGTTCTCTAACGCTGTTCTCTTCTCTAACGCTGTTCTCTTCTCTAACGCTGTTCTCTTCTCTAACGCTGTTCTCTTCTCTAACGCTGTTCTCTAACGCTGTTCTCTTCTCTAACGCTGTTCTCTTCTCTAACGCTGTTCTGTTCTCTAACGCTGTTCTCTTCTCTAACGCTGTTCTCTTCTCTAACGCTGTTCTCTAACGCTGTTCTGTTCTCTAACGCTGTTCTCGGTTCTCTAACGCTGTTCTCGGTTCTCTAACGCTGTTCTCTAACGCTGTTCTCTTCTCTAACGCTGTTCTCTTCTCTAACGCTGTTCTCTAACGCTGTTCTCTAACGCTGTTCTCTTCTCTAACGCTGTTCTCTAACGCTGTTCTCTAACGCTGTTCTCTGTTCTCTAACGCTGTTCTCTTCTCTAACGCTTCTCTGTTCTCTAACGCTGTTCTCTAACGCTGTTCTCTGTTCTCTAACACTGTTCTCTAACGCTGTTCTCTTCTCTAACGCTGTTCTCTAACACTGTTCTCTTCTCTAACGCTGTTCTCTTCTCTAACGCTGTTTTCTAACGCTGTTCTCTTCTCTAACGCTGTTTTCTTCTCTAACGCTGTTCTCTGTTCTCTAACGCTGTTCTCTAACGCTGTTCTCTTCTCTAACGCTGTTCTGTTCTCTAATGCTGTTCTCTAACGCTGTTCTCTTCTCTAACGCTGTTCTCTAACGCTGTTCTCTAACGCTGTTCTCTTCTCTAACGCTGTTCTCTAACGCTGTTCTCTAACGCTGTTCTCTAACGCTGTTCTCTAACGCTGTTTGCTGTTCTCTAACGCTGTTCTCTTCTCTAACGCTGTTCTCTGTTCTCTAACGCTGTTCTCTGTTCTCTAACGCTGTTCTCTAACGCTGTTCTCTTCTCTAACGCTGTTCTCTAACGCTGTTCTCTGTTCTCTAACTGTTCTCTGTTCTCTAACGCTGTTCTCTTCTCTAACGCTGTTCTCTTCTCTAACGCTGTTCTGTTATCTAACGCTGTTCTGTTCTCTAACGCTGTTCTCTAACGCTGTTCTCTAACGCTGTTGTGTTCTCTAACGCTGTTCTCGGTTCTCTAACGCTGTTCTCTAACGCTGTTCTCTTCTCTAACGCTGTTCTCTAACGCTGTTCTCTAACGCTGTTATCTAACGCTGTTCTCTTCTCTAACGCTGTTCTCTAACGCTGTTCTCTAATGCTGTTCTCTAACGCTGTTCTCTTCTCTAACGCTGTTCTCTTCTCTAACGCTGTTCTCTGTTCTCTAACGCTGTTCTCTAACGCTGTTCTCTAACGCTGTTCTCTTCTCTAACGCTGTTCTCTTCTCTAACGCTGTTCTGTTCTCTAACGCTGTTCTCTGTTCTCTAACGCTGTTCTCTTCTCTAACGCTGTTCTCTTCTCTAACGCTGTTCTCTTCTCTAACGCTGTTCTGTTCTCTAACGCTGTTCTCTGTTCTCTAACGCTGTTCTCTTCTCTAACGCTGTTCTCTTCTCTAATGCTGTTCTGTTCTCTAACGCTGTTCTCTAACGCTGTTCTCTAACGCTGTTCTCTAACGCTGTTCTCTAACGCTGTTCTCTAACGCTGTTCTCTTTTCTAACGCTGTTCTCTGTTCTCTAACGCTGTTCTCTGTTCTCTAACGCTGTTCTCTAACGCTGTTCTCTAACGCTGTTCTCTTCTCTAACGCTGTTCTCTTCTCTAACGCTGTTCTCTTCTCTAACGCTGTTCTGTTCTCTAACACTGTTCTGTTCTCTAACGCTGTTCTCTGTTCTCTAACGCTGTTCTCTAACGCTGTTCTCTTCTCTAACGCTGTTCTCTTCTCTAACGCTGTTCTCTTCTCTAACGCTGTTCTGTTCTCTAACGCTGTTCTCTGTTCTCTAACGCTGTTCTCTGTTCTCTAACGCTGTTCTCTAACGCTGTTCTCTTCTCTAACGCTGTTCTCTTCTCTAACGCTGTTCTGTTCTCTAACGCTGTTCTCTGTTCTCTAACGCTGTTCTCTGTTCTCTAACGCTGTTCTCTAACGCTGTTCTCTAACGCTGTTCTCTAACGCTGTTCTCTAACGCTGTTCTCTGTTCTCTAACGCTGTTCTCTTCTCTAACGCTGTTCTCTAACGCTGTTCTCTAACGCTTCTCTGTTCTCTAACGCTGTTCTCTAACGCTGTTCTCTAACGCTGTTCTCTTCTCTAACGCTGTTCTCTTCTCTAACGCTGTTCTCTAACGCTGTTCTCTAACGCTGTTCTCTTCTCTAACGCTGTTCTCTTCTCTAACGCTGTTCTGTTCTCTAACGCTGTTCTCTTCTCTAACGCTGTTCTCTTCTCTAACGCTGTTCTCTAACGCTGTTCTGTTCTCTAACGCTGTTCTCGGTTCTCTAACGCTGTTCTCGGTTCTCTAACGCTGTTCTCTAACGCTGTTCTCTTCTCTAACGCTGTTCTCTTCTCTAACGCTGTTCTCTAACGCTGTTCTCTAACGCTGTTCTCTTCTCTAACGCTGTTCTCTAACGCTGTTCTCTAACGCTGTTCTCTGTTCTCTAACGCTGTTCTCTTCTCTAACGCTTCTCTGTTCTCTAACGCTGTTCTCTAACGCTGTTCTCTAACGCTGTTCTCTGTTCTCTAACACTGTTCTCTAACGCTGTTCTCTTCTCTAACGCTGTTCTCTAACACTGTTCTCTTCTCTAACGCTGTTCTCTTCTCTAACGCTGTTTTCTAACGCTGTTCTCTTCTCTAACGCTGTTTTCTTCTCTAACGCTGTTCTCTGTTCTCTAACGCTGTTCTCTAACGCTGTTCTCTTCTCTAACGCTGTTCTGTTCTCTAATGCTGTTCTCTAACGCTGTTCTCTTCTCTAACGCTGTTCTCTAACGCTGTTCTCTAACGCTGTTCTCTTCTCTAACGCTGTTCTCTAACGCTGTTCTCTAACGCTGTTCTCTAACGCTGTTCTCTAACGCTGTTCTCTAACGCTGTTCTCTAACGCTGTTCTCTAACGCTGTTTGCTGTTCTCTAACGCTGTTCTCTTCTCTAACGCTGTTCTCTGTTCTCTAACGCTGTTCTCTGTTCTCTAACGCTGTTCTCTAACGCTGTTCTCTTCTCTAACGCTGTTCTCTAACGCTGTTCTCTGTTCTCTAACTGTTCTCTGTTCTCTAACGCTGTTCTCTTCTCTAACGCTGTTCTCTTCTCTAACGCTGTTCTGTTATCTAACGCTGTTCTGTTCTCTAACGCTGTTCTCTAACGCTGTTCTCTAACGCTGTTGTGTTCTCTAACGCTGTTCTCGGTTCTCTAACGCTGTTCTCTAACGCTGTTCTCTTCTCTAACGCTGTTCTCTAACGCTGTTCTCTAACGCTGTTATCTAACGCTGTTCTCTTCTCTAACGCTGTTCTCTAACGCTGTTCTCTAATGCTGTTCTCTAACGCTGTTCTCTTCTCTAACGCTGTTCTCTTCTCTAACGCTGTTCTCTGTTCTCTAACGCTGTTCTCTAACGCTGTTCTCTAACGCTGTTCTCTTCTCTAACGCTGTTCTCTTCTCTAACGCTGTTCTGTTCTCTAACGCTGTTCTCTGTTCTCTAACGCTGTTCTCTTCTCTAACGCTGTTCTCTTCTCTAACGCTGTTCTCTTCTCTAACGCTGTTCTCTTCTCTAACGCTGTTCTGTTCTCTAACGCTGTTCTCTGTTCTCTAACGCTGTTCTCTTCTCTAACGCTGTTCTCTTCTCTAACGCTGTTCTCTTCTCTAATGCTGTTCTGTTCTCTAACGCTGTTCTCTAACGCTGTTCTCTAACGCTGTTCTCTAACGCTGTTCTCTTTTCTAACGCTGTTCTCTGTTCTCTAACGCTGTTCTCTGTTCTCTAACGCTGTTCTCTAACGCTGTTCTCTAACGCTGTTCTCTTCTCTAACGCTGTTCTCTTCTCTAACGCTGTTCTCTTCTCTAACGCTGTTCTGTTCTCTAACACTGTTCTGTTCTCTAACGCTGTTCTCTGTTCTCTAACGCTGTTCTCTAACGCTGTTCTCTTCTCTAACGCTGTTCTCTTCTCTAACGCTGTTCTCTTCTCTAACGCTGTTCTGTTCTCTAACGCTGTTCTCTGTTCTCTAACGCTGTTCTCTGTTCTCTAACGCTGTTCTCTAACGCTGTTCTCTTCTCTAACGCTGTTCTCTTCTCTAACGCTGTTCTGTTCTCTAACGCTGTTCTCTGTTCTCTAACGCTGTTCTCTGTTCTCTAACGCTGTCCTCTAACGCTGTTCTCTTCTCTAACGCTGTTCTCTTCTCTAACGCTGTTCTGTTCTCTAACGCTGTTCTCTGTTCTCTAACGCTGTTCTCTAACGCTGTTCTCTAACGCTGTTCTCTAACGCTGTTCTCTTCTCTAATGCTGTTCTCTAATACTGTTCTCTAACGCTGTTCTCTTCTCTAACGCTGTTCTGTTCTCTAACGCTGTTCTGTTCTCTAACGCTGTTCTCTGTTCTCTAACGCTGTTCTCTAACGCTGTTCTCTTCTCTAACGCTGTTCTGTTCTCTAACGCTGTTCTGTTCTCTAACGCTGTTCTCTGTTCTCTAACGCTGTTCTCTAACGTTCTCTAACGCTGTTCTCTAACGCTGTTCTCTAACGCTGTTCTCTTCTCTAATGCTGTTCTCTAATGCTGTTCTCTAACGCTGTTCTCTAACGCTGTTCTCTGTTCTCTAACACTGTTCGCTGTTCTCTAACGCTGTTCTCTAACGCTGTTCTCTTCAGGTACGTGTCTCCTGACGGGCTCGGCGAGTCTTCAGCTGTGGTGTAACGTGTGTGTCAGTGCAGATCCTGAAGATGAGGCCGTGGGTCCTCAGCGCTCCTGGAGAAGCATATGGCAATGCAAGTCAGTGTTCGTCCTTCACGTCACTCTGAGTTTCTCTGAATACACTCGAACCGCTCCGGTAAAATCTCTATGGATGTTACAGGTCCGCCGCTTCGACTCACTTCATCAAGTTTTCCCCTGACGGAGAGTTTTTTGCGACCGCAGGACAGGTTCGTGCTTGTACATGTGTGATATGTGCACTTGATGACTCCATATTTTCCAGGATTTTCTGAAGTCATTTGACAGCTTTGTGTTCGCTATTCACCCAAAATCTTGCAATCCTCGATTTGAATTAGCCATCTGTTTATTTACAACAAGAAACATCCATTTCATATCCGATCAGTCGTGAGTGTGTGTTGTTGCAGGACGACTGCTTGGTGAAAGTGTGGTACAGCACCAGCAAATGGCAGGCGGACGTCACCAAGCTCTTCACCCCGCTCGACCTGCGCTCCGAGATCAACTTCTCCTTCATTTACCTGGCTCACCCTCGCTCCGTCACCGGCTTCTCCTGGAGGAAGACCAGCAAACACATGCCCAGGTGAGTCCAGCCTCGAAGTCTCGGCCTGCAGACGCCTTACACCATTCAATTTAACATTTCATTTAATATTCAGCAATAATATTGATCTCGCGGCAAGTGCACAGCACCAGAGAGTCATCCTGACGGCTAAATGGAAAAGTACATAATCAAGTTCACAAATATTACACCATTTAAACATTATTAAAAATACATACTGAGTTACTAAAACAATCTTTGTTAAAGAATGCTGAAGACTTGTTTGTTCTCAGTTGGAACGTTCTTGTTTCCTAATTTCAAGATCTGAGGTGAATTATCCATTGTTGCTTTTACAGCTACAAAGCTGGAGCACTAAGTGATATTCAGTCACATTACACGCTTGTAACATTAAATAAAGCACATAAACAGTGCCTGAGGTTATCATTGCCAAACTTTGTGTTTGTTCTGCGTCGCAGAAAAATAGAAACCATTTCTAAAATAGAATCGTCGCGTGTCGCGGCTGGTTAGGACACGGTGTGACACTCTCTCTGACCGCCCGTGTGTGTGTGTGTGTGTGTTCCTCCAGAGGAGTGGTGTGTAACGTGCTGCTGACCTGCTGCAAGGACAGTGTGTGTCGACTGTGGGCCGAAACGCTTCTGCCCAGCGACTGCCTGCTGTCCGGACTCAGACACAACCACTGCAACAACGACAAGACCAACAACATGAAGAAGTCATCCAGCAACACCCTGAGCCAGAGCCCGATGGAGGTGAGGAAGCAGAGATGAATACTAAATAACAAAGTTAAAGTGTAGTTCAGACTACAGATACAGGTACAGAAATTAATACTGTTTGTTCACTGTAGAAATTAAATATAGTTTCATCTTTTTTAAATCTGTATTTTGTTGTTTTAGCAACATTAGCAACAGTAGCAATATTAGTCTGCCATCACTTTAAGACCGAATAACCTGACAAACATCCGGTTTCTTTCTGAACTGTTCACTCATGACAGAACCGAGAGAACACTTGCCCAGACGGGTGTTTAGACATAATGTCATTCTCATTGATATAATAATTGTGTGTATGTGTGTGTTCAAGGGCAAGGAAACGCGAAAGAGGAATCAGTTCGGTGTTCAAGCGCTGTGTGAAACATGCCTCTCTCTCTCTCTCTCTCTCTCTCTCTCTCTCTCTCTCTCTGTGTGTGAGAGTCCCGATTTTCGCCTCTTCTTCCGCGTTTAAAATTGTTTGAATGTGTAATTTGGCAAGACAAAACAGGTCCTAATTATAAACTTTCCCTCTATGATGGTTGAATTGATCCGTTAATCGCATGCGTGCCGAGCCGTGGGATCCGTTGCCCCCCTAGTGTTCACTGATGAACGACTCTCTGTCCACAGCTGAACCTGAAGCCGTCGTGGAGAGAGGAGGTGAGGAGTTTATCTCAGCTCTCGTACACCGGTCCTCTTCCACAGCAGCAGAACAAACACTACACACATCGTGCCAACATCACGCACGCCAACGCCCTGTGCCACTTCCACATCGCTGCCAGCATCAACCCAGCCACAGGTAACATGACCTCAGTGATGCTGACTGACACTCACATGACCTCAGTGATGCTGACTGACACTCACATGACCTCAGTGATGCTGACTGACACTCACAGGACCGTCAGTGATGCTGACTGACACTCACATGACCTCAGTGATGCTGACTGACACTCACATGACCTCAGTGATGCTGACTGACACTCACATGACCTCAGTGATGCTGACTGACACTCACATGACCGTCAGTGATGCTGACTGACACTCACAGGACCTCAGTGATGCTGACTGACACTCACATGACCGTCAGTGATGCTGACTGACACTCACATGACCTCAGTGATGCTGACTGACACTCACATGACCGTCAGTGATGCTGACTGACACTCACAGGACTGTCAGTGATGCTGACTGACACTCACAGGACCTCAGTGATGCTGACTGACACTCACAGGACCTCAGTGATGCTGACTGACACTCACAGGACCTCAGTGATGCTGACTGACACTCACAGGACCTCAGTGATGCTGACTGACACTCACATGACCTCAGTGATGCTGACTGACACTCACAGGACCGTCAGTGATGCTGACTGACACTCACAGGACCTCAGTGATGCTGACTGACACTCACATGACCTCAGTGATGCTGACTGACACTCACAGGACCTCAGTGATGCTGACTGACACTCACATGACCTCAGTGATGCTGACTGACACTCACAGGACCTCAGTGATGCTGACTGACACTCACAGGACCTCAGTCATGCTGACTGACACTCACATGACCGTCAGTGATGCTGACTGACACTCACAGGACCTCAGTGATGCTGACTGACACTCACATGACCTCAGTGATGCTGACTGACACTCACATGACCTCAGTGATGCTGACTGACACTCACATGACCGTCAGTGATGCTGACTGACACTCACAGGACCTCAGTGATGCTGACTGACACTCACATGACCTCAGTGATGCTGACTGACACTCACATGACCATCAGTGATGCTGACTGACACTCACAGGACCTCAGTGATGCTGACTGACACTCACATGACCTCAGTGATGCTGACTGACACTCACATGACCTCAGTGATGCTGACTGACACTCACATGACCTCAGTGATGCTGACTGACACTCACAGGACCGTCAGTGATGCTGACTGACACTCACATGACCGTCAGTGATGCTGACTGACACTCACAGGACTGTCAGTGATGCTGACTGACACTCACATGACCTCAGTGATGCTGACTGACACTCACATGACCATCAGTGATGCTGACTGACACTCACATGACCTCAGTGATGCTGACTGACACTCACAGGACCTCAGTGATGCTGACTGACACTCACATGACCTCAGTGATGCTGACTGACACTCACAGGACCTCAGTGATGCTGACTGACACTCACATGACCTCAGTGATGCTGACTGACACTCACAGGACCTCAGTGATGCTGACTGACACTCACATGACCTCAGTGATGCTGACTGACACTCACATGACCTCAGTGATGCTGACTGACACTCACATGACCGTCAGTGATGCTGACTGACACTCACAGGACCTCAGTCATGCTGACTGACACTCACATGACCGTCAGTGATGCTGACTGACACTCACAGGACCTCAGTGATGCTGACTGACACTCACATGACCTCAGTGATGCTGACTGACACTCACAGGACCTCAGTGATGCTGACTGACACTCACATGACCTCAGTGATGCTGACTGACACTCACATGACCTCAGTGATGCTGACTGACACTCACATGACCTCAGTGATGCTGACTGACACTCACATGACCATCAGTGATGCTGACTGACACTCACAGGACTGTCAGTGATGCTGACTGACACTCACAGGACCTCAGTGATGCTGACTGACACTCACAGGACCGTCAGTGATGCTGACTGACACTCACATGACCATCAGTGATGCTGACTGACACTCACATGACCGTCAGTGATGCTGACTGACACTCACAGGACCTCAGTGATGCTGACTGACACTCACATGACCTCAGTGATGCTGACTGACACTCACATGACCTCAGTGATGCTGACTGACACTCACATGACCTCAGTGATGCTGACTGACACTCACATGACCATCAGTGATGCTGACTGACACTCACAGGACTGTCAGTGATGCTGACTGACACTCACATGACCATCAGTGATGCTGACTGACACTCACATGACCGTCAGTGATGCTGACTGACACTCACATGACCGTCAGTGATGCTGACTGACACTCACATGACCTCAGTGATGCTGACTGACACTCACATGACCGTCAGTGATGCTGACTGACACTCACAGGACCGTTAGTGATGCTGACTGACACTCACAGGACCGTCAGTGATGCTGACTGACACTCACAGGACCGTCAGTGATGCTGACTGACACTCACATGACCTCAGTGATGCTGACTGACACTCACAGGACCGTCAGTGATGCTGACTGACACTCACATGACCTCAGTGATGCTGACTGACACTCACAGGACCTCAGTGATGCTGACTGACACTCACATGACCTCAGTGATGCTGACTGACACTCACATGACCTCAGTGATGCTGACTGACACTCACATGACCTCAGTGATGCTGACTGACACTCACATGACCGTCAGTGATGCTGACTGACACTTACATGACCATCAGTGATGCTGACTGACACTTACATGACCATCAGTGATGCTGACTGACACTCACAGGACCGTCAGTGATGCTGACTGACACTCACATGACCTCAGTGATGCTGACTGACACTCACATGACCTCAGTGATGCTGACTGACACTCACATGACCTCAGTGATGCTGACTGACACTCACATGACCGTCAGTGATGCTGACTGACACTCACATGACCTCAGTGATGCTGACTGACACTCACATGACCTCAGTGATGCTGACTGACACTCACATGACCGTCAGTGATGCTGACCGACACTCACATGACCGTCAGTGATGCTGACCGACACTCACATGACCGTCAGTGATGCTGACCGACACTCACATGACCGTCAGTGATGCTGACTGACACTCACATGACCGTCAGTGATGCTGACTGACACTCACATGACCGTCAGTGATGCTGACTGACACTCACATGACCGTCAGTGATGCTGACTGACACTCACATGACCGTCAGTGATGCTGACTGACACTCACATGACCGTCAGTGATGCTGACTGACACTCACAGGACCGTCAGTGATGCTGACTGACACTCACAGGACCGTCAGTGATGCTGACTGACACTCACATGACCATCAGTGATGCTGACTGACACTCACAGGACCGTCAGTGATGCTGACTGACACTCACAGGACTGTCAGTGATGCTGACTGACACTCACATGACCTCAGTGATGCTGACTGACACTCACATGACCTCAGTGATGCTGACTGACACTCACATGACCTCAGTGATGCTGACTGACACTCACAGGACCGTCAGTGATGCTGACTGACACTCACATGACCGTCAGTGATGCTGACTGACACTCACATGACCGTCAGTGATGCTGACTGACACTCACATGACCTCAGTGATGCTGACTGACACTCACATGACCTCAGTGATGCTGACTGACACTCACATGACCGTCAGTGATGCTGACTGACACTCACATGACCTCAGTGATGCTGACTGACACTCACATGACCGTCAGTGATGCTGACTGACACTCACAGGACCGTCAGTGATGCTGACTGACACTCACAGGACCGTCAGTGATGCTGACTGACACTCACATGACCATCAGTGATGCTGACTGACACTCACAGGACCGTCAGTGATGCTGACTGACACTCACAGGACTGTCAGTGATGCTGACTGACACTCACATGACCTCAGTGATGCTGACTGACACTCACATGACCTCAGTGATGCTGACTGACACTCACATGACCTCAGTGATGCTGACTGACACTCACATGACCTCAGTGATGCTGACTGACACTCACATGACCTCAGTGATGCTGACTGACACTCACATGACCATCAGTGATGCTGACTGACACTCACATGACCGTCACTTCCGATCCAAAACTGTTCTGCTGTCGCTCTTGACTCGCACCTCTCTCTGTTACTCTTTCAAACCTGTTGTCGAAACACGAGAGCCACCGGCCTGTGTAATGTGTGTGTGCGCAGACATCCCTCTGCTGCCCTCCATCTCGGCCATGAGCGGCGCGGATGAGGAGGAACCGGGCGGCTCCTTCACCGTCCACTGGCTCAACAACAAGGAGCTGCACCTGACGCTGAGCATGGAGGTGTTCCTGCAGCAGCTGCGGAGCCGAGACGAGCCGAACGGCCCCGCTGAGCCATACGGTACTGTCCCCTTAGGGCCTCACAGGCTGATCACCACACTAACGTGTGAGAGGGACACACACTGGGAGGAACAGTTTCATGCCACCTGTCTAGTGTCGTCACAAAACTCACGGTTCAAATCATTTTTGGATTTTGGGCCTCGGATCAGATAATTTTTTGAAGGAAAAAAACCCCCATATATATATATATATATATATATATGGGGGGGTTGAAGTTCACTTCAAGTTTTTCGATACCACATCAAAAACTACTAGCCTAACTGATAAACAGGGGCGGCGCCAGATCATTTTTAACGCAGGTGCTGAGGGGGTGCTAGATCATTGACAGGGGGAGCTGCGCAATTATATATATATATAAAAACTGCGGAAACTGCGGTCTTCCAACCTTTTACTATCGTGTCAATTGATTTTGATTAATATGCGGGTAACACTTTACAATAAGGTTCCATTAGTTAACATTAGTTAATGCATTAGTTAAAATGAACTAACCATGAACAACATCTCTGTTCAGCATTAGTTAATATTTTTTAATGTTAACTTACACACATACTAATGCAGAACAGAGATGTTGTTCATGGTTAGTTCATGTTAACCCTTTAGAACCTGAAGCTAAAATAGGTGTTTTTCACACATTTTGATTTTTCTACTGTAAAATTCTAAAATAATGTGCTATCTTCATGTGCAAGGTGTCATCTTTTTCAGAAAAAGATTAGCTTTCAACAAATTACAGTTATTGACCATTATTGTGTGTGGTGAGTTTGTAAATATAATTTAAATAGACAAAAAAATTTAAAAACGAGAATACATTTTCTGATTTTTATTTAGAAAAAAACAGAAAAATCACAATCGAAAGGAACTAACACTTTAAAGTTAAAAAATGAAGTATAATACATCTGTACAAGTCTTTTTTTGTGACATTGGGTTGCACAGTTTTCATTTAGGACACTTTTTTTCATACACGCACACATACAAATGCGTCCATCCATAGGCACTAGGGATGGCCCGATACCATTTTTTTTCAAACCGATACGAGTACGAGTATTTACATTTGTGTACTTGCCGATACCGATATTTCTACCGCAAAAGTAATAGGCTCCCAGAAAAGAAGACGACTATTTTAGAACACAGGTTAGAAGACTGTTTTTATTTTCTTCTCTGCTTGTTTTAACAAGTCTAAAAATAAAAAAAAATTAGTAAAATAATAAATGTATTAACACACCAACCACTGTTAATTTAACATAAAAGCAAGCAGGCTACTGCGTCCATGGTCTGGCATGACTGAATGCGCGCAAGTGCGCTCCCTTAATAAATCCTAAAAGCTGACAGTTCATCGCGATCTCACACATCTCTGTTATTATCAATGAAGCTGACTGCACAATCAATCTTTCATAATATCCACACTTTGTTTGTTATAATTAGAGGATTTGCCAGCATACAGAATTCAGCACTGAACAAAAAAGTCTGTTTTGAGCGGTAAGGGGAGTCTATCTTAAATGCTTCTGATTGGCCATTGCGTTCCAGAAATCAACACATATGTCTGTGATTGGCTACATCGCTCAACGCTGTAACCATGTTATGAATAGAAACTCTGGCCTGTAAATCGTTTCTATTTTGTTGTAGTTGTTCTTGTTGCTTTTCTGCAAGAGATGAATAAAAATCTTTTAGTTTTTATGTTTTATTCATAGATATTTCTAGTTTGCGGGAGTCCCGCGAATCGTTTTATTCTCCCGCACCCGCACACACAGAGTGAGTGCATTACCGCCCGCGCGCGCGCTCGGCCATCAGATCTATGATGCGTCTTCAGATGTTTAATTAGATTGCTGGTGTTAAACGATGTACTTTCTTTCCCTTCTCTCGACACCTTAGCTGAACATAACTCACAGTCTGCCTTGCTGTTGTCATCACCCCTTATCTTGAAATGAGCCCAAACCGCTGACATTATACTTTCCTATGCCTCAGTTCACCTCGACAAAGCTCTCGCGGCGGCCAGTTTCGTTTTGCAAAATGTACGTGGTATCGGTGCGTGGTATCGGCGATATTTTATGAGTACGAGTATATTAGGACAGTATCGGCCCGATCCCCGATGCCAGTATCGGTATCGGGCCATCCCTAATAGGCACACACACATACACATGCATACACCACATGTAAAGATACGTGAAAGAGTAACGGCCATCCGCCTCCCAAATTTAATTAAAAATCATCACAGTCCCCTCTTCTGCTGTCTACCACTTCTTTCGCGATGTATTTGTTAGTTTCTTTTACTATTTTATGCAATCCAAAACACTCTAACCTGCCACGCTTCGTATCTCTCTGTTCAAATCCTTCCTTCCCGCTCTGCCAGAAAGCTGCTGACCGTATATTGCCGAAAAGCGCATGTTGTCTCCTGTCAGAGGCAATCTGAATGGTTTTGATAGTGCGAACGGTTGAAGAGTTATGGTACAATGAATACAGCTTGCTGGTCACAGCCGGTTCTAAAGGGTTAACTAATGTTAACATTAATGACAGACGACAGTGGGAATATTAGTCTGACGTCACTTTAAGACCGAATAAACTGACAAACATCCGGTTTCTTTCTGAACTGTTCACTCATGACAGAACCGAGAGAACACTTGCCCAGACGGGTGTTTAGACACGATGTCATTGTCATTGACATAATAATTGTGTGTGTGTGTGTGTGTTCATTATGTGTGTGTTCAAGGGCAAGGAAACGCGAAAGAGCAATCAGTTCGGTGTTCAAGCCTCTCTCTCTCTCTCTCTCTCTCTCTCTCTCTCTCTCTCTCTCTCTCTCTCTCTCTCAAGAAAAAACATGTCCAAATGATAAACTTACACTCTATGATGGTTAAATTTACTGTCATATGAGATTTAGGTCACACTAGAGCACTAGATGTTCATAAATATTGCGTGGGTAATAAAGCTGTCGTGTGTGACATTTGTGCACTAATAAGCCTGTGAGGATTCGCATGCATCAAAAATGCGTTTCTTACTTACATTTACATTTACATTTAGTCATTTAGCAGACGCTTTTATCCAAAGCGACTTACAACTGAGGACTAAACCAAGCGAGTCATCGTGAAGAGGCAAAAGCAACGCAAGAAGTGCTCAAAATACAAAGTTCAGACATAGCTCGGAGTAGCATAAGCCAGGCAAGCGAGGATTTAGAGGAAAGGATTTTTTTTTTTTTAAGTTAAGTGCTCCCGGAAGAGATGAGATTTCAGTTGTCTTTTGAATGTTGTCAGGGATTCTGCATTCCGGACGAGGGTGGGGAGATCATTCCACCAGCATGGAGCCGTGAATGAGAATGTTCTGGAGAGTGATTTTGTGCCCCGCTGTGATGGCACCACGAGCCGTCGCTCATTGACCGATCGTAGGCTTCTGGTAGGGATGTAGACTTGTAGTAGTGAGTGGAAGTAGGAGGGAGCTGAACCTGTGGTCAATCTGTAAGCAAGCGTCAAAGCCTTGAACTTGATGCGAGCAGCGAGTGGTAGCCAGTGCAGAGAGATGAGCAGAGGAGTGACGTGGGCCCTTTTGGGCTCGTTGAAGACAAGACGAGCTGCAGCATTCTGGATCATTTGTAGAGGTTTAGTTGCACATGATGGAAGTCCAGCCAGAAGAGCATTGCAGTAATCAAGCCTAGAAATGACCAGGGCCTGGACGAGAAGTTGTGTTGCATGCTCAGTTAGGAAAGGCCTGATCTTCCTGATGTTGTGCATAGCAAACCTGCATGATCGAGCTGTCTTTGTAATGTGGTCTGTGAAGGTCAGCTGATCATCAAAGATTACTCCAAGATTTCTGACCGACCTTGATGGGGTGATTGAGGATGAATCTACCTGGATAGTGAGGTCGTGCTGTAGAGACGGATTGGCAGGGAGGACGAGAAGCTCAGTCTTTGCCAGGTTGAGCTGCAGGTGATGTTCCTTCATCCATGACGAGATGTCCGCCAGACAGCTTGAGATCCGTACAGCTACTGTGGATCATCTGGTTGAAATGAGAGGTAGAGCTGGGTGTCATCAGCATAGCAATGGTAAGAGAAACCATGTGCCTGTATGATGGGTCCCAGTGATGTGGTGTAAATGGAGAAGAGGAGCGGTCCGAGAACTGAACCCTGAGGAACGCCTGTGGTCAGTTGATGTGCTTTGGATACCTCACCTCTCCATGTGACCTTGAAGGACCTACCTGTGAGATAGGACTCAAACCAATTGAGGGAGGTTCCAGTGATGCCCAGTGATGAGAGGGCGGACAAGAGGATCTGATGATTCACAGTGTCGAAGGCAGCAGACAGGTCCAGTAGAATGAGGACTGATGATTTGGAAGCAGCTTTAGCGATCCGCAGGGCTTTGGTGACCGACAGCAATGCGGTCTAGGTTGAATGTCCTTTCTTGAAGCCAGATTGGTTGACATCCAGCTGGTTGTTGAGAGACAGGAAGGATGATACTTGGTTAAAAGCAACTCGTTCAAGTGTTTTTGCAATGAATGGTAGTAGAGAGACAGGTCTGTAGTTCTCTAGAAGTGATGTGTTTAATGTTGATTTTTTAAGCAGAGGGGTTACCCGAGCCTGCTTGAATGCTGTAGGGAAAATGCCAGTGTGGAGGGATGAGTTGATAATGTGTGTGAGAGCTGGTAGAAGTGTGGGAGAGATGGCTTGTAGAAGGTGTGAGGGGATGGGGTCTAGAGGGCAGGTGGTAGGATGACTGGAGAGGAGAAGTTTAGATACTTCTTCCTCGGTTAGTGGAGTGAAGGAGGAGAGAAGGTTATTGGCTGTGGGAGAGGTTAGTCTGGGTTCCTGTGCTGAGAACTGACTGCTGATAGTGGTAGTTTTGTTAGTGAAGAAGTTAGCAAAGTCATCAGCAGTTAAAGAGGAGGTGGGTGGTGGTGGATGTGGACAGAGGAGAGAATTGAATGTCTTGAACAGTGAACGTGTGTTAGAGGCGCTGTTGATCTTGTTGTGGAAATATGAAGATTTTGCGGCGTGAACGTCAACAGAGAAGGCAGAGAGCAGAGATTGATACCTACTGAGGTCAGATGTGTCTTTTGATTTGCGCCATTTCCTCTCCGCTGCCCTGAGCTTGGTCCGGTGTTCACGAAGAACCTCAGATAACCAGGGGTTAGAGGGAGTGGTGCGTGCTGGCCTAGAGGATAGAGGGCAGATATTGTCTAAAGAAGAGGTTAGGATGGAGCATAAAGTATCCGTTGCAGTATTCACATCCAGAGATGAGAAATGTGAGGGTGAGGGAATAGAAGATGACACAGCAGAGGAAAGATGGGATGGAGAAAGTGAGCGCAGGTTTCGTCTGAAAGTAAATGGTGGGGAGGTTGGTGGAGCATGGGTAGTGAGTTGTAGATTGAAAGTAATGAGGAAATGATCTGAAACTTGGAGAGGTTTCACCAAAATGTTGTCTGTGATACAGTTGCGTGTGTAAACCAGGTCCAGTTGGTTGCCTGACTCGTGAGTACCGGTGGTGATGAGCCGTTTGAGATCGAAAGAGGCTAGGAGAGAGATGAAGTCTGTTGCATACGGCTTCGCTAGGTGAATGTTGAAATCGCCAAAGACTACAAGTGGGATGCCATCCTGAGGGAAAGAGGACAGCAACACATCCAGCTCTTCTACAAAGCTTCCTAGTTGACCTGGGGGACGATAAATAACTACAATATGGATCTTCATGGGAGTTGTAAGTGTAATAGCATGATATTCAAATGAGTTGTTATTGCATAGAGAAGAGAGAGGTGAATATTTCCAATTGTTAGAAATGAGAAGACCAGTGCCCCCACCCCTCCCCGACTGGCGAGGTGTGTGAGAGAAAGAGAAGTTGTTAGAGAGAGCAGCAGGGGTTGCTGAGTCTTCTGGACGGATCCAGGTCTCAGTCAAGCCCAAGATATTAAGAGTAGAATGAGATGCAAAGGCTGGAATGAAGTCAGCTTTATTGACTATTGATTGACAATTCCATAGACCCATAGAAAGAGTGAGAGGTGAGTGTGAGGATGAGAGAAAAGGGCGCAGATAAGCAGTATTGCGCTGCCTTCTGTGCGTGGTGAGAGAGCGTTGTCGAGAGACAACAGGAATGTATTGAAAGCACATAATGATAATGGGAAATAAGATAAAGGTAGGAAAGGAAAGGGTGAAGAAGATACTTTAAGTGCCTTGCAGGTGTCCTTGCTCGGTGGAGTCGCGCAGGTAGAGTCGCAGGTCTTTACCCGAGTCGGTCTTAACACGAGGAGGCTGAACACGAGAGCTGAATGCTTCCGCTGACGCTTCCGCGACAGCGCGCACACTACATAGAAATAATGCTATCAATCGTCTGAGTGAGGACAGCTGTGGTAGTCCTTGCAATTAGCACAGCGAAAGCAAGTATCCCGACAATGGCCCAAATCGAAACTAGCTGTTATGAACAGCAATACTTAAGTGCTACAATAACAAACACACTACAACCCTTAAGACGGCAGATATTCAAAATAGGAACGCGACTAATTAAAATAAAGATATTTAGTGAAGATAAAAATTACAAAGAAGCAAAGAATCGAAAATAGCCCTACTTACTTGACAAATGGTAAGCAGAGCAACAGGAGAACTGGATATTAAGAAAAAACAACTTACGCGCTCTTGACGTTCTCACCGAGTGACTGCTGTCCACTTAGTATTTTTGTCTTGTTTCCAGTCCAAATATCTACAAATTCTTAAATCAAGATCCATTTACTAAAGTAGTGAAATGCCATAAAATATAATGTCTTGTTTTCTGGGGAAATCAATCAAAATTAAAAGAGTTGTTGCTTAAAAAAAAGCTAATTAGCTGCCAATGGGGAAAGACAAATAATGTTAATTCAAACAGAAACAAGCCCCAGAAAACAAGACATAATATCTTATTGCATTTGACTACTTTAGTTAATGCATCTTGATTTAAAGGTGCATTGTGTAATATTTAGGAGGATCTGTTGACAGAAACGCCGGGTCGGCGCCAGGACATACGGAACGAGGGGGCCTCGATGTGTCACTGGGGGGGGGGGGGGGGGGGGCTACCTCTCCCAACCTCAATAATAATAATACACCCACTTTTAATTTAAAAAAAACAACCACCATCATGCCACCATGTACCCGACACGACGATACAGTGCAACTCAACATAATATTTTTTCGACATATGTTATTACGACATAATATCTGTTATTTCGACATCATATCTCGTTATTTCGACATAATAACTGCGGGGACATTCTAATCTGCATTTAGCCAAGCGTTCTTATAATGGTTTTCTATGGGAGGAAAATGCTTAATGTGTAGGCTAATTAAACGCGTTGCATTAATATTCTTGGCTTATCTGATTTTTTTTTACTTAATAGCACTTTATTATGATTTTCGTATCATAGGCCTTGTTTACACTGGCTGTGTCCGAAATCTCCCACTATTCACTATATAGTGGACTATATAGTGAGCTCGCCATTTTGTAGTGCTGTCCGAATGTATAGTGATGATTATTATACCCTATATAGTCCACTCAATGTATCCCAGAATGCATTTTGAAAAGTAGTGTACAAACGATGGTCACTAACCCAAACCCTACATACCATCATGCATTGCGCTGATCGTAGAAGACCTATCAGCATCATCTTCATCTTTAACTTACAATTTGACGACGTCTCGCTAGCATAGCAAGAACAGCACGTCGTTTTCTGTGTCTAGAAATCCTGTCTCTTTT
This sequence comes from Rhinichthys osculus, assembly GCA_029959095.1. NCBI lineage: Eukaryota > Metazoa > Chordata > Actinopteri > Cypriniformes > Leuciscidae > Rhinichthys > Rhinichthys osculus. The sequence goes on from JARWKJ010000017.1 coordinate 501,273, forward strand.
GCTAATCCGCAAAATCTTCTGAATCACGAGAACAAACAAACAAAAAAGATAAATATTGAGTGGCATCTCCACAGAGTAAAAGCTGTTTTATTAAGAGTATTATGAGCAAGATATTTGATAACGTAGACCTGTTTTTTTTTCCTAATGTCGACAGGCAAGAGAAAACGGTGTGGCGCGAAAATGAAAATATATGAAATATGTGTGTATTCATTTTATTTATGTTTATAAGTTATAATCATGTGTGGAGTAACGCATTATAACAGAAACGGCAAGAAATGACTTTTAATTTTACAATTTTGGAGAAACAAGCTCAATATAATGTAATGTATTTATAAAAAAAAAAACCTATTTAGCCCAGAGCTGGCTCGACACCAGCTGACAGATGATGGCGCGTTTAATCAACGGCGCGGAGAGACGATCGAGTAGTGTCCGAAAGTGGTGTTTCTATTATGCTGGTGAGCTCACTATATTGTCCTCTACTCCCTACCCCCTACATAGGGGTTAGGGAGTAGTGGTTTGAGTGGAGATTTCGGACACAGCCACTGTCGGTGAAATGTGACCCAATTCCGACTTTTTATTCGTATGCGACACAGATCGGATGTGTTCTATGACAGTGTAAACAGGAAAAAAAGCATGCATTCGGATATTTCGAGATCGGTTTCAGGCCTAGTTCATATGTGGAAATAAATCAGATGTAAATCGGATATGTGCCAAACCGCGTATATCTCCGCGGTTTAATGACGAGAGAAACCCAGACGCGCATCTGCGGATGGACGGATGGCCCGACGAAACATTGTGTCGCGTAGGAGAGGAGTGTGGACACACGTTGACACAACATATCAAAGGTTTGCTTGCTCATCCTCAATTTCGGACCCACTGCGCCTCGTTAAAGCCCGCCACGATCTCATGAAAGTGCGTTTATTGCATGATTTTTTTTTCACGTGGCATTTACGCCAAAAGTTTTTGCGTGCATGATACGCACTTTATGGCGTTTAATGCGCACGTTTACAGTGCGTATCATATGCAAGCAAAAACTATTTTTTGCCTTTAAATGGCAGGAGAAATAAAATTTGTGCTAGATACTCACTTTTATGAGATCTTGTTGTATGTTCCCACCAGTCCTGAGATCTCGCTGCACGTTCGTCCATCTGAGCAAGAAGACCCCTTTAAACATGTGCGATGTTTCAGTCAAGTGTAAACGCATGACTCGGATATGGGTCACAATTTAAAGAACGTGTAAACGGACGGTAAAAAAAATCGGATATAGGCAACAAATCAGAATTGGGCATCAAGACCTGCAGTGTAAACGAGGCCATAATGATTAATAAATGCATGCACATTGCACAATTATCCGTGAACTTGATAAATGTTGCAGATATGTGTTACTATACACAAAAAATGCCTTTCAACTTATGAGTGCAAAATTCAGAATTAAATGAATGTGCAGCAATTCGTACAAATAGAGAGTCTGTAGGCCCACTATACGTTCTGTAGCCATTAAAGCTGCAGTCGGCAAGTCTGGCAGATTGAGTGGACTTAGGCAAAATATTGAATTATGCCCCTCCCCCACTATCAACGGATACCCTCCCACCGAGTTCGTGGTTGTCAGTGCGTGTGCACCAGATTTTCAGTGAACGCGCCCGTGTCATCAGCATCCATCAACACCATGGAGTATTTGGAGGTATGCTGTCCTGGCTAATCTACCGATTGATTGCAATTGCTAACATCATTTATACTCTAAATGAGCTTACTTGATTTTCCGCCATCACTCGTTACTGCGCGAACTTCAGGCGTGTGCATGTGATTGTAACGTGCGCGAGGGGTGGCGTGTGCTCGATCTGTGATTGACAGTCAGATCTCACACCCCCCTGCGCTGATTGGACCCGATGATCCGGGAGCTGTGGATTTTTGCAAAACAAATAACACGCTCCAGGTGGAGTTAGAAGCTTGTGTTTTTTTCTAAAACCACTTAATTTATGTTGTTCTGTCGGATTATAGTGTCGATTTCACTGAATATGATAAAAAAAAATGTTGCTGACGGCAGCTTTAAATAAGCCCATTTAGTTTCATATTTGTTAAAATATTGTAATGTTTTTTTCCATCTATGTTGATTTTGAATAGTGAACAGCATTGAGGATAGGATGTGCAATATATCGGGAGACATGGAGTGGGTCAGACATGATTTTGACCATTTCATTAAAGTTTTGTTTTGTAGAAAGCCTTTCTTTAAAGTGAATTTCGTTTTGTATAAATTGTATCTTAATTTTAATACATTTTTCATCAACCAACTGCCTGGATATAATAAATAAGAAGCAAATATAGCAGACATTAATCATGACATGGAGGCGCCGGCGCGGTCACTTGCATTGCACATGAACTGGAGTATCTCATCGTAAACTAACCGAAACTCGGTGTATGCCTCACAGACATGAGAAATATATCTATAGAAAGCTTGAAATGTCTTTAAACTAAGCAATTCTAAACGAAAAGAAATAGGCTACTCTCTGATTATGTGATCCAATATGTGCATTCCTCTCTATAGGCGCGTTCACCACAGAGATGGCGATCGTCAACCTCATCTTGCAGCCGACACTGACACAGAAAACACTAGTTTAATAATAAAAATCAATGCACACGTGTCACCGGATTTACAAATGCACATCTTGCTTTATGCACGCACACATATTTTGTCGAAATAACGAGATATTATGTTGAAATAACATTATTAATAATACATCTTTAAGAATATTTGATTGAATGCTGAATGTTGTGCTTGTTCAATTTCGTAAAATGAAAATGTAATTGTGAAAATTAAAACAATTGAATATTAAACATTGAGTGGCCAAGTTTTGCTCATTTATTAATAGTATAAATATATAATATATACGCTATATAATTGCGCAGCTCCCCTTGTCAATGATCTAGCAACTGCGTTAAAGATTCTCTGGCGCCACCCCTGACTGGCTTATATGATCAATCATATTAGTAACAAAGACAAAAAAGCAAAAACACTCCTACCTTTAGAAAAGCTGCAGTCGACGAGTGGAAGTGTTAAACTTTCTCAGAACGAGGCCTTTCCATTCGTTGCTTATTTTCTTCAGCTGCTAGTGACGTAATTTAGTTAATCGCCTGTCGAAAGCTGATTTAATCATGGTAAAACTAAATTAATTTACAAAATAGTTTATATATATATATTAGGGGTGTAACGGTTCACAAAATTCACGGTTCGGTTCGAAACGAAACACTTGTGTCACGGTTCGGTACGTTTTCGATACAGCAAAAAGAAAGAAATGCCAGAGAAATTTCCTTGATTTAATTTTTTTAATTATATTTTTATTAAAACTAACATCATAAAGAATGATTTTTTTTTTTACTTTGAGCAATGATGGAGCTATACTTGACTTTTCTTAGGAGCTTATAAAACAAATCAGCTCCTTGGACAAAATGAAATTTAATATTGTAGTAGTTATAAACAAAGGTTTATTTTAGTTCAGATTAACATTTGAGTGCAGCAATTGTATTCATAATGTCAAAATAAAACCGACGTAATGTTACTTGAAAGCATTATAGCCTACTATTCCTGCCACACTCCCATGGTTACAGTTAGTAGTGCTACTACAGTTAGTAGTGTTACTACAAGTTAGTAGTGCTACTACAGTTAGTAGTGTTACTACAAGTTAGTAGTGTTACTACAGTTAGTAGTGTTACTACAGTTAGTAGTGTTACTACAGTTAGTAGTGTTACTACAGTAAACCCATGGTGATGTTGCTGATCTGTGGACACTGGATAGTTCATTCATGGCACAATGTCTCTTCCTGGTTTCCACGTCAGCGCTGTTTGATCCGTTAATAACGGAGAAATGTGAATGTTTCTCACTAGATCTCGCAGCGATGTTATTACTTCAGTGGCGAATTAATTTTTTTTCTTTACTGGATTTGGCTGTGTAGTAACAGTGCTGATGATGAAGATCGGCTCGCGCTGCATTGGTCCAAACTGATAAACGGTCCATCAAACACACAATAACGAGTAGCTCAGTTTCGTTCCGCTTGCATTACATTTGCCATTTGATGTTGGGCAATGTTGTGGTCACGGCAGCGTCTCTTACATTATGAGCGCGCTTGCCACGCGAAATAAAGAAATTTTGGTCTGCAGGAAAAATGGTCCAACAAACCGTTCGGTTTAAAAATGCGAACCGAAAACCGAACCGAAAGCCTCGTATGGAACGGTTCAATACGAATATGTGTATCGTTACACCCCTAATATATATACACTCACCGGCCACTTTATTAGGTACCCCATGCTAGTAACGGGTTGGACCCACTTTTGCCTTCAGAACTGCCTCAATTCTTCGTGGCATAGATTCAACAAGGTGCTGGAAGCATTCCTCAGGGAGTTTGGTCCATATTGACATGAGGGCATCACACAGTTGCCGCAGATTTGTCGGCTGCACATCCATGATGCGAATCTCCCGTTCCACCACATCCCAAAGATGCTCTATTGGGTTGAGATCTGGTGACTGTGGAGGCCATTTTAGTACAGTGAACTCATTGTCATGTTCAAGAAACCAATTTGAAATGATTAGAGCTTTGTGGCATGGTGGAAGTAGCCATCAGAGGATGGGTACATGGTGGCCATAAAGGGATGGACATGGTCAGAAACAATGCTCAGGTAGGCCGTGGCATTTAAACGATGCCCAATTGGCACTAAGGGGCCTAAAGTGTGCCAGGAAAACATCCCCCACACCATTACACCACCACCACCAGCCTGCACAGTGGTAACAAGGCATGATGGTTCCATGTTCTCATTCTGTTTACGCCAGATTCTGACTCTAACATCTGAATGTCTCAACAGAAATCGAGACTCATCAGACCAGGCAACATTTTTCCAGTCTTCAACTGTTCAATTTTGGTGAGCTCTTGCAAATTGTAGCCTCTTTTTCCTATTTGTAGTGGAGATGAGTGGTACCCGGTGGAGTCTTCTGCTGTTGTAGCCCATCCGCCTCAAGGTTGTGCGTGTTGTGGCTTCACAAATGCTTTGCTGCATACCTCGGTTGTAACGAGTGGTTATTTCAGTCACTGTTGCTCTTCTATCAGCTCGAACCAGTCTGGCCATTCTCCTCTGACCTCTGGCATCAACAAGGCATTTCCGCCCACAGAACTGCCGCTCACTGGATGTTTTTTCTTTTTCGGACCATTCTCTGTAAACCCTAGAGATGGTTGTGCGTGAAAATCCCAGTAGATTAGCAGTTTCTGAAATACTCAGACCAGCCCTTCTGGCACCAACAATCATGCCACGTTCAAAGTCACTCAAATCACCTTTCTTCCCCATACTGATGCTCGGTTTGAACTGCAGGAGATTGTCTTGACCATGTCTACATGCCTAAATGCACTGAGTTGCCACCATGTGACTGGCTGCTTAGAAATTAAGTGTTAACGAGCAGTTGGACAGGTGTACCTAATAAAGTGGCCGGTGAGTGTATATATATATGTGTGTAGTTAAGTTAATGATATGTCAGGAATAAGAGGGCACAGTGGTAGTGTGCCTGTTGCTGGATCTCAGGGTGATGTGCTGACCAGAGGGGAGGGGGCAGAGTGACCGAGGTGGGCGGGCCCCTGGGGCCCCCTCGTGGCCCCCACCCTGCAGAAATGCAATATCATAAACATAACTGTGTTCAGTGGTGTATAAAGACCTACACACACCGCGGGTCCGCTTACATCCACATGTTTCTACGGTGGCCCTGAGCGGACACACGCGTTTCGTCACTATGTTGTTCTTCGTGTAAAGAAGCTGCTAAAGTCAGCGAGTAAAACACTGACACAATGATGAACAAGTGACAATAACATTCGCAATAACATCGTTTTACTGAATAATCAAGTAAATCTAATTTATTAATTTATCTTTGTAATGAAACCTCATTGTTTAACTGGCTCCTCTCTGCTGTCTCAGACGACGACATCACTTCCTGTCGGCCACCGTAACTTCTGTTGTGTGCAATTCGCCACCTCGCCACTAGATGCCGCTAAATTACACACTGCACCTTTAAGAATTTTTTAGATATTTGTACTGGAAATACAGAAATACTAAGTAAGAAAGCATGTTGTGCAGTGTATGAAGGCTCTCTGTTGTGAGCAGATGTGGACGAGGAGGCGAGCGGCGCGTATGCTGTCGCTGTGGATCATCAGGTGGATGTTCTGCTGGGAGACTGGACCCGAGGAGCGGATATGCTGTTCAGCATACACCCGATGGACGGCTCGCTGCTGGTGTGGCACGTCGACTGGCTGGACGAGTACCAGCCGGGCATGTTCCGACAGGCACAGGTACAACCAGCTTTCTCTCCGCGTATAAGATCACGAGAGTGCTGTGATGCGCAGATGTTTGCATCATCGAATCATTCTCCTGCTATCACTGTAAAGCTGCTTTGAAACCATCATTCTCTATTGTATAAAGCACCTTATAAATAAACATGTCTTGACTCAGTGTTAATTTTCTGTTTCAGGTGTCCTTCGTGTCCAGAATTCCCGTGGCCTTCCCCACCGGTGACGCCAACTCGCTCAGCCGCAGCGTGGTCATGTACGCCTGCAACAAAAACGTGGACCTGGCGATCCAGCACGGGCGACAGCGGCCCGCGGGTCTCACACACTCGTCCTCGGCGCTGATCAGTCAGAGCAAACCCTCGTCCAACAGCCTGCGCCTCAGCATCTTCACCCCCAGCGTCCTGATGATCTCCAAACACGCCGACGGATCCCTGAACCAGTGGGCCGTCAGCTTCGCCGAGGACTCGGGGTTCTCCACGGTGCTCAGCGTGTCCCATCAGTCCCGGTACTGTGGCCACCGCTTCCACCTGAACGACCTGGCCTGCCACTCGCTGCTGCCGCTACTGCTAACCACGTCTCACCACAACGCCCTGAGGACACCTGACGCTGATCTGACCCGGCCGCCGGACCCGGCCCGCAGGAGCCGAGCGTCATCCGGAGGCGTCTCGCAGGACCCTAACGCCGTCTACAGCGAGCTGATCCTGTGGCGCGTGGATCCGGTGGGACCGCTGTCGTTCTCGGGAGGCGTGTCGGAGCTGGCAAGGATAAACTCGCTGCACGCGTCGGCCTTCGCTAACGTGGCCTGGCTGCCCGCGCTCATCCCCAGCAACTGCCTCGGTGAGCACGCTTTCATTGGTTAACCTAGGTGTGTGTGTGTGTGTGTGTGTTAGGGCTGTCACTTTTTATTCGATATTCGAATATGCATTCGAACATGACGTGAAATATCCGTAATCGAACTATAAATAAACTAACCGGTTTTTAAAATGCCATGTTTAGCGCATTTTTTACAGTCTATGATTAGACCGTTTGTTTTTTATTTTATTGTTTGCCATCTCATCCAGTAGCTGGCACTCTAAACGTATTGTAGCGTAAGCTCATGACCAAATCAAGCGAATAATAGCCAATAGCCACCCTGTTTTGAAAATGGAAGATATAACGCACAGAACGGCCAGCCTGAGCGGACAATTTCTACCACAACTCATCTAAAAAGTAGTGTCTGGAAATGGACAATCGATTGATGAATCCGAACACGGTGTTTACATGAACGATACATAAAGTAATGTGCGCGATATATGTCACACGATTCAAATCGGAATTGATTTTTTTGACTGCCCGAAGATGCCGCTGTTCGCGCATAACTATTCTCCTCTATTGGTTCTTTATTTGTTTTAAACAGCAGACTTAATATTTATCCGTCTCTGGTCATGATTTGGAGACGATGAGCATGATTTGCCGCTGCTGCTTATAGTGATCATGGAGTAAAACCCCGCGCCCAAAACCAGTCGTCTGTGGATGAGAATCTGAAACAAGCACTGGTGGGACGTTGTCCTGCTTCACTTCACAGTGAAATGAGATTTTTTTAATAACGGAACCCTCAATTATATGACACTTTATTCAACAGGAAGAACAGCTCGCTCCGTGCGTCATACGTCATTGCACATGCGCAGTCCTTTTAGTTTCGGTTTTCAATCCGATCAAGTGTTTACATGTTCTCTCGATCGGATTACAAAAGGAGTAAACCATCGGATCGATTAAGGTGTTTACATGAAGGTTTTTTAGTCCGATTGAGCCGTCAATCCGATTATAAGGGTCTATGTAAAGACGCGCAAATGTGTGCCAGGCACGTGTGCGCGCTCCGAGCGCGTGTTCTCCACCGCGGGGAACATCGTCAATAAAAGGAGAGCCGCACTTGATCCAGATCAAGTTGATAAATAGGTGTTTCTAGCAAACAATATTAGGAAATGAATTAGGCTAGGCTATATAGGCCTTACTCCTGCTGCTGTTTAAGTTGTCACGTTATTGTTTGTGCCGTGCTGTTCCGCTTCAGTTTTTTCCCCATGTAGCGCCTAATTTTGTGATTGGCTATGCATACTGGCACTTCATATAGATTAAGTTGAAAACCTGCTGTTTAAAACATTAAGTCAAAAAAAAATGTTTTCCAGACAGGCCTGAGTCCTGTTTATGACTGTCAGACTGTTAATAAATGTATGATCTCCGTTACGGTGTTTTTTTGGGTTTTTTTGGTGAGTGGGCGTGGCTCGTAGATATTCGAATATATTTGAATACATTGCTTGATATTCGATATCCGTTCAATTTGATTTTTCTCAAAAGTGACAGCCCTAGTGTGTGTGTGTGTGTGGGGTGGGGTGGGGGGGATCGATTCACATATGAAAGGGATAGTTCACCCAAAAATTTTAATTAGCCCATAATTTACTCACCCCTCCTCAAGTCTTCTTATATGTATATGACGTTCTTTTCAGAAGAACACAATCGGAGTTATATTAAAAATGTACTGGCTCTTCCAAGCTTTATAATGGCAGTGAATGGGTGTTTCTGTTTTAAGTCCATAAAAGTGTCTCTATCCATCATAAAAGTGTCTCTATCCATCATAAAAGTGCATCTATCCATGTAGTGTTGTCACGGTACCAAAATTTCAGTATTCGGTACCAATACCAGTGAAAATCCACGGTTCTCTGTACCAATTTCGGTACCAAAGCTTAATTTAGATAAAATGTACATATTAAAGTCTATATCACGGTTACAAGATGGAAACTGTAGTATTAAAAACACTTTACAATAAGATTCTATTTGTTAGATAACATTAGATAAAATGACCTAACAATAAACCATAGTTATCTACTGTAGAAATTAATCTCCTTGGGGTTAATTTAAAAATATA
>JARWKJ010000017.1:517985-555485 GCA_029959095.1 Rhinichthys osculus
TTACAGCTTATAAAAAAATCCTTTTCACAATATTCTAATTTTGAATTTGGGGTTTTCATAAGCTGTAAGCCATAATCATCAACATTATAACAAATAAAGGCTTGAAATATCTCACTTTGCATGTAATGAGTCTATATAATATATTAGTTTCAGCTTTTAAGTTGAATTACTGAAATAAATGAACTTTTGCACCATATTCGCATTTTTCCAGTTTCACCTGTAAGTATCGCAAGTTACTTTGTTTTACCATTTATTGACTGACATCTCTCTTGTCCCCATGTTGAGAGAAATGGAAGTGCAGAGGCGTTGTGTGTGTGTGTGTGTGTGTGTGTGGGAACATGATGGTTATTGCAGTTCTAGACTAAATGTGAGCGTGCACTCTTCTCACTTGCACAAAATTCAATAAAAGATTCAATATTCCTCAAAATGAATAAAATCAGTGAAATGCAGGATCAGAATACTATGCAAACCTCCAATAACTATATATGTTAAATAAAACATACATTTTTATTAGGGCTGTCAAATGATTAATCGTGATTAATCACATCCAAAATAAAAGTTTTTTTTACATAATATATGTGGGTGCACTGTGTATAATTATTATATATATATATAAATACACACACATGCTTGTATATATTTAAGAAATATTTCCATGTATATACTGTATATAGATTTATATGTAATTTATATTATATATAAATATAAATATTTTATATATAAATAATATTTTTTTCTTAAATATACATGCATGTGTGTGTATTAATATATATACAAAATAATTATACACAGTGCACCCACATATATTATGTAAAAAAAACTTTTATTTTGGATATGATTAATCATTTGACAGCCCTGATTTTTATGCGTTTATGCATTTGTGGCACTCACTTCATCAGGACAGCTGAGCTCGTCCTCCTGTGAGATGATGCGCTTCTCACACAGAATACGGCAGTCGTGTGTTTATTACTCATGTTTAATCAGAGCGTTTCAGGCTTCTGTTTACTCAGACACAGAGTGTGTGACGCTCAGAGGGAGTTCCTGGAGTGTGTTATCGTTGTGCAGCCCTAATTTATGGCTTATTAATATAAACACGCGATTAATCGGCTTAAATGTACGACTACTAGTCGACTAGAAAAATCTTTAGTCGAGGGCAGCCCGAATGTGTTCTGTGTGTATATATTTTTTTACGTTCTTTTTGTATAAGTTTTCAGAACAAAGACAAACAGTCAACACAGCTTCTGTGTTTAATTTCTGACAGATTATCTGAAAAACATTTGCCTTGCAGGACATTTGAGCTCTTCGTCTCTGCAGCCGGCTGGACGGGCTCCGTATCTGCTGGCCACGTCGTGCTCTGACGGATCGGTCCGGTTCTGGAGGTGTAGCGCTGTCTCGGACCCCGATAGCTCTGGAGAACCGGCGTACATCTGGGAGGAGTGGCCTTTGTTAGTGGAGGACGGCGTGGCTAGCACTAGCGCTCTGAGCGTGAGCGGTCAGATAATGGGTCTCAGTTGCTGCCACACCAGCAGAGTCGCCGTAGCGCACCAGAACAACGGATCCGGTTCTGCCGAGCCACTCATGAACGTGAGCATATTCCAGTGCGACTCCTCCGGCGGCTCCCAGTGGATGCTGGAACAGATCCTGAAGGTCAGCGGCTCGTACAGCCCGAGTAGTAATGACTGCGATAAAAGCCTGATGGTCCTGAGGGATGGCTTGTTAAATAATGATTGCTTAGTTGTCGGTGGGAAGAGGCAGGTCCACTTAGACTGGGTTTCCAGAGAAGACGGTTCTCATATATTAACCGTTGCTCTGGGATCCAAACTGTACATGTACGGGTTGCTTTCGGGAAAACCTCCAGATCTGGGCCTGTCCGACAGCAGCAGGGAGCACCACTGCTCCCGCCTGGTTCTGCTCAGAGTGGTGGATCTAGTGTCGTCCGTTGAGGGTTCGCTACCCATTCCTGTCTCGCTGTCTTGGGTGCGAGATGGGATCTTAGTAGTCGGGATGGACTGTGAGATGCACGTCTATTCCCAATGGCAGCCGGCGCTCCCCACCGGAGAGAGCAGCGTCGGTACCGGCAGCGTGACGTCTCTGAAACAGGAGGGACTCAGCCCGAATCCTTCTAAAAAGGCTCTCACCAGGTCCATGACTAGTTTGGCTCAGAAGCTCAGTGGAAAGAGAACCGTGTACGACCTGCCAGCTGAGATGGAGGACTCTGGGCTGTTCGAGGCGGCGCACCACCTTTTCCCCACTTTGCCCCAGTATCATCCGGTGCAGCTGTTGGAGCTCATGGACCTGGGAAAGATGCGGCGGGCCAAAGCCATCCTTTCCCACCTTGTGAAGTGCATCGCCGGAGAGATCGTGTCCCTGAAGGACACCACTGTCAGCCAGGAGCGCCGTCTGCGCTCGCTCACGATTAGCGCCAGTGGAAGCACCACCAGAGACCCAAAGATGTTCAGCAAGGGCGAGAGCTCGGACTACACCGAGATCGACTCTATCCCGCCGCTGCCGCTGTATGCGCTGTTAGCCGCCGATGACGAAACGGCCCCCAGTGCCAAAGAAAGAACGGACAGTGTGAGCGCTCACGGCGCCAGTACATCCAGCCAGAGTGTCGCTTACGATGAGCTCTTCTCGAGCCCCGGCGTCAGTGCGGATGACATGGACCCATTTGATGCAGACGAGGAAGATGCTAGCGCTAAAGTCATTGATCTGTCGAAGTACAGCCCCACGTTTTTCGGCTCCGAGCACGCACAGGTGCTGTCCGGACACCTGCTTCACTCCAGTCTGCCGGGCCTGACCCGGATGGAGCAGATGTCTCTGATGGCCTTGGCAGACACCATCGCCTCCACCAGCACGGACATTGGCGAGAGTCAAGGAAAAGGCAAAGGTCATGATCTTTTATTGATGATTGCAGTTGTTCATTTGTATAGATGTGATAAATCTGATGTAGTTTTTCAGGTGGAGAGACACTGGATGAATGCGGACTGAAGTTCCTGCTGGCCGTTCGCCTGCACACCTTCCTCCTGACGTCTCTGCCCCCGGCTCATCGAGCTCAGCTTTCCTGTCAAGGTATGCTAACAGGGGTTTAGGTGGTGGTTCTGCATCGCTGTGCCGGAGTATGTCGGGGTAGGGCTGTCACTTTACGTTCGAAAATCGATTGCACAATCGATCGGACCAACCAACACGAGTTTCGAAAATGAAAATAGGGAATCGATTTTAGCGGCCTTTTTTTTTTTTCTTACCAAAAATGTGTTTTAGTTGGACAGATCAACACAGACAGAAAATAACAATGTCTTTTCTGTTCACCAAATGCTTTTCAATATTCGCTATTACCTCAATGCAAGTGAACAAGCGTGCCGTTATTTGTTGCGTAGTGACGTGTGTGTGTGTTCAAGTAAGCCAGAAATTCTGCGCAATACGCTGTATTTAATATATCAAGAGGACTCGTATTGCGTATGAGTTGCGTATTTGCTCTAAATCCGCACAGATTTGGCTTACACGAACTTCCCCAGCAAAGTGAGTAAACATAGAAACGCCAAATTGGCTCGTGATTTGACAGCGTTTTTACCCTCATCTGGCGGGTCGGAGGGTGTTAATTTCAATCCATGAATGTGTCGCTCCTGTTTGTCATTGTGCACGAAACTTCACGGCAATAAATCATCAGAAATATTGCTGACTTGTGCGTCTCAAGCGCCATCTTTAGGTTCGTCCTAATGCCTGTTAGGTGTCCGTGGATTTGCCTGTATTTGGTGTTGAAAATGGAAACGTCTTTAGACATGGAAAATCGATTTTACAATCAATTCAATGAACACTTATGTCTCAAAAATCGAACAGGATATTTTCACAAAAGCGTCAGCCCTATCGGCCGAGTATGTCGGGGAGTATAGCGGGGGAGTGTGTCGGGGAGTATAGCGGGGCGAGTGTGTCGGGGAGTATAGCGGGGCGAGTGTGTCGGGGAGTATAGCGGGGCGAGTGTGTCGGGGAGTATAGCGGGGCGAGTGTGTCGGGGAGTATAGCGGGGCGAGTGTGTCGGGGAGTATAGCGGGGCGAGTGTGTCGGGGAGTATAGCGGGGGAGTGTGTCGGGGAGTATAGCGGGGCGAGTGTGTCGGGGCGAGTGTGTCGGGGCGAGTGTGTCGTGGCGAGTGTGTCGGGGCGAGTGTGTCGGGGAGTATAGCGGGGCGAGTGTGTCGGGGCGAGTGTGTCGGGGAGTATAGCGGGGCGAGTGTGTCGGGGAGTATAGCGGGGGAGTGTGTCGGGGAGTATAGCGGGGCGAGTGTGTCGGGGAGTATAGCGGGGCGAGTGTGTCGGGGAGTATAGCGGGGGAGTGTGTCGGGGAGTATAGCGGGGCGAGTGTGTCGGGGAGTATAGCGGGGCGAGTGTGTCGGGGAGTATAGCGGGGCGAGTGTGTCGGGGAGTATAGCGGGGGAGTGTGTCGGGGAGTATAGCGGGGCGAGTGTGTCGGGGCGAGTGTGTCGGGGCGAGTGTGTCGGGGCGAGTGTGTCGGGGCGAGTGTGTCGGGGAGTATAGCGGGGCGAGTGTGTCGGGGCGAGTGTGTCGGGGAGTATAGCGGGGCGAGTGTGTCGGGGCGAGTGTGTCGGGGAGTATAGCGGGGCGAGTGTGTCGGGGCGAGTGTGTCGGGGAGTATAGCGGGGCGAGTGTGTCGGGGCGAGTGTGTCGGGGAGTATAGCGGGGCGAGTGTGTCGGGGCGAGTGTGTCGGGGAGTATAGCGGGGCGAGTGTGTCGGGGCGAGTGTGTCGGGGAGTATAGCGGGGCGAGTGTGTCGGGGAGTATAGCGGGGCGAGTGTGTCGGGGAGTATAGCGGGGCGAGTGTGTCGGGGCGAGTGTCGGGGAGTATAGCGGGGCGAGTGTGTCGGGGAGTATAGCGGGGCGAGTGTGTCGGGGCGAGTGTCGGGGAGTATAGCGGGGCGAGTGTGTCGGGGAGTATAGCGGGGCGAGTGTGTCGGGGAGTATAGCGGGGCGAGTGTGTCGGGGAGTATAGCGGGGCGAGTGTGTCGGGGAGTATAGCGGGGCGAGTGTGTCGGGGAGTATAGCGGGGCGAGTGTGTCGGGGAGTATAGCGGGGGAGTGTGTCGGGGCGAGTGTGTCGGGGCGAGTGTGTCGGGGAGTATAGCGGGGCGAGTGTGTCGGGGAGTATAGCGGGGCGAGTGTGTCGGGGCGAGTGTGTCGGGGAGTAAAGCGGGGCGAGTGTGTCGGGGAGTATAGCGGGGGAGTGTGTCGGGGAGTATAGCGGGGCGAATGTGTTGGGGAGTATAGCGGGGCGAGTGTGTCGGGGCGAGTGTGTCGGGGAGTATAGCGGGGGGAGTGTGTCGGGGCGAGTGTGTCGGGGAGTATAGCGGGGGGAGTGTGTCGGGGCGAGTGTGTCGGGGAGTATAGCGGGGCGAGTGTGTCGGGGCGAGTGTGTCGGGGAGTATAGCGGGGCGAGTGTGTCGGGGCGAGTGTGTCGGGGAGTATAGTGGGGCGAGTGTGTCGGGGAGTATAGCGGGGCGAGTGTGTCGGGGCGAGTGTGTCGGGGAGTATAGCAGGGGAGTGTGTCGGGGAGTATAGCGGGGCGAGTGTGTCGGGGAGTATAGCGGGGCGAGTGTGTTGGGGAGTATAGCGGGGCGAGTGTGTCGGGGCGCGTGTGTCGGGGCGAGTGTGTCGGGGCGAGTGTGTCGGGGCGAGTGTGTCGGGGAGTATAGCGGGGCGAGTGTGTCGGGGAGTATAGCGGGGCGAGTGTGTCGGGGCGAGTGTGTCGGGGAGTATAGCGGGGCGAGTGTGTCGGGGCGAGTGTGTCGGGGAGTATAGCGGGGCGAGTGTGTCGGTGAGTATAGCGGGGCGAGTGTGTCGGTGAGTATAGCGGGGCGAGTGTGTCGGGGAGTATAGCGGGGCGAGTGTGTCGGGGAGTATAGCGGGGCGAGTGTGTCGGGGAGTATAGCGGGGCGAGTGTGTCGGGGAGTATAGCGGGGGAGTGTGTCGGGGAGTATAGCGGGGCGAGTGTGTCGGGGAGTATAGCGGGGCGAGTGTGTCGGGGAGTATAGCGGGGGAGTGTGTCGGGGAGTATAGCGGGGCGAGTGTGTCGGGGAGTATAGCGGGGCGAGTGTGTCGGGGAGTATAGCGGGGGAGTGTGTCGGGGAGTATAGCGGGGCGAGTGTGTCGGGGCGAGTGTGTCGGGGAGTATAGCGGGGCGAGTGTTTCGGGGCGAGTGTGTCGGGGCGAGTGTGTCGGGGCGAGTGTGTCGGGGAGTATAGCGGGGCGAGTGTGTCGGGGAGTATAGCGGGGGGAGTGTGTCGGGGCGAGTGTGTCGGGGCGAGTGTGTCGGGGCGAGTGTGTCGGGGCGAGTGTGTCGGGGAGTATAGCGGGGCGAGTGTGTCGGGGCGAGTGTGTCGGGGAGTATAGCGGGGCGAGTGTGTCGGGGCGAGTGTGTCGGGGAGTATAGCGGGGCGAGTGTGTCGGGGCGAGTGTGTCGGGGAGTATAGCGGGGCGAGTGTGTCGGGGCGAGTGTGTCGGGGAGTATAGCGGGGCGAGTGTGTCGGGGCGAGTGTGTCGGGGAGTATAGCGGGGCGAGTGTGTCGGGGAGTATAGCGGGGCGAGTGTGTCGGGGAGTATAGCGGGGCGAGTGTGTCGGGGCGAGTGTCGGGGAGTATAGCGGGGCGAGTGTGTCGGGGCGAGTGTCGGGGAGTATAGCGGGGCGAGTGTGTCGGGGAGTATAGCGGGGCGAGTGTGTCGGGGAGTATAGCGGGGCGAGTGTGTCGGGGAGTATAGCGGGGCGAGTGTGTCGGGGCGAGTGTCGGGGAGTATAGCGGGGCGAGTGTGTCGGGGCGAGTGTCGGGGAGTATAGCGGGGCGAGTGTGTCGGGGAGTATAGCGGGGCGAGTGTGTCGGGGCGAGTGTCGGGGAGTATAGCGGGGCGAGTGTGTCGGGGAGTATAGCGGGGCGAGTGTGTCGGGGAGTATAGCGGGGCGAGTGTGTCGGGGAGTATAGCGGGGCGAGTGTGTCGGGGAGTATAGCGGGGCGAGTGTGTCGGGGAGTATAGCGGGGCGAGTGTGTCGGGGAGTATAGCGGGGGAGTGTGTCGGGGCGAGTGTGTCGGGGCGAGTGTGTCGGGGAGTATAGCGGGGCGAGTGTGTCGGGGAGTATAGCGGGGCGAGTGTGTCGGGGCGAGTGTGTCGGGGAGTAAAGCGGGGCGAGTGTGTCGGGGAGTATAGCGGGGCGAGTGTGTCGGGGAGTATAGCGGGGCGAGTGTGTCGGGGCGAGTGTGTCGGGGAGTATAGCGGGGCGAGTGTGTCGGGGAGTATAGCGGGGCGAGTGTGTCGGGGAGTATAGCGGGGCGAGTGTGTCGGGGCGAGTGTGTCAGGGAGTATAGCGGGGCGAGTGTGTCGGGGAGTATAGCGGGGCGAGTGTGTCGGGGAGTATAGCGGGGCGAGTGTGTCGGGGAGTATAGCGGGGCGAGTGTGTCGGGGCGAGTGTCGGGGAGTATAGCGGGGCGAGTGTGTCGGGGAGTATAGCGGGGCGAGTGTGTCGGGGAGTATAGCGGGGCGAGTGTGTCGGGGAGTATAGCGGGGCGAGTGTGTCGGGGAGTATAGCGGGGCGAGTGTGTCGGGGAGTATAGCGGGGCGAGTGTGTCGGGGCGAGTGTGTCGGGGAGTAAAGCGGGGCGAGTGTGTCGGGGAGTATAGCGGGGCGAGTGTGTCGGGGAGTATAGCGGGGCGAGTGTGTCGGGGCGAGTGTGTCGGGGAGTATAGCGGGGCGAGTGTGTCGGGGAGTATAGCGGGGCGAGTGTGTCGGGGAGTATAGCGGGGCGAGTGTGTCGGGGCGAGTGTGTCGGGGAGTATAGCGGGGCGAGTGTGTCGGGGAGTATAGCGGGGCGAGTGTGTCGGGGAGTATAGCGGGGCGAGTGTGTCGGGGCGAGTGTGTCAGGGAGTATAGCGGGGCGAGTGTGTCGGGGAGTATAGCGGGGCGAGTGTGTCGGGGAGTATAGCGGGGCGAGTGTGTCGGGGAGTATAGCGGGGCGAGTGTGTCGGGGCGAGTGTGTCGGGGAGTATAGCGGGGCGAGTGTGTCGGGGAGTATAGCGGGGCGAGTGTGTCGGGGCGAGTGTGTCGGGGAGTATAGCGGGGCGAGTGTGTCGGGGCGAGTGTGTCGGGGAGTATAGCGGGGCGAGTGTGTCGGGGAGTATAGCGGGGCGAGTGTGTCGGGGGGAGTGTGTCGGGGAGTATAGCGGGGGAGTGTGTCGGGGAGTATAGCGGGGCGAGTGTGTCGGGGAGTATAGCGGGGCGAGTGTGTCGGGGAGTATAGCGGGGCGAGTGTGTCGGGGAGTATAGCGGGGCGAGTGTGTCGGGGCGAGTATGTCGGGGAGTATAGCGGGGCGAGTGTGTCGGGGCGAGTGTGTCGGGGAGTATAGCGGGGGAGTGTGTCGGGGAGTATAGCGGGGCGAGTGTGTCGGGGAGTATAGCGGGGGAGTGTGTCGGGGAGTATAGCGGGGCGAGTGTGTCGGGGCGAGTGTGTCGGGGAGTATAGCGGGGGAGTGTGTCGGGGAGTATAGCGGGGCGAGTGTGTCGGGGCGAGTATGTCGGGGAGTATAGCGGGGCGAGTGTGTCGGGGCGAGTGTGTCGGGGAGTATAGCGGGGGAGTGTGTCGGGGAGTATAGCGGGGCGAGTGTGTCGGGGAGTATAGCGGGGGAGTGTGTCGGGGAGTATAGCGGGGCGAGTGTGTCGGGGCGAGTGTGTCGGGGAGTATAGCGGGGGAGTGTGTCGGGGAGTATAGCGGGGCGAGTGTGTCGGGGAGTATAGCGGGGGAGTGTGTCGGGGAGTATAGCGGGGCGAGTGTGTATACTGCAACACCAAGCTCAGGGGTTTGATTGCCATGGGCTGCATGAACTGATCAAATGTATACCTTGAATGCACAAGGTAAAAATCTTTAGATAAAAGCCTCTGCTAAATGCATGAATTTAAATGCAAATCTCAGTTGGTCTTCCCCAGCTGTGATATGTTGTGTGGTGTGAGAGGCCTCAGTAACCCCATAACTGCTGCTGGTCTGCAGGACTGTCCACCTGCCACTACGCCTGGGCGTTCCACTCCGAGGCTGAGGAGGAGCTGCTCAACATGCTCCCGGCGCTGCAGAAAGCAGACCCCACCTGGCCGGAGCTGCGGGCCATGGGCGTGGGCTGGTGGCTGCGCAGCACCAATAAACTTCGCAGATGCATTGAGAAGGTCTGTTGAAACTGATTCCGTTTTCTATGCATATTAAGTAATGAGTAAAATTTGCCAGAATTAGTACATGTGGGAAACTTGAGTAAATAAAACGTTCATGTTTGCATTCTGTTTTAATGTGTTGGAGATGCATGCATTCTGTCTGTGTGATTATTTATTTTCTCCAGTAAATGCTTCTTGATTTAAGAATGTTTTGATTTTTGGACTGGAAACAAGACAAACATGCTGAGTAAAGAAAAGCAGTTTTTGCAGTGAACCATATGGGGTAACTCTGCCAATGGGGTAAGAAAAAAATGGAAAACAATATTATTTTTCTTGCCATTGGCAGATCATTTTGCTTATTTTAAGCAAAAACTCACTTAATTTAGATTTTTTTTTAAATCAGAAACCGAGAATTTCTTAAGTAATTTTACTCATCTAGTAAATGCATCTTGATTTAAGAATGTTTAGATACTTGGACTGCAGTGTAAAGAGTTATTGAAGGTTGGAAAATTCCTGATGGCAAACTTGGGGTCATTTTCTCAAACTTTTAACTAATAACTGGGATAGCATGACCTAAACTCAAGCATCTAATATCCCTAAATTCATTACCTCTCCTACACAGATCGCCAATCTGCTTATTTAGTTGTTGTTTTGTGTGCGTCTTAAGCCACTATTTACTAGACTTTTGTCATGCAAGACGTCAATGTCATTTGAAAACGTTAGACAAATCAGAAAAGGGGGTGAGCATCTCGGGTGTTTGTTTGAATGCTGATCATACTTCCACAGCTTTACTTGTGCTTCTGAAACTCAAACATGTTAATAATGCGTGATCTTCTCTCTCTACCAGGTAGCAAAAGCTGCTTTTCAGAGAAACAACGACCCGTTAGACGCAGCCTTGTTTTATCTGGCCATGAAGAAGAAAGCTGTGGTTTGGGGACTGTACAGGTAACTCACACACATGTTGAAGTGTCATTCCCCCGTCAGCAAGGCTTCAGTTCACCGAGAGCTTCTGTGTGTGTAGGTCTCACCAGAACTCAAAGATGACCACGTTCTTCAGCAATAACTTCAGTGAAGATCGCTGGAGGAAAGCGGCTCTGAAGAACGCTTTCTCTCTGCTCGGAAAACAGCGCTTCCAGCATTCTGCGGCTTTCTTTCTGCTGGCTGGATCCCTGAAAGATGCTGTTGAGGTTTGCAAATCTTTCCAATCAAACTACCTCATCTTTTGCAGTGAAAACTGACTGCATCCACACACTCAGTGTGTATATGACAGATTGAGGGCGGAGTATTGCTGTGCTACATTACGGTCGTTCTCGACAACGCACCTAAAATGGGGATTCAGTACGTACTCGCATGAAGAACAAACACAGACAGAGTGAGAGATATAAGACTCAGACTTTCTTTCAAACAAAAACATACCTTGTGTCCGAGTTCTTGTATTTAATGTTGATAACGAGCAATTGTTCCCAAATATCCACACGATGGCGTGACATTGATTATTATACAACAGGTCAACAAACAAACGTGCGTTTTAAACACAGTACTGTCAGTATTCTGAGCTACACACAGAACTACAGCACACATCGTGTTTCGTGAACAATTCTGCAGCTTTGAACGAATCGGTTCAATGGCTCGTTCATAAATACAGCTAGTTGCTTTACTGAATAAATGAATGACTCGCTCATTAAAGGTGCTCTAAGCGATGTCACGCGTTTTTTAGGCCAAAACATTTTTTGTCACATACAGCAAACATCTCCTCACTAACCGCTGGCTGCCTGTCCTCTGAACACACTGTAAAGAAACGCGATCTCTGTAGACAGCCCAGGCTCCACAAACAGCAACAAAAACAAACTGCAGCGACCCGCTCCCCGAAACATAACAAACTGTTCCAGCCAATGACCGACAAGAAGGGTTTGGGGGTGTGGTTTGGGGGGTTAGTGTGCGGATGAGGAGGAGGGAGGGTCTAGCTAGCCTCCGTTTTGTTTGACAATAGTTCGAACATCAACAAGAGGTGACGTCACCCAGGATCGCTTAGAGAACCTTTAAGAAGACTGTGACGTACCGCCACCTACTGGCGGTTTTAGTTTAATATTTCAAATGATCACTTCGTTTTTACCATCATTGCATATTACTCTATTGAAAACATGCTCAGACAAGATGATTGTGCCCAAAAATAACATTTGTGAAAGGAAAGTGTAAACTGCGTATTTTCATGATGGTGATACTGTGACGTTCTCATGAGATCTGTTGGTTCTCCACACATGATCAGGTTTGTATAGAGAAGATGCAGGACCTTCAGCTGGCTCTGGTCATCTGTCGACTGTACGAGTCTGAGTTCGAGATGTCCTGCACCTACAAACGAATCCTGCAGAGGCACGTGTTGGGTTATGACCACCAGATGGCGCCGCACCAGGACCCGTTCTTGCGCAGCATGGCATTCTGGGTATTAGACGACTACAGCAGGGCACTGGACACTCTGCTGGAGCAGCCCAATGAAGGTGAGAGATGAGACTCCATCAAACACTGAGAGGGGAGTCCGGTTGGAGTCCGGTTCTGTGTGAAAGGGGTTTTCCAAACTTAGCCTCCAAGCCACAGGCCGGGCTTCGATTCATGTGGATTTAAGTACAAATCACAATTTGTTGTGTGAAAACAAACTGGCCTGATTTGATTGCTATTGCTTTTTACACATTTTCTTAAAGGGGACATATCATGAAAATCTGACTTTAAGTGCTATAATCAATGAGTAACTGAAGACAGAAGCCCGACTACGCCTTTAATCCGCGCTGATAAACACAGATTTAATCTGCGGTGACGGAGTATAAATGTGCAAACGGACACACACAAAGGCCACGTTCATGTGACCAGAATCTGCTTCCTCTGCAAATGTCACATGTCGGGCGCACGTCACATGACCGTCACATTCAGGCGTTATTCGCTCGCTATGAGACCGAACGATTACGAGACGAGCAAAAAGAAAGAGAAACATTCTGTAACATGGAATCAAATCAGTGTAGAAAAGGCAGAAGTAGGGCAGAAACACACACCTGTAACTGTGTCCGTCGCAGAGACACTGATAAATGCAGGCCGACAGAGAAGCTGCCAGCGTGTGCATCACGAAGATCTGGACCAGAAGAAGACGAGTTACAGGATCATCACAGTAACAACACGTCATTCACTGCAGAATTATGCTCTTCCTCAGCGCTTCAGCACAAACAATCTGGGTTTGCCTTTGAGTTAAGATTATATTTCTGACTCATTGGCAGATATTTGTTCTTATTTTAAGCACAAACTCACTTAATTTTGATACATTCAGACTTTAAGGGGACATATCATGAAAATCTGAGTTTCTCCGTGTGTAAGTGCTGTAATCCAGTGCTTCTATCAACCCAGAAAACAGGTGAAACCCAGTAACTGTGTTCTGGTGAGCCTTTCTCTGAGAGCATGTCATAAAATAAGCCGATCAGATTTCGCTCCTACTGGCGTATGAAGAGGATCTTATTATAATATTCCCGGCCCTTAATCTGCACGTTCACACACACCAGCGACATTGGGTTCGGCGAGCGCCAACAGAGACCAGTTCTAACGCACTGGAGAAGTTGACAAGCTATAATAAATGATCTGGTATTTTGAGCTGAAATTTCACACACACATTCTGGGGACGCCATATCACATCTTTTGAAAAGAGGCATAATATGTCACCTTTAAGTAATTTTGCATCTCTATTAAATGTATCTAAGCATGTGATATTTTACTGGAAAAAAAAGTTCAAGTTCAGTTTATAACAAGACTGGTTTAGAAAATGTTTTGCAGTTTATAGATCCCGCAGAGAAAAACCATTGAATGTTACTTACTCAAGTCGATATAGCGTTCCGAGATATTTGTTTATATATCTTGTTTCAAGCACAAACTCACTTCATTTTGATACATATTTCAGAAAATAAGATTTTAAGTAATTTTGCATCTCTAGTCAGATATTTTACTGAAAAACAAGACTTGTTTAGAAAATGTTTTGCAGTCCGCAAATGAAACTAGTACAGCGATGAACGCAAATGAGAAGAGGTCTTTCCTCCTCATGTGGACATTGAATGTTATTGACACCAGTCGATCTCTTTCAGGAGCCGCCGGCTCATCTCCCTGTAACCCTGAGGTGTTTAACTTCTACACGTTCCTGCGCTCGCACCCGCTGCTCCTGCGCCGGCACTTCGGCTCCTCGGAGAAGCCTCGAGTGTGTCTGCCGGTCGAGGGGCGTGAGGTCGACTCCATCAGCCTGACCGAGAGGAGGCTCTTCTTCACCGCAGCGCACACACACCTGCAGGCCGGCTGCCCCATGCTGGCGCTAGAGGTGCTCTCCAAAATGCCGAAAGTTGTGAAGCGCTCGAAGGCGCGAGAGAACCGGCCCGTGTCGTGGAGCGCCTCTGAAGGCCTGGAGAAGCAGGACTGGTCTCAGCCGGTTCTCAACGGCTTCCAGTCGGTGTCCTCGCTCTCGTCTCCCAGAGAGGACAGTCATTCGGACTCGGTTCTGAGCTTCGACTGGAGCCAGCCCTCCCTCGCTCTGCAGGACGAGCCTCTCGAGATGAAGTGGGACTCCGACGAGTCGGACGTGGAAGAGTCAGGCCTGGCGATGAAGACCATTCACCCGGAGAACAGCGGAGACGCTCCGGTAGGCCGGCACAATCCATCGGGTTTATAATCGCATCCAAAATAAAAGTTTGGGTTTACATAATACATGCGTGTGTCCTGTGTATAACTATTTTGTATTGATAAATACACACACATGCATGTATATATTTAAGAAAAATATGTTATTTATGTATAAAATACAATTATGTATAAATATATATACATTATGTACATGCAAATATATTTTAAATATATATATATGCATATGTGTGTGTATTTATCAATACAAAATAATTATACACAGCAAACACACATATATTATGTGTAAACAAACTTTTATTTTGGATGCGATTAATCGTTGCCCAGCACTTGTTATAACCGTAATTAATAATCGTAATTACAATTTCAAGGGAATAATCAAGTCAAGTCATTTATACAGCGCTTTTAACAATGTAGATGGTTCCAAAGCTGCTTTACAGTGATAACAGGAGATTACAGTAACAGAGATTGTTTTGGCTTTACAGCAGCTCTAGAATAAAGTTATTGTCCAGCTAAAGTTGTAATCAACCGTTCTGATTTTTGTGGTTCTCGTGCAGGTCTCGGCCTCCACCCCGACGGACCGTGGGGATTCTCCCGCCCTGACCGAGGACATCCTCGCAGCCCGGCTGAAGTTCAGCTCCTGCCTGAAGATCCTGAGCTCAGAGTTACGGACTCTCTCCACGGGCTACGAGCTGGACGGAGGGAAGCTGAGGCATCAGCTGTGCCACTGGCTGGAGCGCGAGGTGTCGGCCCTGCAGAGCGTCTGCGGGTACAACCCGTTCCTCCAGACCCCGCCCGAGGGCATCTCCTCGGACCCGAGCCGGCGGGAGGATCCGGGTCGGGAGGACCAGCGCCGGCGGAGGCTCTGGCTGAAGAGGAACCAGCCCTTGCTCCGCATCTTCCTCAGTTACTGCAGCCTCCACGGCTCTCACGGAGGAGGACTGGCCTCTGTCAGGATGGAGCTCATTCTGCTCCTGCAGGAGTCCCAGCAGGTAACAGGGTTTAAAGGGATAGTTCACCCAAAAATGAAAATTACCCCATGATTTACTCACCCTCAAGCCATCCTAGGTGTATATGACATTCTTCTTTCAGACAGATACAATCAGAGTTATATTATAAATGTCCTGGCTCTTACAAGCTTTATAATGGCAGTGAATGGCTGTTTCTGTTTTGAAGTCCCTATAAGTGCATCTATCCATGATAAAAGTGCATCTATCCATGATAAAAGTGCATCTATCCATCATAAAAGTGCATCTATCCATCATAAAAGTCCATCTATCCATCATTAAAGTCCATCTATCTATCATAAAAGTGCATCTATCCATCATAAAAGTGCATCTATCCATGATAAAATTGCATCTATCCATGATAAAAGTGCATCTGTCCATGATAAAAGTGCATCTGTCCATCATAAAAGTGCATCTATTCATGATAAAAGTGCATCTATCCATCATAAAAGTGCATCTATCCATGATAAAAGTGCATCTATCCATGATAAAAGTGCATCTATCCATCATAAAAGTGCCTCTTTCCATCATAAAAGTACATCTATCCATCATAAAAGTGCCTCTTTCCATGATAAAAGTGCATCTATCCATCATAAAAGTGCATCTATTCATGATAAAAGTGCATCTATCCATGATAAAAGTGCATCTATCCATCATAAAAGTGCATCTATCCATCATAAAAGTGCCTCTTTCCATCATAAAAGTACATCTATCCATCATAAAAGTGCCTCTTTCCATCCTAAAAGTACATCTATCCATCATAAAAGTGCATCTATCCATGATAAAAGTGCATCTATCCATGATAAAAGTGCATCTATCCATGATAAAAGTGCATCTGTCCATCATAAAAGTGCATCTATCCATCATAAAAGTGCATCTATCCATCATAAAAGTGCATCTATCCATCATAAAAGTGCATCTATCCATCATAAAAGTTGACATTTAACAGTTTTGAATGATGTATAAAACTTGCCTGTACAACAAAAATAGACAAAGTTATTTGAATGCACTGAAAAACCGACCCCAGGGGGTTAAACGTGTGCTGACCTGGGTTGAAACTGCACTAAAACTAAAACTTATCTGTGGTTTGTCTGTGTTTGTCTCATCAGGACGATGGTCTGCAGATCTCGGTTCCCGCTCCGCAGAACGTCTCTGTTCCTCTTCTTCTTGCATGGACCGCCAACTCCAAAACTGTGGTGGCCAATCCCATAGTGCACCTCACCAATCTGACCCATGACCTCCTGCACACCATCAACGCTCTCGACGCGCCTCCGCAACCGGACGTCGTCAACAACGAGGTAAAGCGCAGATCAGTCTCGTTTTCCAGCACAAATATCTAAACATTCTTAAATCAAGATACATTTACTGGAGAAGAACAATAACTGAAGATACTGAGTCTGAAAATTTGATCAAAATTAAGTGTTTGTGCTTCTTAAAGGTGCAGTGTGTAATTTTTAGTGGCATTTAGTGGCGAGGTTGCGAATTGCACCCAACAGAAGTTACGTTGGCCGACATGAAGTGATGTCGTCTGAGACAGCAGAGAGGAGCCAGTTAAACAATGAGGTTTCATTACAAAGATAAATTAAGAGATTAGATTTACTTGATTATTCAGTAAAACGATGTTATTGCGAATGTTATTGTCACTTGTTCATCATTGTGTCAGTGTTTTACTCGCTGACTTTAGCAGCTTCTTTACACGAAGAACAACATAGTGACGAAACGCGTGTGTCCGCTCAGGGCCACCGTAGAAACATGTGGATGTAAGCGGACCCGTGGTGTGTGTAGAGAGAAACGCCTCATTCTAAGCTAATAAAACATAACGATTCATTATGTAAGGTCTTTATACACCACTGAACACACAGTTATGATTATGATATTGCATTTCTGTCAACAGATCCTCCTAAATATTACACACTGCACCTTTAAAATAAGAACAAATATCTGCCAATGAGTCAGAAATATAATCTTAACTCAAAGGCAAACCCAGATTGTTTGTGCTGAAGCGCTGAGGAAGAGCATAATTCTGCAGTGAATGACGTGTTGTTACTGTGATGATCCTGTAACTCGTCTTCTTCTGGTCCAGATCTTCGTGATGCACACGCTGGCAGCTTCTCTGTCGGCCTGCATTTATCAGTGTCTCTGCGACGGACACAGTTACAGGTGTGTGTTTCTGCCCTACTTCTGCCTTTTCTACACTGATTTGATTCCATGTTACAGAATGTTTCTCTTTCTTTTTGCTCGTCTCGTAATCGTTCAGTCTCATAGCGAGCGAATAACGCCTGAATGTGACGGTCATGTGACGTGCGCCCGACATGTGACATTTGCAGAGGAAGCAGATTCTGGTCACATGAACGTGGCCTTTGTGTGTGTCCGTTTGCACATTTATACTCCGTCACCGCAGATTAAATCTGTGTTTATCAGCGCGGATTAAAGGCGTAGTCGGGCTTCTGTCTTCAGTTACTCATCGTCTCAAACCCACATGACTTTCTTTCTCCAGACAGTGAATGGATAGAGACCAAGGAGAGCCAATGAGATTTAAGAGATTCAATTCAATTCACATTTATTTGTATAGCGCTTTTCACAATACACATCGTTTCAAAGCAGCTTTACAGAAAATGCATCCAAAAGATGCAGGTTTCTTTTATTTTGTAATGAAATTAAAAAAATGTCTAAATGCATATTAAACATCTTATTGGGAACAAATTCATCCCTGCATGTTTTAGTTTTCAATAATGTTTTGACCTTTTAATGTTTAATCAGAATGAATAGAAGCCCATTTCCAGCACATAATAAAAAAAATCATGCTTTGGTAAATCGTTATTATGACATAAAATGTCTAAATTATGTCAAATTCAAAATAATGAGATAAATTATATAAAAAATGTATATTCACTATGTACTGCATCTCACTGAAAGCTCAAATTTTGAACACAACAAATCTGCCGAGTGTCGTGTTTGAGAAGAGATCTAACTTCAGTCCGTCGCTCTAAAGCGTTCAAGATTTACCAGTTTAAGCTGGAAATTAAATGTTCAGGTCTATGCTCAAAACGTGAATAAATGGATTATAAATTCAGCGTAAATATAATTTAGTATAAAAAAAAAAATCCCCTAAAAATACAAAATATTAAATTAAAAACATTATCAAACTAAAATATAGTACATTTATTTCATTGACAAAAAATAATTATTATTATTCGCGAAGAGCACCAGTACCTGTACGATCATGTTTGACTGTTGTCTGATATCTGTTTTTCATCAGCCATGTAAACCCGTTCACGGGCATCACGTACCAGAGCGTCCTGATTACCCATCAGCCCCCGGTGAGGAGCGTCAGCATGGAGGAGCCCGTCCTGCCCAACACTGCTCCTGCGCAGTGGCCCGGTAAAGCCCGGTCTCTGTGACCTCTGACCCCGGAGTGATCTGTGTGTGTGTGTGTGCAGGTGTGAGCGCCTGACCGTCATCTCGAGACTCTGGACTGATCTGTGTGTGTGTGTGTATGTAGGTGTGAGCGCCTGACCGTCATCTCGAGACTCTGGACTGATCTTTGTGTGTGTGTGTGCAGGTGTGAGCGTCTGACCGTCATCTCGAGACTCTGGACTGATCTGTGTGTGTGTGTGTGTGTGTGCAGGTGTGAGCGTCTGACCGTCATCTCGAGACTCTGGACTGATCTGTGTGTGTGTGTGTGTGTGTGCAGGTGTGAGCGTCCTGATGCGGCTGCTGGAAGCCTCCTCTGATGAGAACCAGCCCGGTCTCTCAGTGCTTCTGTGTGAGATCCTGAGCGCTGTGTTCCTCAGCCTGTTCGTCCACGGCTTGGCCACACACTCCACACACGAGCTGCTCCGCATCGTCGCACACCCGCTCAACGCTAAGCTCTGGGTCGCCGTGTTCGGCGGCGGCGCTCGAGTTCCCGTGCCGGAGAAACCCACATCACCCACAGGTGCTGCTCTCTTCTGTGTTTGTCTCCGTTAAAGGGATAGTTCACCCAAAAATTTAAATAAGCCCATGATTTACTCGCCCTCAAGCCATCCTAGCTGTATATGACATTCTTCTATCAGACGAATACAATCAGAGTTATATTATAAATGTCCTGGCTCTTCCAAGCTTTATAATGGCAGTGAATGTCCATAAAGTGCATCTATCCATCATAAAAGTGCAGGGAGAGTTCTGGGAGAGTTCGGTTCGTGTTGTTCGTGTCGAGGAGACGCTGTTTTCTGAGATTGAGACGGTGAAACCCTCGCCATCGTTACTGTTCGTATCACTGTGATCAAGAGCTGAGATTCAGATATGATAATGAGCGTTTGCTTTCTCACCAATCAGAGCAGAGCAGCTCTCAGAGAGGCGGAGCTTAGAGACTGAATCCTCGATCGAAGCGTTTCAGACACTGAGAGACAGAGCTGATGCTGTAATGGAGATCATGAGGACATTACAGTGTTTTTTTACCTTTGCTTGTAAATCTGTTGTAGGAGAGTTTAAAACAAAATAATTGATTCCTGAAGGAAAGAATCTACTATTAACAGTATTTTATTTATTATTGTTTTTTATCAATTCAAAAAACCCAGATGGCGATGATCACGTTACGATTTTCAGTGTTGAGCTCCAGTGTTATTAAAGGTTTGCTGTGTTGCTCACTAAAGCTACTGACGCTCGTGATCCAGTGGAAGATGCGGAGCGCAAGCAGAGGCGCTTCAGGATTCCCTCATCCCGCAGTAACTCCCGAGAGACTCCCGCCGCTCCCGACGCTCCCGTGAGTCCCAGACCCGCGACGCAGCCGCAAAGAGAGCGCTTCATCCCGCCGGAGCTCAGCATCTGGGACTACTTCATCGCAAAGGTGTGTGCTTAAATCTTCGGCTTCCAGTAATCTGATATCTTGCAGATGTTTTCATTAGGGAGGGGCATTTTCGAAAATATTATATTTGAATATTTGGGCTCATAAAAATCGAATATTAGAATATTTGTTTATTTAAATGAGAAAGACGTTATTTTTCAAGATTTTGTAAAAAAAATTCTCCATTTCTTAACAAGCTTACTATTAGGTAATAAACACCACAAGCTCACGTTATATCTTAAGGTTTACTTTTAGTTGAAAACATTAAATAATATGTGTAAACAAAAAAATATAAAGGATAAAAGTATCTAAGCTCAAGCAGCGCTAACGGAGTAAAGCGCTAATAAAGCAGACTGTGCAGTTATCGTACAGAACGTGCATATACACTCGAGTCCGCATATGGTTATTGAGTTTATATTTATTTATTGTTGGCATATGGTTATTGAGTTTATATTTATGTATTGTTGGCATATGGTTATCGTGTTGATATGGCTTCACGTGTTGATGTGGAGCAGAGCAGTAATATCCAGGAGCTCGAGTGAGAACGCGCGGACCGGCGTTCAGAGACACAGAGAACGGTGTGTGGAGTTTCTAACAGCTCTGTGTGTTTCTGTTCTTAAACCGTCTCACTCGACGGAACTTGAAGATGGCGGATCACACGTGTCGAGATCATTTAGCTGTCAGTGGAGATCCTCTCGGCTCTGGACTGTCCTCAGTGCACTGCTGTCTGCGCTTCATGTGATCTCTGTGTGCTGCTGATATTATCATAACTCAGTGTCATGAATTCATTTGATCAAAAGTAATTCCATTTTGTAATATCATTTTCATCAAAGTAATTCAAAGTTTGCGAGGAATACGACGACATTGTGTGATCAAATACAATCAACTTGTTAACACGCGCCACAGCGCCACCCACTGCATTTCTTTATAACTGAGTTAGTGCGATTTATCATGGATTTACGGCCAGCAAAGCAACGTATTACTTAGTTTTAATGTAAGTGTTGTGTGTGTGTGTGTGTGTGTGTGTGTGTGAAGCCGTACCTGCCTCCGTCCGCCAGCCGAGAGGAATACGACTCTGAGGAAAGCCAAGGCAGCGAGGATGAGGATGAGGATGATGAGGATGAAGGAGATTGTTTTGATGCCAACTCTCCACTGGCAGAACATTCCAACAGTAACTCGTACAGGTGAGCTGACTCATGTGATGATGTAATGATGTGATGATGTTCCTGTGATGATGATGTGAGGATGTGAGGATGTGAGGATGTGATGATGTAATGATGTGATGATGTTCCTGTGATGATGATGTGATAATGTAATGATGTGATGATGTAATGATGTGATGATGTAATGATGTGATGATGTAATGATGTGATGATGTAATGATGTGATGATGTAATGATGTGATAATGTAATGATGTGATGATGTAATGATGTGATGATGTAATGATGTGATGATGTTCCTGTGATGATGATGTGATGATGTAATGATGTGATGATGTAATGATGTGATGATGTTCCTGTGATGATGATGTGATGATGTAATGATGTGATGATGTTCCTGTGATGATGATGTGAGGATGTGAGGATGTGAGGATGTGATGATGTGAGGATGTGATGATGTGATGATGTGATGATGTGATGATGTGATGATGTGACGATGTTCCTGTGATGATGATGTGATGATGTAATGATGTGATGATGTAATGATGTGATGATGTTCCTGTGATGATGATGTGATGATGTAATGATGTGATGATGTTCCTGTGATGATGATGTGAGGATGTGAGGATGTGAGGATGTGATGATGTGAGGATGTGATGATGTGATGATGTGATGATGTGATGATGTGACGATGTTCCTGTGATGATGATGTGATGATGTAATGATGTGATGATGTAATGATGTGTTGTTCCTGTGCAGCTGGTGTCTGATGCGCTTGGCTATGGTGCAGATGGTGCAGTTCAACCTCAAGACCTTCTACCCAACGACAGGTCACGACCTCTTAGGTAATGAGACTCTTAACTCAAGCACACGTGTGATGTTTAGAGTGATAAAGAAGCATGCATGAATGAGAACGTGGGACGCGACGTGGATGATGCTAAAAACGGTTATTAAAGGGATAGTTCACCCAAAACTGAAAATTAGCCCATGATTTACTCTCCCTCAAGCCATCCTAGGTGTATATGATATTCTTTCAGACGAACACAATCAGAGTTATATTAAAATATGTGTAAATTGTAGCGTCAGAAGTAGCGTAGTGTGAGTGTGTGTGTGTGTGTGTGTGTGTAGTGTGTCATGGCGTTGGGTAAATATCAGCAGTGCGTCGCATTACTCGCAGAAGTTGCGCTGTACACTTCAGTGGAATCCGTGTGTTCGCTTGGCCGGAAGCTAGTTATTTTACTTTATAAAGTTTTAAATATGGATATTTTTCTTACACAAACGCATCGCTTCGCTTTCCCATTATAAAACTTGGAAGAGCCAGGACATATATAACTAGGGATGCATCGAATCCAGATTTGTGGGGTTCGGCCGAATACCGAATCCACTGGTTAAGATTCTGCCGAATCCGAAACCGAATACCGAATCCTACTCTCATCCTCAGTCCATTAACACAGTAAACACATTAATGAAGTAAACAAAGTGGATTTTTCATTTTATTTTATTACTGTAAATAATAAACACTACTTTTACTTTTATAACTGTAAAAAAAAAAAAAAGAATAAGCAACATTATGCATTTGAACAGCGGCGATGTTGTGTAGCCTATTGTTTAGAGTCCTTGCCACCATGAGACAAATCGGCATTGCAAATTGAACATGTAGCTCGACTTGAATTGCCTTCTTTTCACTGAAAGTACTGCCAAACAACACTTTTTCTGCTCACGAGTTCCATTTTCACTTTCTCACAGCTACTGCATTCGAACGGTCCACCTACTGTAGCGAGTGGAAATAAGGTGTGGCCCCTTTAAGAGCTGCGCGCTCCTGTTGAACTGTCTGCAGTCCGTATTGTATGTGCCGTGCGCCTCGAACACATGCCCATGTGTGCGGGTTATTTCTGTTTGATGCTCATTTTTACCTTATTTTGTTAAGTAACGCTGTGGTCGGTAGAACGTGACAGACAGTTACACAAGTTCGATTGTGGAATAAAGTGCGAGTTGTGAGATGCCAATCGCCTCCGTGAGTCTGTCTGGCCTCTGCAATAACTTTAGCTGTGAGCTATCCCTATTTTTCTTCCTGACACAACGCGTTACACTACAGGCTTGTTCGACTTGAACCGGCGCTGCACACAGACAGATCAGTTTATGACATCAAAGTCCCGCGAGAGCAATTCAAAAGCATGGAGCCGTCTGCTCTCTATTCGTTCACGCGGTGCTTTGATGTCATTCACTGATCGGTGACTTCGACGTAGCGCGCGTAGTGCAAGCCTAGGGTTCGGTTCGGTGGAAAAAAATTCTGAGGTTCGGCAGAAACCGAAACCCTTTAAAAAGCCCAATATTCGGCCGAATCCGAATCCTGGATTCGGTGCATCCCTATATATAACTCAGATTGTGTTCGTCTGAAAGAAGAGTGTCATACACACCTAGGATGACTTGAGGATGACACCTAGTCAGTTTTGGGTGAACTATCCCTTTAAACACAATAAGCCATGATCATATTAGGAGTTACCTTTCTTTATTCTGTAGCGGAAACAACCTTCCAAATGATGTACAATTTCTTATATAGTGAAATGATTTTGGTCATAGTATGATGTGTGGAGTGTCATGTAATGTGTGTGTGTGTGCGTGTGTGTGTCTGCGTGTGTGTGTGTGTGTGTGTGTGTGTGTGCGTGTGCGTGCCCGTGTGTGTGTCAGATCTGCCCGTGTGCTCGCCGCTGTGTCACGCGGCTCTGAAGACGCTTCAGCGATGGGAGACGCTGCTCCTCAAGAGGCTGGAGATCTTCGGAGGTCCTCCATCAAAGTTCATCTCCTCGCAGCTCCTGGACGAGAGTGTGTCGTCGGGGCCGGCGCTCCTGCGGCACAAGGCCCTGTTCGAGCCCTCAAACACACCCTTCAGGTACGGGACGCAGCTCACGTGTGTGTTCACGCTAGGGCTGCGCGATTAACCGCAGTGAAACCGCACAAAGGCTGCGAGTATTTATATATTGGCCACATATTCCCCGCCACAGAAGTACGATAACACACTCCAGGAACTCCCTCTGAGCGTCACACACTCTGTGTCTGAGTAAACAGAAGATTGAAACGCTCTGATTAAACATGAGTAATAAACACACGACTGCCGTATTCTGTGTGAGAAGCGCATCATCTCACAGGAGGACGAGCTCAACTGTCCTGATGAAGTGAGTTTGGAGTAAAAGCGTGTTAGTAAATGTCGTCTTTTGTTGGACAAGAGGATCATAAATGCGTCTCATGAAAGATGTTGCTTTTTCAAATGCACGTTACAAGCGACTGGAACTCAGTGCTTTCCTGAGCCGTGCTTCACTGACACGCTGCACATTACTGATAATCACAGCCTTTGCCATTTCAGTATCGCGATAAGCCAAATCGGTTTACATGTAAACTGCGATTAATCGTGCAGCGCTAGTGTGCTAATGTTAGCCCTAGTTGACGTGTGTTGTTTGTGATGTGGTTCTGCACTCAGGTCTCGCCGGCGCTCGGCTCTGCCTGTGAAACGACTCTGGCAGTATCTGGTCAAACAGGAGGAGGTTCAGGAAACGTTCATACGAAACATCTTCACTAAGAAACGAGATCTGAATGAGGTATTTGTGCTCGCCCCTTTTCCCAGAATGCCCCTGTTCCCCGTCAGCTGCTCCTTCTGATCGTCTTTGTAACGATCGCTCGAGTCTGTTGATCCAGTAATGCCTGTAATGTCATGAGCATGTGTTAACTTGTGTTGTACGTGTGTAATTGTGTAATTAACCGTCTAATGGTGGACTGTGATGTGTGTGATTGCCCTGCATGTTCCATCGTAACTCTTGAATCAGGAGACTGACAGTGCGCTGCTGGATTCCACACACAACCAGGTATCTAACAGAGATATAGCAATAATCCTCATCCAATCATGGGATCTGTGACGAAGGCTCTTTAACCCTCTGAGGTCCTTCGGCCCAAATGGACCCGAAGCATTTAATTTTTTATTTTTTTAAATCATTGCTTAATCGGAATGGTCCGAAATTTGGTGACTTTGTTGGTACTTGGCATATGAACACCCCAAAAAATTGGGGACAGGATTTGAATAGTCTAAGTGGTTGTAAAAAAAATAGTCACACTCAGGACCTTCGGGTCCAAATGGACCCGCATAGGAAATGAATGGGAAATTGGCAAAAATGTGAAAATACAGAGTTATTTTGTGCGTAGAAACTACAAATCAGCCACGATCCAGAAAAAAAGCACACAACAGTGAAGGGGTGAATCTATTAAACATCAAGAGTGCAATACAGACACATCCACACACACACACACACACACACACACACACACACACAAACACACTTTTATACACATACACACTAATAAATTCAGATTACATATGGGTTTTGAATTTTTAAAATGCTCAGTTTGTCCACCAGATGGCATCCATCTCATTTCAAAAATTGCTTTCATGAGGCCTAGGCTTGACTCTAAAATGAAATACAGCTTTAAAAAAAAAAAAAAAAAAAAAAAAAAAAAATTTTTTTTTACATTTCTATTATATTCAATGGGGAAAAAATGGGTCATAATTATTGCATTAATATTAATTATAAATCATTTTTATTTTTGAAATTATCTCAAAACACCAAAAAAGAAAAGAAAAAATATTATAAAAAACAAGTAAAAAAAAAAAATGATGATTTTTTTAAAATAAATATTAATCCCACCCTTCCGGCCCATTTGGACCCGAAGGTCCTGAGTGTGACTCTGAAATGAAGGACCCCAGAGGGTTAAGGGTGTTTTCACACCGATAGATCGTTTGTTTTGTTCCGAAACGGGGACTTGGTTTGTTACAATGTTGCATTTTCTTCTTGGTTCGGTTCGCTTTCACAAGGCAACCTTTCAAAGCACTGCAAAAGATGCCTTTCTTACTTCGTATTTTTGTCTCGTTTCCAGTCCAAATATCAAACATTTCTTAAATCAAGATGCATTTACTAAAGTAGTAAAGTTACATACAATATTATGTCCTGTTTTCCAGGGGAATTAATCAAAATTAAGTGAGTTGATGCTTAAAACAAGCAAAATGATCTGCCAATGGGGTCAGAAAAAATAATGTTAATTCAAACAGAAACAGGGTTATTTTTCTGACCCCATTGGCAGATCATTTTGCTTGTTTTAAGCAAAAACTCACTTAATTCTTAATTATTTCGACCAGAAATCAAGACTTAATATCTTATGTCATTTCACTACTTTAGTAAATGGATCTTGATTTAAGAAGTTTGATATTTGGACTGGAAACAAGACAAAAATACTAAGTAAGAAAAGCATGTTTTGCAGGGACATCTCGTTCAGGCGGTCTCGGAGTGCACACACACAGGTGTTCACACACGCCTAAACGAACCGAACACGGGGAGAAAACTAACAAGCACTCCGGTGTGAAAGCGCCCTCAGATGCAGTGCTGCTTCTGGCTGACGGTCACATGATCTGAGAAGTGTCTGTGCTGTGATTGGTTCAGGCTGCTGGTGTGGGTGAAGATACACAGTAACTTCCAGCAATAACATCATATAATGATAGATATAAACATCACTGCTGGGACCTTCAACCCTCACGTCATGTTGCATGAAGACCTTAAGACTGTTGCTGTGTCCCAATTCACACTCTTATGCACTATTGTATGCCATTTTGTTATATAAATAGTGCGATTAGTATGAAATTATGCACTTATTTAACCCCCCCACCCAAAGAATTCAGTTTGGTGGGTTGAAAACCTTGATAACCTTAAAAAAACAATCTCAGAATAACATTATAAAACTCGAGCACTAGATGGGAGAGTACATAGTGTACAGTGCGCCATTTGGGACACAACTAGTTTGACCAGTTTCATTATTAAAAATTCAATAATCTATATTCACCTTCCAGACTCTTTAAAAATTCGACAGGTGATTTCTATTTTATTTCACTTTATTGTTGAATTTTTATTAATGAAATTGTATGTGAAATGTTTTCAATAATTGAAAATATGCAATCATGTTGAATTTCGGTCCCTAAGAAGGCTAGGCTTTTTCCAATTAGTCAATTCAACATGCTTGCTTAGGGTTAATCAGTCTTGCTTTTATGTAACTGACTTATGACCCGTCTTTGTCTAAATTGTAAGTCTAGTCTAAGCTGTTTATGCAAATCGGCCACTGGTCAGAAATTTGTCGACCCACAATTCACTGCAAACTCGCATTCAGATCTGAGCCGCATGAGAGCATGGAGTCTGACCTGGATTTGTCTTGTTCCTCTGAGTGGAACAGCACATGTTCTGCAGCTCGCAGATGTAAAGCATGAACACTGAACATTAGTGAGTGAATTGGATTGTTTCACAGATTATTTGAACATTTGTTCTCCTCCAGCAGTAGCTCATGACAGAAAGGCCGTTTAAAGGGGTCGTCGGATGCCCATTTCCCACATGTTGGTGTGATTCTTTAGGGTGTTCATGTAAAGTTTGTAACATACTTTGGTTAAAATTCCTCAATGGTGGTGTAAAACTACACCCTTCACCTCCTCAAACACAGCTCTGTTCACAGCGACCCGTTCCGGTGCATGTCTCTTTAAATGATAATGAGCAACTGCCCCCCCCTCCATGGGGCGTGTCGAATGGCTGAGGGCAGAGATATGCTAATACGGGACAGTCCGTCGGCGGCCGTGGGCGGAGCATGAGCATTATGACATCATAGTGCTCTGAAAATCCAGATTATTGAGTGTTTAGACTTTTTGAGGATTAAAAGAAAGGAGTGAATGGATTTTCTTCACTGTGTGGTGGTCGTGTCCACACACTGCACACACACATCTATATGCACACACCATATAAAAGTGAATATTGCATCCGAAGACCCCTTTAAACGTGTGATTCTGAGATGTGATGAGCTGTGCACCCGTTCATTCTAGTGTTCATTTCCTCAGCTATTTTTACATTTAGTCTTAGTCAAATGTACTTTTTAGTTTTTATCATATTTAGTCAACCTTGCCCTGTTTTCATTCAGTCAAGTTTTATTTGATTAAAGCCTGGGCTTTTTAGTCTAGATTTAGTCAATAAAAAAGGAAAACCCAGTACCAGAACCCAGTGCCGGAACCCAGTGCCGGAACCCAGTACCAGAACCCAGTGCAGGAACCCAGTGCAGGAACCCAGTACCAGAACCCAGTGCAGGAACCCAGTGCAGGAACCCAGTGCAGGGACCCAGTGCAGGAACCCAGTGCAGGAACCCAGTGCAGGAACCCAGTGCAGGAACCCAGTGCAGGAACCCAGTGACACAACCCAGTGCAGGAATCCAGTGCAGGAACCCAGTGCAGGAACCCAGTGCAGGGACCCAGTGCAGGGACCCAGTGCAGGGACCCAGTGCAGGGACCCAGTGCAGGAACCCAGTGCAGGGACCCAGTGCAGGAACCCAGTGACACAACCCAGTGCAGGGACCCAGTGCAGGAACCCAGTGCAGGAACCCAGTGCAGGGACCCAGTGCAGGAACCCAGTGCAGGAACCCAGTGCAGGGACCCAGTGCAGGAACCCAGTGCAGGGACCCAGTGCAGGAACCCAGTGACACAACCCAGTGCAGGAATCCAGTGCCGGAACCCAGTGCCGTAACCCAGTGACAGAACCCAGTGCAGGAACCCAGTGCCAGAACCCAGTGCCGGAACCCAGTGCAGGAACCCAGTGCAGGAACCCAGTGCCAGAACCCAGTGCCGGAACCCAGTGCCGGAACCCAGTGCCAGAACCCAGTGCAGGAACCCAGTGCAGGGACCCAGTGCCAGAACCCAGTGCAGGAACCCAGTGCCGGAACCCAGTGCAGGAACCCAGTGACACAACCCAGTGCAGGAATCCAGTGCCGTAACCCAGTGACAGAACCCAGTGCCAGAACCCAGTGCCAGAACCCAGTGCAGGGACCCAGTGCAGGGACCCAGTGCCAGAACCCAGTGCAGGAACCCAGTGCAGGGACCCAGTGCCAGAACCCAGTGCAGGAACCCAGTGCAGGAACCCAGTGCCGGAACCCAGTGCCGGAACCCAGTGCCAGAACCCAGTGCCAGAACCCAGACTTGCTGACTGACACGTTTATATGAGCAGAACATCTCAAACGGAGATCGCTGAACTCCAGCTTACATGCTCGTCTGTGTCTTTGATGTGTTCCGATCATCCGCTCTTCCTCAGTGTAGAGAGAGCGCGACGCATGTTGCCAGATTGCAAATATTAAGTAAAACATCGTGTAGAAAACGTGTTCTTTTAACAGAACAGCTCTGATTGGGGGATCTTGAAATCTGGCGACCGCACGCATGTAAGCTCGTAGCGGCGTGTTTAAAACAGTCTGTAATAAAAACAAAGAGAGGTTTTAATGCTTTTATTTTTTACATTTTAGTCTCGTCTTTTTTCGTCAACGATATTGCATGTTGATATAGTCAGTTATTGTCGTTGTTGTCGTCTCGTCTTAGTCATGGAAGAAAAGGTCATTATGTGTGGCTGTCTGTCTCCCGCAGATCGAGGCGGATCTGGGATATCCAGGAGGAAAAGCTCGCATCATCCACAAGGAGTCTGACATCATCACGGCGTTCGCCATCAATAAGGTGCAGTTGCGGGACGTTCTGCTGATGGGTTTGACCTCTGACCTCTGAAGTATAAAGAGACTCTCAGAGTAAAACTGTGAAAAATATGATACACCGGTGTTTTGTCAGATGAGAAGTTTATCTATGTATCATCTTTTTACTCTTTTAATTCCTTTTATAACTGTTTTAATTTTCCTTGCTTTTATTTTGTGATTATTTTAATTCCTTTTCGTGTAAAGCACTTTGAATTGCCATAGTGTGAAATGTGCTGTATACATAAACTCGCCTTGGCTTTGTGTTCCAGGCCAATCGCAACTGTTTAGTGATCGCCTCCACACACGACATCCAGGAGCTGGACGTGTCCTCCATCCTCGCCACACAGGTGCTCACGTGGATCGACGACGAGGCGGAGGCCGAGGTCAAAGGGTGATTCAATTCAATTCACACTTATTTGTATAGCGCTTTCACAATACACATCATTTCAAAGGAGCTTTACAGAAAGTGCACGAGTCCACATTACAGTTTACAGCGATCTGTTATCAGAGGAAACTGTCTAAGTTATGCATTTCAGAAATGCACATATAAAAATCACACTTAACTAAAAATGTATTAATTTAAACAATCCAATAATTTAATGCAGAAACAATGAGCTCGTTGAAGTAATGAATACTTGAAAGGGTCAAAGGGTGAGACGCGTGTTACAGTACAGTCATGTGATCATGTCCAGGGGCCTCGTTTATTAAAAATAATGATCAATAATGCACAATCTGTTTCCATTAAAAATACTGTTTGGTCAGAGGAAAAGACTGAGATAAAAACGTCTTTGAAATGTATTTTATACTATTTGATTTATTTATTCAAAAACAAGGCAAGGATCGGCTACTAAATGAGTTTTAGCACTGTAATGTGACGCACATCCGTACCTCATATTCTCCTAATGTCTCGTACCGTTAAACATGGAGTCACGTGGATGAATATGCATATGCAGATGAGGATATAGTAAAGAGGCGTTGTCAGCTCAGATGTGGTGATTTCGGGGAGGAGACGCATGTGCACAATCTTCCTCTGACTGGGTTATAAAGGGAACTTTGCGCAGATTCTGGCGTACACGCTTTTATAAGTCTGGCTTTCGGGCGCACATACACTTTTAGTGAGGATCCTACACACAGTTTTATAAATGAGAGCCCTGATCAGTTGTGGTTCAGGTGTGAGTTCAGCTTGTGTTTTGTGCAGGACGGATGATTTCCTGGTGGTTCACGCGCGGGACGACTTCAGCACGCACAGCAGCACACCGTACACACACAGCAGCCCCGGGACGCCCATCAACATGCCCTGGCTGGGCGGCCTGCAGACCGGCAGAGGAGCCGCCGTGGTGAGCAACACTCGTGACGAATCATTTTCGTCATTATTTTTGTCAACGACATTTTTTCACAGACGAAAACGAGACGATGACTAAAAAAACAGTTTTGAATGACAAAAACTATGACGGAAATTTATTGACATTTTCGTCATCGAATAAAAACTGACAAAAATCGATTGACATTTTCGTCAACGAATAAAAACTATGACGAAAATCTATTGATGTTTTCATCAACGAATAAAAACTGACGAAAATCTATTGAAATTTTGGTCAGCGAATAAAAACTATGATGAAAATCGTTTGACATTTTTGTCAACGAATAAAAACTGGTGAATTTATTGACATTTTCGTCAACGAATAAAAACTATGACGAAAATCTATTGAAATTTTTGTCAGCGAATAAAAACTGATGAAAATCGATTGACATTTTCGTCAACGAATAAAAACTATGACGAAAATCTATTGAAATTTTCGTCAACGAATAAAAACTGACGAAAATCGATTGACATTTTCGTCAACGAATAAAAACTATGACGAAAATCGTTTGACATTTTCGTCAACGAATAAAAACTGACAAAAATCGATTGACATTTTCGTCAACGAATAAAAACTGACGAAAATCGATTGACATTTTCGTCAACGAATAAAAACTGACGAAAATCGATTGACATTTTCGTCAACGAATAAAAACTATGACGAAAATCTATTGAAATTTTTGTCAGCGAATAAAAACTGATGAAAATCGATTGACATTTTCGTCAACGAATAAAAACTATGACGAAAATCTATTGAAATTTTCGTCAACGAATAAAAACTGACGAAAATCGATTGACATTTTCGTCAACGAATAAAAACT
Organism: Rhinichthys osculus; assembly: GCA_029959095.1. Lineage (NCBI taxonomy): Eukaryota > Metazoa > Chordata > Actinopteri > Cypriniformes > Leuciscidae > Rhinichthys > Rhinichthys osculus. The sequence goes on from JARWKJ010000017.1 coordinate 549,573, forward strand.
ATGACGAAAATCTATTGAAATTTTTGTCAGCGAATAAAAACTATGATGAAAATCTATTGACATTTTCGTCAACGAATAAAAACTGACGAAAATCTATTGACATTTTCGTCAACGAATAAAAACTGACGAAAATCGATTGACATTTTCGTCAACGAATAAAAAATTATGACGAAAATCTATTGACATTTTTGTCAACAAAAAAAACTGCAGAAAATCTAATTACATTATCGTCAGCAAATAAAAACTGACGAAAATCTATTGACATTTTCGTCAACGAATAAAAATTTTAGTCGACTAAAATCTTATTGTATTTTCTAGACTAAAACTAAAACAATTCAGATGACTAAAATATGACTAAAACTAAATTGTATTTTAGTAAAAAGACTATGACTGCAACTAAAACAAAATTTGCCACTGGCCGGCGCGCTCTAAACCCGTACATCTGATCTCATGCGCTTTTCTGTTTACGCAGCTCATCAAGCGAAACATTAACAACGTGAGACGGATGACATCACACCCCACACTCCCGTACTGTAAGTAACCGGCTCGTCTTCATCCGGTGTGATCCAGGTCTCACATTATTCTGTGTGAACGGAAGTGAATTAATGACAAATGTCTCTGAAACAAAAAACATGTTGAATTGCACTAACTGGATAGAAATCCAACATGGCTGTATGTTTAATATTTGAACATTTCAATTGAGAGCATTTACCACACAATTTCATTATCAGAAATGTAGTGATCTATATTCTAATTTCCAAAATATTCAGACTTGTTCGGAGAGGTTCCATGGTTCCAAATGCCAGAACTTTTGAGATGTTAACATAAGATTTTGCTCAGATACAAACTTGATTTTATGACCTTTCATAGATGCATTCTAATCGTCATCATGTCAAGCATGAATAGGAACAAACATGACGGGGAAAAACATGCATTTCATTTTCTGGTGTTTTGTCCGCAGTGCTGTAATGCAAGTCTCCAAACATATGCTCCAAATCCATTTTTTTCAAGCTTTGAAAGGTTTTCTATTCATCAAATGAGACCAAGAAATATAAAAGTCTTCCCTTTAAGTATGGAAATGATTCAAATGTCTTCAGGGTGTAAGGGGTTAACATGCAAGCTCTGTTTGTGAAACCCTGGACCACAGACCCAGTCTCGAGTCGCACGGGTGTTTCTGTGGCAATACCCAACAATACACTGTATGGATCAAAAGTATAGATTTTTCTTTTATGCCAAAAATCATTAGGATATTAAGTAAAGATCTTGTTCCATGAAGATATTTAGTAAATTTCCTACCGTAAATATATAAAACATTTATTTTTGTGAGTGGATGAAGCACAATCACGAACATACTGTAAATGCACAACTTTAAAGGCGATTTTCGCAATGTTTTGATTTTTTCTCAGATTCCAGATTTTCAAATAGTTATATATATATATATATATTTATTTATGCATTTGGTAGACGCTTTTGTCCAAAGCGACTCACATTGCATTTTAAGCTCCACATTTACATTCTAATCAGTTCTTGCTTTCCCTGGGAATCGAACCCATGACCTTGGCGTTGCAAGCGCCAGCGCTCTCCTGTCTGAGCTGCAGGAAAGTGGCTGTATAGTGGCATCCTAACAAACCAAGTTTTCAGATGATGTATAAATCTCAATTTAGAAGAATTGACCAATGTGACTTTTTTTTAACATGTTTTGTGGTCCAGGGTCACATTTGTAGTTTGTTTACTCCCATATGTAACAGCATATGCTCAACATGGGTGTGTGTGTGTGTGTGTGTAGACCTGACGGGGGCTCAGGACGGCAGCGTGCGCATGTTCGAGTGGGGTCACTCACAGCAGATCACCTGCTTCAGGAGTCCCGGGAACACCAGGGTCACCAGAATACGCTTCAATTACCAGGGCAATAAGGTGTGTCGCCCGAAACACAGCACAGACACCGAGCGAGAGAGCGGCGTGTGTTAACCAGCTCTTCTGTGTGTGTGTGTGTGTGTGTTTCAGTTTGGGATCGTGGATGCGGACGGAGCGCTCAGCCTCTGGCAGACCAGCACTACAGGACACACACACAAACCCTATCTGGTATATCACACCGGATCACTTACTGTTCACTGCAATCACCGGTGGATTCATCATACTGGACATGTGTTTATCTGTCTCTGTCTTCATACAGTCAAACCAGAACTTATTCAGAGTCCTTCAACATTTCTCACATTATCACAGTTTATTCACTATAGTTTAGAAAATGTTAATAAAATATGATATTTGACTGGTTTTGTCCGTCCTTCTGTTAGACTCTCACACATGAATTATGTTGAATATCTGTCAGCTGGTAAATTGAACTCCACAATTAGATAATACCAGTTTAGCTCAACCAGTGACCAAGCAATGCTTCATGTTGTTCAGTGTGTGTGTAAAAAGAGCATTAGCAATTACAGAAAACACACTTCAGCAAAACATGATCAGCTCAAAGTGGAGGAATCATTGTTACTGGTAGTCACTGGATGAAGAATATTTGGGTGTAATATGTCAGTTTACTTTATTCTGCTCTCCTCACTTACAGAAATGAACTATAGTGTCCTGATCACACTACTGGAACATTATCACAAATTATATCTGGTGTCTGAATAATTTATGTCTTGTTGTTGTATTTATATGTGTGTAATGGACGCGTGTGTGTGTGTGTGAGCAGAGGGGATACAGCTCTCTCTGATGCTCAGTGTTTTCCTCATCATATTCTCCTTGTTTTCCTCCAGACGCTTCAGTGTCACAATAAGACGGCGAATGACTTTGTGTTTGTGGGCTCGTCGTCTCTCATCGCCACCGCTGGCCTGTCGACAGACAACAGGTACAGATCTGAGGAGCAGCGCGAGCCGAGCGGCACGAGAACATGATGATAATGTTGGCTTGAGAAAGCTCTCTACTCTACAGTCTACCTCTCCGTCCATCTCTTAATATTCTAGGTTTTATAACTACTTTAAACCTAAATTATTTCAAACTTAAAGTTGTAAATCCAGCTTTTAATGTTGTTTATGTGTCTATGTGGTGTTTAATCCGCTTTAAGACACACATGTGTAAGTTCATAAGTCGACAGCATTGCTGAGTATTTCCTCCTTAAAACTGCAGTGAACCAAAGACAGTCTCAAAAACACGGTTTGAAATCGCTGGTGTTTCTGACGTCACAAACGACCTTGTAACCAATCAGATCAACGTGTGATCGTCAACCAGTGGATCTCTGAGCTGAGGGAGTGAGTGGAGGCGGGGCTCATTTGCATATTCATAGAGCCACGCATACTAAATGAGGCGAGGGTGTCGAGTTACATTCAAGATATTTCAAGGAAAAAAACGTTTAAAAGTGTCATTTTGGTGATCAAAGATGAGTTTTAAGGGATAAAATCATTGACTACAGAGACTTTCTCAAGCCAACATGGTTTTGTATTATTTGTATTGGTGTTGAAATATTAACTGCATATCTCAGGAGGCATTTGCACACATATTTTAGCTGATGAAATCAGAACTAGAACTAGATGCTCCGTCCCAGAACTGCTGATTTCTTCCCGTTACAGGAACGTGTGTCTGTGGGATACGCTGGTCACGCCGGCGTTCAGTCTGGTTCACGGTAAGCCATCGTCACACACACACGTTCAGACACGATTCCTCTTAGGGCTGCGCGATTAACCGCAGTGAAACCGCACAAAGGCTGCGAGTATTTATATATTGGCCACATATTCCCCGCCACAGAAGTACGATAACACACTCCAGGAACTCCCTCTGAGCGTCACACTCTCTGTGTCTGAGTAAACTGAAGACTGAAACGCTCTGATTAAACATGAGTAATAAACACACGACTGCCGTATTCTGTGTGAGAAGCGCATCATCTCACAGGAGGACGAGCTCAACTGTCCTGATGAAGTGAGTTTGGAGTAAAAGCGTGTTAGTAAATGTCGTCTTTTGTTGGACAAGAGGAAAGGCGCATGACAAATAAAATTTATTATTATTATTATTATTATCATAAATGCGTCTCATGAAAGATGTTGCTTTTTCAAATGCACGTTACAAGCGACTGGAACTCAGTGCTTTCCTGAGCCGTGCTTCACTGACACGCTGCACATTACTGATAATCACAGCCTTTGCCATTTCAGTATCGCGATAAGCCAAATCGGTTTACATGTAAACTGCGATTAATCGTGCAGCCCTAGTTCTTCTGTATGAGCGAGTAGATCTGAGTCGTGTGTGTGTGTGTGTGATCAGCCTTCAGCGTGCACGAGACGGGCTCCACGGTTCTGGCTCTGGCCTCTAAACAGCAGGTTCTGCTCAGCGGAGGGAGGAAGGGTTGGATCAGTGTTCTGGATCTGAGTCTGAAGGTCCAGCGCCAGAGTTTCCAGGCCCACGACTCGCCGGTGAAAGCGCTGGCCGTGGACAACACCGAGAGAAGCTTCATCAGCGGATCCGCCGAGGGGAACATCAAGGTCAGACTCGTCTGTGTTCACTCGCGGGGAATAAATGCAGTGTGTAATATTAATAAAGGTGCAGTGTGTAATATATCAGAGAATCTGTTGACAGAAATGCAATATCATAAACATAACTATGTGTTCAGTGGTGTATAAAGACCTTACATAATGAACCGTTATGTTTTATTAGCTTAGAATGAGGCGTTTCTCTCTACACACACCGTGGGTCCGCTTACACCGACATCTTTCTACGGTGGCCCTGAGCGGACACACGCGTTTCGTCACTATGTTGTTCTTCGTGTAATGAAGCTGCTAAAGTCAGCGAGTAAAACACTGACACAATGATGAACAAGTCACAATAATATTCGCAATAACATCGTTTTACTGAATAATCAAGTAAATCTAATCTCTTAATTTATCTTTGTAATGAAACCTCATTGTTTAACTGGCTCCTCTCTGCTGTCTCAGACGACATCACTTCCTGTCGGCCACCATTATGTCTGTTGGGTGCAATTCGCAACCTCGCCACTAGATGCTGCTAAACTTACACACTGCACCTTTAAATGCTTGATGTGTATTTGTGTCGGATCTGACAGTTGTGATGCATGTCGACACAGACCAAGACGATCACAGATTTAGTTTTAATCTTATTTTTTATTATTCATTTTAATCAATTTGTATTTTTTTGTTTAATGTCATTTTATTATTTTTATTATTTATTTATTTTAATCTTGTTTATTATGCATTTAATCTCTTTTTATTTATTTGTTTAATGTTATTTTATTCTTTTTATTAACTTTTATTTATTTCAACTTGTTTTTTTTAATTCATTTTAATCAATTTGTATTTTTGTTTAATGTTATTTTATAAAAAAAAATATAAATTTTTATTTCAAATAAATATTTTTATTATTAATTTTAATTATTTTGTATTAAAATAATTTTTTTTTTTTAATATACATTACTTGTTAATCAATTTGATTTTAGTTTGTCTTTATTTCAATCTGGTTTTTTATTATTAATTTTAATATTTTTTATTTTAATGTATTTTATTTAGTTTTATCTTATTTTATTATTTCTTCATCGTAATTAGTTTGTCTTTCTTTGAATAAATGCTTGTGTTTCTGTAGTTGTGATCTTGTGTGATTGTAAGGTGTGCTGTTCCCTCAGGTGTGGAGCATGTCGACCCAGACGCTCCTGCACAGCTTCGCCAGCGAACACGCCAGACAGTCGCTCTTCCGGAACCTCGGCACGGGCGTTATGCAGATCGAGACGGCGCCGGCCAATCAGGTGTTCTCCTGCGGCGCCGACGGCACCATGAAGATGCGCGTTCTCCCCGACGCCACGAGCGCGTGCGGCACCGCGAGGAACGACGTCAAGTTTATCATGTAGCACAATGACTTACTTTGCACAGGGTAAGGCAAGCAATACGAGAGAGAGACGCTGGCAGAACACACACACAC